>CAJNDS010002504.1:0-270000 GCA_905221605.1 Symbiodinium natans
CGATGCGCAAAGAGAAGCAGTTGCACATCGTCCTTCCCTCAGGACATAAGATTCCGATTCATCACAAACTAACATATCTAGGGGTGCAGCTAAGCTATGGATCCTACAAAGACCAGACTGTTGACTATAGGATCGCCCAAGCTCAAGGCAAGTTTGAGCTACTTCGACACATCCTGTGCTCCACTAAGGCCTTGGAGGCTTCAAAGAAGTTGGAGATCTGGAGGGTCTATGTGGAATCCTCACTCTTGCATGGGCTTGTGGCCACTGGCATCACCTCATCAGATCTTCAGAAGCTTCAGAGTAAATACTCGAGGATGCTAAGATCCATCTTTAAGCAACATCAGCACTACAGCCATATTGACACGAAGACTCTGTTCGAACAATATAAGGTTCAGACTCCTCAAGCAGTTTTGATCAGCCAGATGAAAAACTATCAAGATGCACTAGATGCCTGTCAGAAGTACAACCCGGATCAGAATATACAGTGGTATCTGGGACTTAGAGGTAGGATTGTTGCGCTGCAACAGGAGCTTCAGAGCATGCATTTGGACCTGACCGAGGCAGACCAGGAGGTACCGTGCTCTCTGTGCGATCGGAAATTTTCCAGCGCTAAGGGTCTTCAGCAACATACTCTGGTGAAGCATGGAGGACAGCGTGCGAATCAGCTAGGCCCAAAATTTCAGGTCACTGTGCATAGCTGCAAAGGACTTCCGCAATGTGCGGCATGCAACAGGCAGTTGCGCACAATGCATCAACTTCGCAGACATGTGGAGTCAGGCATCTGCCCTCAGCTGCACGAGCTGAAAGAACGAGCCAAATCCTGTACAAGCTCAGAAAGCATAGCTATGATCTATCAGTCTAGCGTGCAGGAACAACTTAAGAAGGATCCTGATCTTCTACTAAAAAGAGACATGTCACTCAGCATCTATTAACGAACTGCAGTCTCTGTGGGCAATACATTGTTGGCCACAAAGGAGTGAAACAGCACATTCAGAAAGCTCATCCCGCTTTCTGGGCACAATCCTCGGCATCCATTCTTGCCAACATGCGAACACATAAGCGCCTCCTGCACAAAAAAGAAGAATGTAGGTATTGTCGCATTGTGGTAGATGCTCCAGTACGCCATGCAGAGCAATGTGTGGTTCTGCTTCAGACATACGCCATGAGTGCAGCTTGTGCCAAGCCTCTGGAACTGCCAGATCTCTTCAGTGCAGATCCTCCAATTAGCCAGGTGAGAGGAAGGGAGGCTTCCTCCCAGGAGGCTTCCTCCAGCAGCCGAGCTTCTTTGCTGACATACACTGCACGCGTCTCGGGTCGTTCAACCACTGCACCTCTCACAGCTTCCATGCAAGACGCTGCCTGGCGTCTAGCTTATCATAATCCGCATCAACTGTGCTATGCACACACGGTCGTTCATATCCTTATCTCTCTCTTGTCAGACGGACTGTTCCCAGATCCTTCTTTAAATTCCATCCTAACGGAAATAGGTTCCCTGAATGGCAGATCCTCTCATGCGGATGTTCGGAGGTTGCGACATCTTCGTCCGCTGCTAGCAGGATGGCGATTACGACCCAGGCAGGAGGATGCATCTCAATTTCTGTTGCATATCTCTCAGCGTATTCCAGATCTTTCATCAGATAAATGGGAGGCGCGAGTTCATATCTCAGCACCGGAGGAACGCATAAGTGTTGAGGAAAAAGGTGGCTTGATTCTGTATCTACCCGAGCCGCCGGATGGACTCTCGACTCTTCAGCAATCAGTAACACAATGGACGAACAGGGGTAGTGTGTTTGCCTTGCTTCCAGATACAAGACTCATTTGCTTACAAATTCAAAGATTTGATCAGCAAATCAAAACTTCCCGCCCACAAGCGCTGGACACAGTCCTTGAGATGCCAATGTTTCTAGATAATGGAACATCAACGGAAGCAGTGTCTTTTCGTCTCTATGCATTCATTATCCATATCGGCGAAGACTGGAGCTCTGGACATTACCGAGCGGGGTTTTGGAGAGATGGAGTTGCGTACCTAGCTGATGATAGTGATCCGCCAAGATGCACCATGCTCCTCTCGGATCAAATATGCCGAGGATCGTACTTGGCCTTCTATGTAAGAGATTAGATTCAGCCAGGCAGCCATGAGGCAGGCCTTTGCCCAATTGTCAGCACCCGCCAAGTCCAAGCACGCATGCGGAGGTTTCCTCCGGAGGCATCCTCCGCAGCAGTGTTCTTTCTTAAAGAAGACCTATCTGCCTGCTGTTGCTTAAGGCAACTCGGCATGAATGCTGCCCTGCGCGCAATAAAGCCATGATCTCGTGCTAAAAGTACAGTCTCTTGCATGAACCTTCACATGCGGAGGTTTCCTCCGGAGGCTTCCTCCCCGGTAGTGTTTCTTACAGTAGACCGATCTGCCTGCTGTAGCGTAAGGCCAAGCTTACCCATTTTTGTCCCTGAACCTGAAGCATCTGTAAGAGCCCTGTGCGCACTTCCTTTGACCCCAGCAAAATTCCCCCCCGAACATGTGAGGCCTCCTCAAGGACGGTGGGTTCAACTTAGAGTCACTTTTTCGGATGCAACCTGCCTTGTCGCAGCGCTGGCCCCGAGAGCCGTGCAAGGTGTCCCAGGTCAGGTGCTTCCCTCTTCGCAAAGTACTCGTATCTATGTGAGACCTCCTCCAGCATGGTGGGTTAAGTTCGGTTAGTTGGGGTCACATTTTCTCGACCAGGTATGAAATTTTGCCCTGTCGCAGCGCTGGCCCCAGGGGCCGCGCAAGGCGTCCCAGGTCAGGCTTCGCAAACTCAGCTTCCCTGCATCCAATTTGGGCATCCTACTTGGAACGTGCAAGGCCGCCTTGGTGCGCTCTGCCTACGGCCCTCTGCCAGTTGTTTAGCGTTACCTGTGTGAGACGTCACTAGACGGGAACGCTGAGTGTCGGCCTCACCAGAGGTACGGCTCGCTAAACAGCTGGTGCGTGGGTGCTGGGCGCAGTGACTTTTAGGGTGATTCATTGCATCAGCTTAGGAGGTTTCCTCCTGAATATCCTTAAGTACTCTGCCAAAGCAGATTCAGTATAGCAGGTAGTGAGACCTGGCAATCTGGAGGAAGCGATCCTCTCGAAGTCCAAAAGGCCGGACTGTGAAATAAAAAAGGCGGGTGAGACCTTCTATATCACACTTGCCCGCCTTAATCACACCAAACTCAGCTAGCGCACAGCTATAGCCTGCAACACAACATCGGGGCCAGCCGGCACTGCAGCAGTCGCGGGTGCAGGTGAGCCAGTAGGAAGCGGTCGTAGGGTGCCCAGCCAGCACAGCGCTATCGCAGCCCTGAGGGGCGGATGCATTCCACATACTCGAACATAGCTGTGCACAACAATCCTTTCAGCAGCCCTGAGGGGCGTGAAGTACGAACTAGCAAAGACTGCTGGAGCTCCCAAGGCGGATACAGAGTAGCCGACTTGCCGAGGATCCAAAGTGATCAGAGGTCCACATGCTGATTCTGGCAGTGAGTGCAATGCAAAATGTTGTTGTTGTTGTTGTGTGTGTTGTTGTGCGTGTGTTGTTGTGCGTGTGTTGTTGTGTTGTGTTGTTGTTGTTGTTGTTGTTGTTGTTGTTGTTGTTGTTGTTGTTGTTGTTGTTGTTGTTGTTGTTGTTGTTGTTGTTGTTGTTGTTGTTGTTGTTGTTGTTGTTGTTGTTGTTGTTGTTGTTGTTGTTGTTGTTGTTGCTGCTGCTGCTGTTGTTGTTGTTGTTGTTGGTGGTGTGGTGTTGGTGTTGGTTTGGTAAGATTCTGGCCCAAGATGAGGATTTTATTTCTCGTAGCCGTAGCGAGCTTTCTTGGGTGCCTGGGTCCCAAGTCCCAGGGTCCAGCCATGGATCAGAATCGAGGGTTTCGGGAAGTAGCGCCCCCCGATGAAGCTGAGCAGCATGCGCAGCGAAGTCAGCTAACCATGAACAAAACCGGCAAGCGAAGCTACCAAAGAGCTTGTAAAGTTGCCCTGGCGAAGGGAGCAGCACTTTACAAAGGCCGTCTTCTGACAGCTCAGGCTCTAGGAGCTCATGAAGGACAATTCGCGTCTCCTGCGAAAGCGGAGAGGCGTTCTTTTCAACCGAACAGACAGATCCATCACAAATTTGACATGGAAGTCCTTACTTGGAACGCAGGCTCAATTACAAGTCGAGTTTGGAACGAGATTCTGGCCCTTTTGGCAACAACAGAGTACAAGAACATCAAAATCGTTTTCCTGCAGGAATCGCATTGGCAGCAGGACCAGGTCTACAGCTCAGGCCCGTGGTCAGTCCTAACCTGTGGCTCAACAAGCAGACACAAGGCTGGCCTGGTTGTCTTGGTGCATAGCTCACTGGCTCCTCTTTCAGAAATTCGCAGCACTTCCATTGTTCCAGGGCATTTGCAGCACGTCATGATCCCGTGGCAGAGATCCAGAATACATCTCCTGAACCTGTACCAGCACGTCTGGGATTCAAAGCTCTCGAAGACGGAAAACAGAGGCAGGAGAAAGGACGTGATGACACAGCTCGAAAATCGAATACAGAGAGTCCCACAACGTGACTTCTTGATTGTGGCTGGGGATTTCAATGCGCATGCGGTGACTGAACGTCCTCATATCGGACCAAGTGTGCCTCATCGAGTACGGTTTGCAAATGCGGATGTGAAGACACTGCCCTCGCTCTGCAAATCCTGTGGACTAACTGCGCTGAACACATGGGCTTCTGGCCATCGCAGTACGTATGCTAACAGTGATGGCACATATTCCTCTCAGATCGATTTTTTGCTGGTCAGACTGCACGATGCTCGGAGGAGATCCAAGGAGGCCTACTCGGATAAGAACTTTCCTGTGGCTGCCTACAGAGATGGATCAAAACACTTTCCAGTGCGAGCCACTCTGTTCATTCCTCCTTACAGTCCTACACCCAGCAAGCCACGGCCGTTTGATGCCACAGCCCTGGATGCGAGCTTTCGGCGGAAAGATGACAACTGGCAGGCATACTCACATCGTCTGACGGAAGCAGTGGTGAGGACAATGCAAGTGAGACCGTCTTGGCAAGAACTGGATGAAGTGATGGTTAGTGTATCAGCTGAGCACTATCCTCCTCCACGCAAGTCTCAGCCAGTAGCAGGTCCAATTCATCAGGAATATTGGAAGAAAGTGCGGCAAATCCAGGCGCACAAGAGGGCTGGAACCGAGCATAATTCAGAATGCCAGAAGCTTGTGGAGGACATCAAGGAGGAGGCGCGGACTTTCAAAAAACAGCAAAAACAAAGAAAGCTAGAGAAGCAAGAGCAGTTGCTTCTACAAGCCCAGGAAGATAAAAGGCAACAATCCCACAAACTGGCTCATACTCTCAGGAAACTTGCTCCGTGGCGCCCAGTGCAGAGAGTCAACCTAAGGGATCAAGCAGGTGAGCCGCTTGATACGGAGGCCTCATTAAAAACTATGCGCGAATACTCGAGTCAAATCTTCTCCAAAAGTTCTCCTTTGCACTCAGTAGCTGCTGTGCCCAGAGCAGCGATCACCGCCTTGCAGGTATCCTCACAAATCAAGACAGTGCCAGTGGGGAAAGCAGTCCCCAGCACCTCAGCCCCAGTATCAGCTTGGAAGAGTCTAGGTCCTGAAGCCCACGAACACATAGCAGGTCTAATCAACTCTGAGGTGTCCCAATCAGAAATTTCCCCTTATCTAAAGGACCCTCGAATTGCATGGATCCCCAAGCCGGGCAAGCCAGCCACCGCCATGCAAAACCTGAGGCCCATAGGAGTCATCAGCGTGCCAGGCAAAGTGCTAGCAGGCGCAGTGAAGACTCGCATTGCACCAGCACTGCAGGTGAGCTCACAGCTTCAGCCTCAGTTTGCGTACATCCGGCAGAGGGGGGTGCGGGACGCTATCGCGAAAGCATGTCAGCACCTTGATTTCGCGCAGCAGCTCCGTCAAGAGCATCGCAGGGACCTGCACAAGTCCCAATGCGGAGCCAGGCAGGCTCAGCTGTCAGGGGCACCTACTATTTCGGTTGATCTGAGCAAAGCTTTTGATTCTGTTAATAGACATGAGCTGCTAGCTGCCTTGGATCGCCTGGGAATAGACCCTGTTACGAAAGAACTGGTAGTTCAACTACACAGTGAGACCTCCTACAACATGGGCACAAGTGGACTAGAGATTCAAGTTCCCACTTCTTCAGGAATCAAACAAGGTTGCAAGCTAGCCCCGGCATTGTGGTCTGCGCTGACACTTCTAGTCATGAGCAGAATGGAGCAGAAATGGGGCCCAGATAGCAAGCAAGCTAGGGACATCCTAACGGTCTTTGCAGACGATTTCCTGCTCCAGGAAACCTTCTCGAGCTTTCCTGAACTTCAGAAAGTCCTGCTCAGAATAGAGGCTCTCTTTCAGTCTCTTGAGGACGTGGGGCTGGAAGTCAATCCAACGAAGTCCAAAGCCTTGCTAATGGTTCAGGGCACTCAGCAGTCCATCTTTCGCAAGAAGCACACGATGCGCAAAGAGAAGCAGTTGCACATCGTCCTTCCCTCAGGACATAAGATTCCGATTCATCACAAACTACATATCTAGGGGTGCAGCTCAGCTATGGATCCTACAAAGACCAGACTGTTGACTATAGGATCGCCCAAGCTCAAGGCAAGTTTGAGCTACTTCGACACATCCTGTGCTCCACTAAGGCCTTGGAGGCTTCAAAGAAGTTGGAGATCTGGAGGGTCTATGTGGAATCCTCACTCTTGCATGGGCTTGTGGCCACTGGCATCACCTCATCAGGTCTTCAGAAGCTTCAGAGTAAATACTCGAGGATGCTAAGATCCATCTTTAAGCAACATCAGCACTACAGCCATATTGACACGAAGACTCTGTTTGAGCAACATAAGGTTCAGACTCCTCAAGCAGTTTTGATCAGCCAGATGAAAAACTATCAAGACGCACTAGATGCCTGTCAGAAGTACAACCCGGATCAGAACATACAGTGGTATCTGGGACTTAGAGGTAGGATTGTTGCGCTGCAACAGGAGCTTCAGAGCATGCATTTGGACCTGACCGAGGCAGACCAGGAGGTACCGTGCTCTCTGTGCGATCGGAAATTTTCCAGCGCTAAGGGTCTTCAGCAACATACTCTGGTGAAGCATGGAGGACAGCGTGCGAATCAGCTAGGCCCAAAATTTCAGGTCACTGTGCATAGCTGCAAAGGACTTCCGCAATGTGCGGCATGCAACAGGCAGTTGCGCACAATGCATCAACTTCGCAGACATGTGGAGTCAGGCATTTGCCCTCAGCTGCACGAGCTGAAAGAACGAGCCAAATCCTGTACAAGCTCAGAAAGCATAGCTATGATCTATCAGTCTAGCGTGCAGGAACAACTTAAGAAGGATCCTGATCTTCTACTAAAAAAGAGACATGTCACTCAGCATCTATTAACGAACTGCAGTCTCTGTGGGCAATACATTGTTGGCCACAAAGGAGTGAAACAGCACATTCAGAAAGCTCATCCCGCTTTCTGGGCACAATCCTCGGCATCCATTCTTGCCAACATGCGAACACATAAGCGCCTCCTGCACAAAAAAGAAGAATGTAGGTATTGTCGCATTGTGGTAGATGCTCCAGTACGCCATGCAGAGCAATGTGTGGTTCTGCTTCAGACATACGCCATGAGTGCAGCTTGTGCCAAGCCTATGGAACTGCCAGATCTCTTCAGTGCAGATCCTCCAATTAGCCAGGTGAGAGGCAGGGAGGCTTCCTCCCAGGAGGCTTCCTCCACCAGTGGGATTCGGTCTCATCAGGCACCAGCAAGCTCCCAGCGAGACGCACCAGCAGAGGGGAGACCTTCGTCAGTGCCCGTCACAGCCTGGTCTCTGGCCTATCATAATCCGCATCAACTGTGCTATGCACACACAGTAGTGCATATCCTTGCCTCGCTTGCATCAGAGGGTATTCTTTCTGATCCATATCTGAGACAAATATTGACGGAAATTGACGCAGTAGGGGGTCGTTCTTCTAGTGTGGATGTTCGTAGGCTGCGACAGCTACGTCCTCTGCTGACGGGATGGCGATTCAGACCCAGGCAAGAAGATGCATCCCAGTTTCTAGCACATATCATTCAGAGATCCCATGTGCTTTCAGCAGATGTTTGGGAAGCGAGGGTTCAAATCACAGCACCCGTGGAAAGAATCAGCGTAGAGGATAGAGGGGGTTTGATTCTTTTCTTGCCTGACCCACCAGATGGCCTCTCCACACTACAGCAAGCCATTTCTCAGTGGGCGCACAGGGGGAGCACCTATGGGCTACTCCCGGGAGTGAACCTGGTTTGCATTCAGATCCAAAGGTTTGAGCACTTGGAGAAAACAAATCGGCCTCAAGTTTTAGACACAACTCTGGAGCTTCCAGAGTTTATAGATAATGGCACGACAACCGCTGTGGTCAGCTTTCGACTATATGCATTCATCATTCATCTAGGAGATGATTGGAGATCTGGGCATTATAGGACAGGTTTTTTGAGAGAAGAAGTGGCGTATCTCGCAGATGATGACCGCTCACCACGGCGAACTACGCTCCTCTCGGATCAAATTTGCCAGGGATCGTATTTGGCTTTCTACGTAAGGGTCTAGCTCGCTCTACCTTCGCATGCGGAGGTTTCCTCCGGAGGCTTCCTCCGCAGCAGTGTTCTTTCTTCTTAAAGTAGACCTATCTGCCTGCTGTTGCCTAAGGCAACTCGGCATGAACGCTGCCCTGCGCGCAATAAAGCCATGATCTCGTGCTAAGATGTATAGTCTCTTGCGTGAAACTTTCACATGCGGAGGTTTCCTCCGGAGGCTTCCTCCCCGGTAGTGTTTCTCACAGTAGACCGTTCTGCCTGCTGTAGCTTAAGGCCAAGCTGACCCATTCTTGTCCCTGAACCTGAAGCATCTGAAAGAGCCCTGCGCGCACTTCAGAACATGTGAGGTCTCCTCCAGGTCGGTGGGTTCAGCTTAGGGTCACTTTTTCGGATGCAACCTTGCCTTGTCGCAGCGCTGGCCCCGAGAGCCGTGCAAGGTGTCCCAGGTCAGGTGCTTCCCTCTTCGCAAAGTACTCGTGCCTATGCGAGACCTCCTCGTCAAGTTCGGTCAGTTGGGGTCACATTTTCTCGACCAGGAATGCAATTTTGCCCTGTCGCAGCGCTGGCCCCAGGAGCCGCGCAAGGCGTCCCAGGTCAGGCTTCGCAAACTTAGCTACCCTGCCTCCAACTTGGGCATCCTTCTTGGAACGTGCAAGGCCGCCTTGGTGCGCTCTGCCTACGGCCCTCTGCCAGTTGTTTAGCGTTACCTGTGTGAGACGTCACTAGACAGGAACGCTGAGTGTCGGCCTCACCAGAGGTACGGCTCGCTAAACAGCTGGTGCGTGGGTGCTGGACGCAGTGACTCACAGTAGGGTGTCGGGGTAGCCGCGCTTATTTTTCACTCTTTTGCAGTGCTGAGTACTTGATATCGGAGGCTGCCTCCGTGCCAACTTCAATTTCTTCAATTTCTTCATTGATTCATTGCATCAGATTAGGAGGTTTCCTCCTGAATATCCTTAAGTACTCTGCCAAAGCAGATTCAGTATAGCAGGTAGTGAGACCTGGCAATCTGGAGGAAGCGATCCTCTCGAAGTCCAAAGGCCGGACTGTGAAATAAAAAAGGCGGGTGAGACCTTCTAAATCACACTTGCCCGCCTTAATCACACCAAACTCAGCTAGCGCACAGCTCTAGCCTGCAACACAACATCGGGGCCAGCCGGCACTGCAGCAGTCGCGGGTGCAGGTGAGCCAGTAGGAAGCGGTCGTAGGGTGCCCAGCCAGCACAGCGCTATCGCAGCCCTGAGGGGCGGATGCATTCCACATAATCGAACATAGCTGTGCACAACAATCTTTCAGCAGCCCTGAGGGGCGTGAAGTACGAACTAGCAAAGACTGCTGGAGCTCCCAAGGCGGATACAGAGTAGCCGACGTGCCGAGGATCCAAAGTGATCAGAGGTCCACATGCTGATTCTGGCAGTGAGTGCAATGCAAAAATGTAAGATTCTGGCCCAAGATGAGGATTTTATTTCTCGTAGCCGTAGCGAGCTTTCTTGGGTGCCTGGGTCCCAAGTCCCAGGGTCCAGCCATGGATCAGAATCGAGGGTTTCGGGAAGTAGCGCCCCCCGATGAAGCTGAGCAGCATGCGCAGCGAAGTCAGCTAACCATGAACAAGACCGGCAAGCGAAGCTACCAAAGAGCTTGTAAAGTTGCCCTGGCGAAGGGAGCAGCACTTTACAAAGGCCGACTTCTGACCGCTCAGGCTCTAGGAGCCCATGAAGACCAATTTGCAGTCTCTGAGAAGCCAGAGAAGCAATCTTTTCAGCCGATCAGACAGTATCACCACAAATTTGAAATTGAGGTTTTATCTTGGAACGCAGGTTCAATAACGAGTCGAGTTTGGAATGAGCTTCTGGCCATTTTGGCAACACCAGAATATCAGAACATCAAGCTTGTGCTGCTGCAAGAATCCCACTGGCAGCAGGACCAAACCTACAGCTCAGGTCCATGGTCAGTCCTCACCTGTGGCTCTGAGAGTAGACATAAAGCCGGCCTCGTTGTCCTTGTGCATCGATCCGTGGCCCAGCTCTCAGAGATTCGCAGCACCACCATAATTCCAGGGCACCTGCAGCATGTCATGATTCCTTGGCAGAGGTCTAGGATCCATCTACTCAATCTGTATCAGCATGTTTGGGACTCCAAACTCTCCAAGTTGGACAATAGACGACGGAGGAAGGATGTGCTGAGTCAACTTGAGACTCGCCTTCGCAGAGTGCCTTTGAGAGACTTTATGCTTGTTGCCGGTGATTTCAACTCACATGCAGTCACAGAGCGTCCTTTCATTGGGCCCAGTGTGCCTCGCCGAGCCAGATTTGCCAATGCAGATGTTAGATCGCTCCCAGAACTGTGCAGATCTTGTGGGCTGACAGCGCTCAACACATGGGCCTCCAGCCATAAAAGCACTTATGCAAACAGCGATGGCACATATGAGTCTCAAATTGATTTTCTGCTAGTTCGACTGCAGGATGCCCGGAGGCGGTCGAAGGAGGCTTCCTCCGATAAGAATTTTCCAGTTGCAGCGTACCGGGATGGCTCCAAGCACTTCCCGGTCAGAGCCAAACTGTTTGTTCCTCCATACAGTCCTCCCCCAAGCAAACCAAAGCCCTTTGATGCCACTGCACTTGATGCCAGCTTTAGACGAAAAGATGAAGACTGGCAGGCTTATTCCAAGCACCTAACAGCTGAAGTAGTCAAGAGTGTGGCTGAGCAGAACTCTTGGCAATCGATCGACAGGACGATGGTTCGAGTCACTGCTGAGCAATTTCCACCGCCTCGCAAGGCTCAGCCAGTTGCAGGGCCCATTCAGCAGGCTTACTGGACAAAGGTGCGCCAAATTCAGGAGCACAAGCGATCCGGTAATGGGCAGTCTCCTGAGTGCCAACAGCTAATCAGCGACATAAAGACAGAGGCCCAATCTTTCAAAAAGTTGCAGAAGCAAAGAAAACTTGAAAAGCAGGAGAGGCTCCTTCTTCAAGCCCAAGAGGACAAGAGACAGCAGTCTCACAAACTGTCCCAAGCCCTTAGAAAGCTGGCCCCATGGAAACCTGCTCAAAGGGTCAATCTCAGGGATTCAGCAGGTGAGCCCCTAGATGCGAAGGCCTCGGCAAGTGCGATGCGAGAGTATTCGAGTCACATCTTCTCCAAGGGATCTCCCCTGGATCCGGTGGCAGCCAGACCACGAGAGGCTGTCAATGCCTCGCAGGTGGCCGAGCAAATAAAAACAATTCCGGTGGGCAAGGCGGTTCCCAGCATGTCGGCCCCGGTCTCGGCCTGGAAGAGCTTAGCGCCTGAGGCTCATGTGAAGATCGCTGATCTGATAAACACAGAGGTTTCTCAGTCAGATATCTCACCGTACTTGAAGGACCCCAGAATTGCATGGATTCCAAAGCCGGGTAAGCCAGCTACAGCTATGAAGAACTTGAGGCCCATAGGAGTAATAAGTGTTCCAGGCAAAGTGATTGCAGGTGCTGTCAAGACTCGCATAGCACCGGCACTGCAAGAGCGCTCACAGCTTGAGCCGCAGTTTGCATATATTCGGAAGCGAGGGGTGCGAGATGCCATTGCAAAAGCGTGTCAGCATCTGGATCTCGTGCAGGAAATGCGCCAAGAGCATCGCCGGGATATGCACAAGGCACAGCAAGGTCAGAGAAGGCTCCCATTGGCAGGGGCCTTAACAGTCTCCGTCGATCTGAGCAAAGCCTTTGACTCTGTCAACAGACAAGAGTTGCTTGAAGCCTTAGACAAGCTCAACATAGATCAAACCACTAAGGACTTTGTTGTACAACTCCACTCCTGTACATCGTACAACATGGGCACTAATGGGCTTGAGTTCAGTGTTCCTACTTCTTCGGGAATAAAACAGGGATGTAAATTAGCTCCTGCATTGTGGTCTGCCTTAACCTTGCTAGTCATGGACAGGATGGAGAAGAAGTGGGGGCCTGGCAGCAGTCAGGCAAGAGATATACTCACTGTCTTCGCTGACGATTTTCTCCATCAGGAAACTTTTACAAGCTTTGCCGAACTGCAGCAGGTACTCACTCGGCTTGAAGCTTTGTTTCAATCCCTCGAGGAAGTCGGCCTTGAAGTCAATCCAGCGAAATCCAAGGCACTGCTCATGGTGCAAGGCACTCAGCAATCCCTCTTCCGCAAGCAATACACCAAACGATTAAAAAATCAGCTCCATTTGGTTCTTCCCTCGGGGCATCAGATTCCGATTCATCATCAGCTGACCTATCTAGGAGTGCAACTAAGCTATGGTGCTTACAAGGATCAAACAGTAGACTACAGGATTTCTCAAGCCCAAGGCAAATTTGAGCTCCTTAGGAGTATCTTGTGCACGACGAAGGCCCTTGACGAGGCGAAGAAACTAGAGATCTGGCGAGTGTATGTCGAGTCTTCGCTCTTGCATGGCATAGTCTCCACGGGAATCACCCACACGGGACTGCAAAAGCTCCAGAGCAAATATTCTCGGATGCTCAGATCTATCTTTCAGCAGCATCAGCATTTTAGTCGAATGGAAACCACAGAGCTGTTTGAGCACCACAAGATCCAAACTCCTCAGGAAGTTCTTCTCAGGCAAATGAGGAACTATCAGGATGCGATGGATGCTGCCAAGCCAACAGGCAACTTACAAACGATCCAAGAGTACCTGGGTCTACGCAGCCGGCTGATTAGCCAACAGCAGCTACTTCAATCCATGCAATTGGCTCTGGCCGAAGAAGATCATGCAGTGCCCTGTTCGCTATGTGATAGAAGTTTCTCTAGCAACAAGGGATTGCAGCATCATACACTAGTGAAGCATGGAGGCCAAAGAGCAAACCAGTTGGGCCCTAAATTCCAAGTCTTCGCACATAGTCTGCAGGGACTCCCGCAATGTGCAGCATGTCACAAACAGCTGCGCACAATGCATCAGCTTCGCAGACATGTTGAATCGGGAACATGTTCAAAGCTTCCAGAGCTGAGGGAGCGATCATCGTCCTGCTCAGGAGCGGAGAGCACAGCCTTGCTGCTCCAACCAAGTGTTCAGGATCAATTGAAAAGAGACCCTGACCTGCTTCTCAAAAAGGCTCATGTGACCAAGCACTTGCGGGCTTACTGCAGCCTCTGTGGGCAGTTCATTGTCGGTCACAAGGGCGTCAAACAGCACATTCAGAAAGCGCACCAGGCTTTCTGGGCAGGGGCCTCAGACTCAGTCTATGCCAACATGCGCACACATAAGAGACTGCTTCATAAAAAGGAGGAATGCAGATATTGTGGAATGATGGTTGACGCTCCGGTTCGCCACGCGGACCAGTGTGTAGTCCTGCTGCAGGTCTATGCCATGAGTGCAGCAATGAAAAAGTCTACCGACCCACACATAGAATATGGCACTGTGACGTCGGAACTTGGGATTCGTGCGCAGGAGGGTTCCTCCCAGGAGGCTTCCTCCACCAGTAGGATTCGGTCTCACCAGGCACCAGCAAGCTCCCAGCGAGACGCACCAGCAGAGGGGAGACCTTCGTCAGTGCCCGTCACAGCCTGGTCTCTGGCCTATCATAATCCGCATCAACTGTGCTATGCACACACAGTAGTGCATATCCTTGCCTCGCTTGCATCAGAGGGTATTCTTTCTGATCCATATCTGAGACAAATATTGACGGAAATTGACGCAGTAGGGGGTCGTTCTTCTAGTGTGGATGTTCGTAGGCTGCGACAGCTACGTCCTCTGCTGACGGGATGGCGATTCAGACCCAGGCAAGAAGATGCATCCCAGTTTCTAGCACATATCATTCAGAGATCCCATGTGCTTTCAGCAGATGTTTGGGAAGCGAGGGTTCAAATCACAGCACCCGTGGAAAGAATCAGCGTAGAGGATAGAGGGGGTTTGATTCTTTTCTTGCCTGACCCACCAGATGGCCTCTCCACACTACAGCAAGCCATTTCTCAGTGGGCGCACAGGGGGAGCACCTATGGGCTACTCCCGGGAGTGAACCTGGTTTGCATTCAGATCCAAAGGTTTGAGCACTTGGAGAAAACAAATCGGCCTCAAGTTTTAGACACAACTCTGGAGCTTCCAGAGTTTATAGATAATGGCACGACAACCGCTGTGGTCAGCTTTCGACTATATGCATTCATCATTCATCTAGGAGATGATTGGAGATCTGGGCATTATAGGACAGGTTTTTTGAGAGAAGAAGTGGCGTATCTCGCAGATGATGACCGCTCACCACGGCGAACTACGCTCCTCTCGGATCAAATTTGCCAGGGATCGTATTTGGCTTTCTACGTAAGGGTCTAGCTCGCTCTACCTTCGCATGCGGAGGTTTCCTCCGGAGGCTTCCTCCGCAGCAGTGTTCTTTCTTCTTAAAGTAGACCTATCTGCCTGCTGTTGCCTAAGGCAACTCGGCATGAACGCTGCCCTGCGCGCAATAAAGCCATGATCTCGTGCTAAGATGTATAGTCTCTTGCGTGAAACTTTCACATGCGGAGGTTTCCTCCGGAGGCTTCCTCCCCGGTAGTGTTTCTCACAGTAGACCGTTCTGCCTGCTGTAGCTTAAGGCCAAGCTGACCCATTCTTGTCCCTGAACCTGAAGCATCTGAAAGAGCCCTGCGCGCACTTCAGAACATGTGAGGTCTCCTCCAGGTCGGTGGGTTCAGCTTAGGGTCACTGTTTCGGATGCAACCTTGCCTTGTCGCAGCGCTGGCCCCGAGAGCCGTGCAAGGTGTCCCAGGTCAGGTGCTTCCCTCTTCGCAAAGTACTCGTGCCTATGTGAGACCTCCTCGTTAAGTTCGGTCAGTTGGGGTCACATTTTCTCGACCAGGAATGCAATTTTGCCCTGTCGCAGCGCTGGCCCCAGGAGCCGCGCAAGGCGTCCCAGGTCAGGCTTCGCAAACTTAGCTACCCTGCCTCCAACTTGGGCATCCTTCTTGGAACGTGCAAAGCCGCCTTGGTGCGCTCTGCCTACGGCCCTCTGCCAGTTGTTTAGCGTTACCTGTGTGAGACGTCACTAGACAGGAACGCTGAGTGTCGGCCTCACCAGAGGTACGGCTCGCTAAACAGCTGGTGCGTGGGTGCTGGACGCAGTGACTCACAGTAGGGTGTCGGGGTAGCCGCGCTTATTTTTCACTCTTTTGCAGTGCTGAGTACTTGATATCGGAGGCTGCCTCCGTGCCAACTTCATTTCTTCATTGATTCATTGCATCAGATTAGGAGGTTTCCTCCTGAATATCCTTAAGTACTCTGCCAAAGCAGATTCAGTATAGCAGGTAGTGAGACCTGGCAATCTGGAGGAAGCGATCCTCTCGAAGTCCAAAAGGCCGGACTGTGAAATAAAAAAGGCGGGTGAGACCTTCTATATCACACTTGCCCGCCTTAATCACACCAAACTCAGCTAGCGCACAGCTATAGCCTGCAACACAACATCGGGGCCAGCCGGCACTGCAGCAGTCGCGGGTGCAGGTGAGCCAGTAGGAGGCGGTCGTAGGGTGTCCAGCCAGCACAGCGCTATCGCAGCCCTGAGGGGCGGATGCATTCCACATACTCGAACATAGCTGTGCACAACAATCCTTTCAGCAGCCCTGAGGGGCGTGAAGTACGAACTAGCAAAGACTGCTGGAGCTCCCAAGGCGGATACAGAGTAGCCGACGTGCCGAGGATCCAAAGTGATCAGAGGTCCACATGCTGATTCTGGCAGTGAGTGCAATGCAAAATGTTGTTGTTGTTGTTGTGTGTGTTGTTGTGCGTGTGTTGTTGTGCGTGTGTTGTTGTGCGTGTGTTGTTGTGGGTGTCTGTTTGTTGTTGTTGTTGTTGTTGTTGTTGTTGGTGTTGTTGTTGTTGTTGTTGTTGTTGTTGTTGTTGTTGTTGTTGTTGTTGTTGTTGTTGTTGTTGTTGTTGTTGTTGTTGTTGTTGTTGTTGTTGTTGTTGTTGTTTTGTTGTTGTTGTTTTGTTGTTGTTGTTGTTGTTGTTGTTGTTGTTGTTGTTGTTGTTGTTGTTGTTGTTGTTGTTGTTGTTGTTGTTGTTGTTGTTGTTGTTGTTGTTGTTGTTGTTGTTGTTGTTGTTGTTGTTGTTGTTGTTGTTGTTGTTGTTGTTGTTGTTGTTGTTGTTGTTGTTGTTGTTGTTGTTGTTGTTGTTGTTGTTGTTGTTGTTGTTGTTGTTGTTGTTGTTGTTGTTGTTGTTGTTGTTGTTGTTGTTGTTGTTGTTGTTGTTGTTGTTTTGTTGTCCCATCCTTGGTGTGGGGCTGTTAAATTCTGAGTTCTCCTCGTCCCGTCCTCGTGCAGGGAAAAATCCCACCCAGAGAGCCCGCAGAGAGTATGATAGGAGCGTCCCTAGCTACTGTCCCCACTCCGTATCCCGGAGCGCTCAACCCGAACAACCACTTAATTTTCATGCATGCACCCTTCAGCCCTCAACCCCGCATGACATGTAGATTGGGGCATGGGGCGCAATTTGGCCCCCAAATCAATCGCTCGTGTAAAAACAACTTGCTGCTCCACCACTTGTCTAGCCGCTGCTTTCAAGTCCTTCAGACTCTGGAGACTTTCTTTGCCCTGAAGCCTGCGCGGCCAACAAAGATCAAGCATTGAGCCAAGCGGCATCGTTCTCATTCGGGTGCAGCGCAAGTCCAAGCGGCTCGTCTTCAGACGTTCCTCAGGACTCATGCTGATGCTTGAACTAAAAGTAACTAAAATCCGCTTCAATGCGTGGGACCACGGCAGCAGAGATGTACAAAGAAACCCATGGGAGCACCGAAAAACGCGCGGCCATGCCTGGGCCTAGGCGACGTGGAACCGGCCTCCGTGTTAAGATATCTTGTGTTAGGTGGCTGCAGTCGACTACCATCTGCGCGAATGGAACCGACTCCCACACCCATAATCCTTGGCCCTCAAAGATGTCTCCTCATGGGGTTGTTGTGACTAGGGAAAGGAGCATCTCTAGAATTCTTAACCGCAGTTCTTTGCCAAGAGTCGAAGAGCAATGCGCAACACAAGGGGCCGTTCGAAAGTGAGATTGACTGCAGTTGAGCGAGTCATCCTCAGCTTTGCTACGAACTCTTCCACTTTCAGGGTCAAAGCTACACTCTTGAACAATACTGATGTCCGGAGCACTTCGTGAAAGGCCTTCAGTGGAGGAAGTGTAGCGTTCCGACATGTCGTGCATACAGTGCGCACTGAGCATATGAAGCATGTCCGTGTCAAGCTGGAACAAGTGTTTTAACAAGCGCTTCTGGCTTCTGGGCATTGCTACCTCTGTACCTTATAACTTATAACTTGGTTTGTTCTTGCCAGACGCCACTTCCCGCAATGCTGGTCGACACTTGTCATGTTCATGTCCGCATGGAGCCAGGCAATACGAGCGAGAAAACTGTAGCCACATGTAGCCAACTCCAGACCAGTTGCAGCTCTGCCATGAACTCGGTGCTGCTGCCGGGCTTCCTGTCGAACAGTCGTGGCTTCCACAAAACTTGCGGAATTGGGAGCTTTTTGCACAGAGCTCTTGCGCTTGCTGAGGTTATGTGGTTGCCACAACGAACAACTCTGCTCCCTCACTCACTTCCTTTGGGTCAGCAAATCTCGTTGCAGAGTTTGCGCCCCGGAAGCCAGAGCTGAAACCTTGCGACTTCGACCTTTCGCTCTACATGTTTTGAGGGTGCGCTCAGCGGCTATCTCAGTTGTACCAGCAGCACAGCCAAAGCTGAAATGTGTTTAACTCCGAGGCAGTTTAAGTTAGCTCTTCGTAGGTAGTTGCAACCAACCACAGCTTGGTGAGCGCAAGAAAAAAAGATAAGAAAAAGAAGACCAAAAACTAGATCAAAGATACGTGTTGCTGTATGAAAAAGAAAAGACAACCATAAAAAGAATGTTCAAGCGAGACTGCGAAATTCTTTAATCTGCAAACAAAGAAAAAGGATAAAGAGAATGAGCACAGGGCGACGAACATAATATTGCGAAACTCAAAATTAATAAACGCACTTCCTGAAGATATAGCGGCATTCGATAGAAGTGTGCTAGCAAAGGTTCATTCACCAGGATCTGGGAGATAGAAAGCTTCTCCAAGCCACATCCCCAAAGCTTTACAAGAAAATAAAAGATGCCCAAAAGAACGACACAAATAATAGACCTTCAGAAACTAGAAGACCCCTAAGAAGGAGAACCAAGATTATTCACATATATTCTTCTAAGTGGATTCCCTTAATCTACCTCTAGACCAAAAATGAAAACTATAAATGTATCATACTGTATCCACATAGAAGGAAAAGATGGTCAGTGTAAGAAAGTAATCTATGAGAAGTGAATTCCAGTCCAACAATGAAGACTAAATCCTGTATAAATAAACAGTCTTGAAATACGAGCAAAAAATAATAGCCACGAACCATGAATAGGAAAACGAGATGAATCTGATGCAACTTCTAGTTGCTTAGACTTCCTCAGGGGCCTATGTGTCGGGATCCAGTCCTTCTCGGTAGTGCACTGCCAAAATCTCCCACGGTGCAAGAAACTACTCTGGTCCTGCCTCTCTACGGAATTTCGAATGCAACGCACGTGATTCTCCAGCTAACCATCCCTTGTTGAACCCGGCTTTCTACCCTCCGAACCAAGCTGGGAAAAACTCCAAAGCCCAACAAGCTGCCCATCGATGAACAGCAGCCGATGTCTAGGCTTCACCTGCAGCGAAGCCCATCGCAGGCCGCTTCATCATTACAAGAGTCATGGCTGAGCCGCTCAGAAAAATCAAGGCCACAAGGTACTAGTTACCAGTGGCTCTGAGTCCCCACTGGATCCCGAAAAACCACCAACTGCGCCGGGGAACAGCATTGTTCTTGCTGGTCGCATTCCACCTCGGTGCTTTCCGCTCTCTCAAACTGCTTTACACCTAAAAGACGAATTGAATCAGGAAAGTTGAGCCCTCTACCTGCCCGCGGCGCACCGTACAGATCTCCAACACCGTAACTTACGTAACACAAAGCCCTAAACTCTTAACCCTGAACTGCCTGAGCCCACTCTGTCACTGCTCACAGAACAAGCTGAGCCACTCTTTGAGCACCCCATCGGCGACAGACTTTACAAGGCAAACCTGCTGTCGCCAGCTTCTCGCATGACACGTCGGGGTTTCCCAAGGTTGCTTCACAGTCGGTCTTCATCTGTTCTTTCCCTCCCTACGGCATGTGACAGCATGTCTATACTGCGTCAATCTTCTTGACCTAAGACGGGTGATGCCTGGACGGAACATGTGCCCAGGCGTGTTTGCGTGAACGACAGTGGAATGCTGCATGACTGATATTTGGCTGCTGTATTTAATGGTCGGATTTTTTGTTGCCGTTTGCTGCGTCCTGACATTTGCGTTTCCTGCTAAGCAGGCATGTTTACGCCAGTACTGGAAACACAAACTGCCGGTTTCACAGGCCAAGGGCTGTGCTGACGATCTTTCACTTGCTGCATGTACAACCTCTGATTCAAACAGTTCGTTGCTTCCACTCTGATCACCTAGTCTCAGTCCTGTACAACACGCAACCTTGCGCATGCCTTCTCGTCGGAGTTGTCGAGAACCAAACCGATCCGGTTTTCCCGATTGCAGTTGAGGTGCCTTTGGGGCATCATGTAAGCACCAGGCCCCGAGTGCTGACTAGCATGTCCCCACATGTGCAAGCTGACAGGCATGCCAAGCTGCACAAGCACGTACAAACACATCCAGACAGTACCCAGGGTTAGACTGCATCCTTTGTGTTCTCCCAGCACGAAGTGGTGCTTTTGCCATGAGACCCCGCCCAGCTACAGCACCTCTTGGGCTCCGACACTTCGAAGAGCTGTGCATCATCCACCTCTGTAGCTGCCGAGCCGGTGGACCTTAGCTTCCATGAAGGTTTGAAGGCTTTTCGGGTGATGTTGAAACTGTTTTTGTGAGCACGGCCATGTTGAACGCAATCAAGGAGCCTGCTTCGTCTCTGTTTTCTGTGCAACCGAGAATTGTAGACTCACAGCGCATGGCTGAAAAGCACGAGGATCCTCATGGATTTCGATAGCTAGAGTAGTCAGTGTCACTCCCTAGCTCCCTTGACTTTGAAGACATTCTCTGGGGCGCGTGCAGGAGTGATCTGTGTGACAGGCGTGCTGATCCGTGCGCCCTTGGCGGGGAGGCCGGAAAAGGCCGAAAGCCGGTAAACCAGTGGCCTTTTTCATCCCTAAGCATCACATCCTCAACTTCACCGTGGTCCCAGACAGCAAGTCAACCAGCCAAAAACTCTGAAGACATCAGACCACGAGCACGTGTAGTCGGCTTGAACAAGCTGGGACGTCTAGAGGCGCTTTTTGTTCGAGCAAGCTCGAGCGCTGCATACATTCCCACAAAGTTCTAGCATCTATGTGTCAGTTCTTCGCCCAGCCTTCGTTTCCACTATCTTCCATTGTGCTATAGAAACGATGTCTTATTCAGCTATCGTGCATCCCACCCTCGCAGTCTATCTTTATGTAGAGGCAGGCAGCCCGCGCACTACACCGCTTACATTGGCCACTTGCATCTGTTGAGGCTAGTCAGTGACCTCATATGAAGCGGCTTGCGGATTGGGATGAACGATAACGGGGCGACATGAGTTCTTGCGAAAGGAACTTGTGAGCTCAGACAGACAACTGCCAAGATGCGAGACCTCTTCGCCCATGCCTTCAGAGGCCTGCAGGGAAGTACAGCTCGCAACAGGTTTGGGATAATATCCTATTATGTCGAAGCTTGGTTAGGGGCATTGAGGGGCAGAGCTTTGCTTTAGCGTGCGATCTTGGCGGTACATCACTACGCGACGTCACAGAAACAGCCGGAATTGCCAAGTCCGACCCAAGCTGACTCACAAGCGGATGTGTAGGTATCAAGGTGGCCTCATCTGCAACCCCGCTTTGGCAGCAGGCGCCCATGGCAACAACGTCACCCCTTCAATCCAAAAAGAACTCTTAACAGGATGATGATTCTACTGCACTCTGAGCCCTCTGCAAAGCTTCCGAAACCTTCAAGCCTACCTTGAGGAGCTGATTCTGCTCTGGGGAACTGGTTGAGGGCCCAGGGCTGCATTATGGGTGAGACAATGCGATGCTGCTTGGGTCAGAAAAAAGAGTCCACTGTTGCAGCTGTGAGCCAGAACACGCGCATGGGGGCCCTTTGCTCGGTGTCGGCCCAAGCTGTGTGGCCCTTAGTCCGTAAAGGGCGCATGACCAGGTCCTTGAGCGCAGCTCCTGCATAGCTAGGCAGACACTCATTGACGCGTTCGTGGTCCAGAAGCGCTTCAAGACATTTCAAAACCTCAGGAGTTGCAGGTTTGGGGTGAAGCCCAGCATCTCGAGTTGCAGCGTTGTAGGGTTTAGGGCGGTGGAGTTCAGAAGCCCAGTGCAACAACAAAAGGATGGACATCATAATACATGATGAAATCGTAACAGTCAGAAGTCCACTCCAAAATCAAGGGAGACGAAGTCACAAAGTAGACATGCAACACGCCGAATTCAGAACATTATTCTAGCGCAGGCCCCGCGCAGTGTAAAACTATGACGGCGTCAGGCCCATCGCAAGTGTGATGCTAAAGAAGACGAAAAAATCTGCACTTCACCATGGGCATGTGCATGGTACCAAGTGGGAGCATGCCCTGGAATGCACATTCTCCTTGACCAGGCACACGAACCGAGAGCGCGCACTGCCTTTGCACTACGGAAGTCGACTTGCCAGCCACCAAAAGGTCTCCCAGTATTCTACACTTCTACTTCCACTCACTACACCACGAAGCAAGCTGAGAATTCAAGTCTCAGCACGGCAGAAACCTGCAGAAAAGTCAGGAAAAAACCCTTTTGTTCAGAACATCGAAAGCAAGAGGCAGACCAAATCAGAAGCAAAAGAAGTGGAGAGGATTCACAAGACCTGTCGTCCACAAGGATCCACTCAAGCTGGCACAAGCTGGTAATATTCGAAGGGCTGCTGAGATATGACTCATGCATGTGGCGTTAGAGTTCTAGGTTTGACTGCTTCCAGGTTCTACAGTGTCGCGCTTGGGGTTTGAGGGTACATCAACTTGAGGTCCCACTAGGTGTTCTCGGCCAGGGAGCTTACTTGTAAGACTGAGCCCTGCGCGATGCTTCGGGAAGCTTGAGCACAAGTTCGAAGAGGCCCCTATTTCCCTCACCAAAAGCCATGCAGACAGTTGGGCATGGAAGTGGGTTAGGTTCGGCTAGATGAGGGCATGGGCTGACTTACATGTTCTAGGCGGCCCAAGCAGTTTCCATCAGCCAGCAGGGGACATCATCCACTGGGCCTTTTTCATTTTCGCAGGCGCGCGCACGTTTTGTGTTCTGTGCTCACGCCACAGCGCTCAAACGTCCCATGCGAGCAAGGAGAGTTTGAGCTCGGGGAGGCTTTGGCTGTGAAAGACTTTGGCTTTCTCGGACTCCGGAATCAGGCACTCCGCTTCCCTTACCCTCGGGTCTATGCCGGGCAAGGCAAGTGGCCTCAGAATCCCCTGGGAGCCCGTTGTGCAGTCAAGATTCTTCAACGCCGTGGCGTTGAAGTGCATGCCTTCTTCGACCCCATTCTTTCGTGCAGCAGGCCTGTTGGGTGCACGCCTGCATGAGCACACTCCTCAACCGTGAACCCGGAAGGCCGGGTTGTGGAGACCGACTTTGCGTGGTCGTGAGGTTGCCTGGGGGTACTTCATGTTGCCGCACGAGCAAAAACCGCTACATTGAGCCATAGCAGCTCAGGCAGCGTCAGCCATGCAGTTCGCTGGCTTGGAGCCTGGAGGGCTTGCGGTTGACAAACGCTTCGCTTTGTGATGAAAGCTTTGCGGAAACGAACTCGCCGGGCTTAAACTATGCTGGTGCCCGCCTGCCATGGCAACCTGGCTCGCGTGTAGACTACTGGCCAGGCTCTTTTTACGGCAGGGTGCTTCTGCTTCGACCTGGGTGCCATGGTCCCGAAGTAAAGGGTGGACTGCAGGCCGTCACAAAGAAATTGACGACACAAGCAGAGTAGGCCAGGGAGCTTTCTGGCTGAGTGATATCAGTGCAAGACAGCATGCTAAACCTGTCTGCGAACCATTTCGGGCATTCAAGATTCAACCGGTAAGCAAAGTGGCGGTGCTTGAAATAAGGATACGAGAACAAGGCCTTAAGCTATCAACCCCAAAACGGCGTAATCATCAAATCCAACCTTGGCGGCTTCCGGTACCATCTCAGTATCAACATGAGGAAGTGGCCCTTACACCCGACAAGACGTGTACGATTCCTTGTTGGATGCATGCTCTTGACTTCCAGGTAGCTAGGGACAAAAGCTCACAGGAACTCGGAATCTTTGCTCAGCCTGCTGCTGCGTGGTGTCAGCCCAGCCCTGAAGCAACCGATCCGCAAAAAAACTCGAAAGCCTCGGGCTTGATGTTGCAGGTAGAAACTTGGATTCGGGACAAGATTGTCCCATGGCTCCCTGGACCGGGGAATTGGAGGTGCAGGAGCTGGCTTCGGCTAGCTTGACATCAGCACTGCCATCTCTCCAGGACTTTGCGGAGTAGCGGTCCCAGATGCTCCTGCCTGGGTCCAGTGACCCGTAGATTGCCCTTCATTGGCCTCTCGGCCTCAGGAAAAGAGGAGCAGCCGTTTGAGGCTGGGCCTGTGGCAGAATAAGGAGCGTCCAAGCAACAGCCGCAAGACTGCCTGCATCTTCGCGTCGCAGTGTGTGGAACCGTGTCGAACCTAGCTGGCCAAGGATCCCCCGAATTGACCGAACTGGGTTAAGGGATCAAAGCTGGTGAAAGCGCCGTCGGTCAACCTAGGAGTTCCAAGGTCCAGGACGCTGGAATGCATGATCCGGTGGCTAGCCCCAATGGAACTCCATGCGAAAAGCGCGCTGGCGAACTTAGGCTCCTTCCTATCACAATCAAACCTTGCTTGTTATCCCAGAACCGAAGCCGGTGGAGCATGCTAAAACCGTGGAAGCCAGAGGAGACGGGCCAGACGGGTGTACAGGCAGAGCACTGCCCGAAGCCGGCATGGTGCTATAATCCAGATGCCGGGGCGGCTGCCTCATTGGCATTGCAAGGTGCAAGGCTCATGAAGTGTGTTTTGCACCGGTGACAAGTTGTGATGAAGGACAGAAGGCAAGATGCCAGTTTCGCACGTCCCTCAACACGGCAAGTAACGACTCGAGCTTACTGCAGGGTCATAGGAGCTCCGCTAGTGCTGCGTGAGGGCAGATACAATGCAGCGCAATCTCAGCCCCTAGTGCTGTTACGGCCAATGCAGCACAATTTCAACACTTCAGGAAGCTCCTTGCGGTGTCACACGGTTCCCGGAGCAAGCCACGTGACAACTAAGCACACGTGCATAACCTGCCCTGCACGCACACCTGACAGAACAATTGCCCCATCCATGAGCCTGATTGGGGGCTCGAACTTAATCGGTTAGCATCGACAGGAAGTACTATGCAGCTGATAGCCTTACCTCTAGCTGGTCAGACAACTATGCCGAAGTTCCGAGCAGGTCATCGGTACTGAATTGGCGTTGTCGCAAGAGCAGCCACACAAAGTGTTTGGCAACCTGCTTGTTAGGTGGCAGCCGGTGGTGACAGGAGGGCATCTTCTCAAGAAGATCTAGGCTGCAGGCCAAGGCGAAGACCTTAAACCCTGGCGTGCTGCCAAGATCCACCAAGAAGAATCGGGCTCGGGCCACCGGGCCAACGTATTGTGAGAGTTAACTGTCTCAAACGTCACGGAAGGCAACTTCAATTTAAGGCCCTTGTGGCCCTAGTCCTTTGAACTGTGCAGGCAGGCCGTTCATCCTCAAATGGAACCCTCAAAGGACTGACCTCAAGAGCAGCTTGATCTTCAAGAGCAGGATGCCAGCTTGAGAGCTGCGCGTGGGGAGGAGCTTCCCCTACATCAGGGAACTTCTCAAAGAGCGGGCACTTGCAACTGTGCCCTCCTGGGCGCGGGGCACATTCCTCCGACGGATGCCAACGGGATGCAATCTGTGAAGAAGCCCAAACTGCTGAACCCAAAAGGCTCGAACGATAAAAAGGCAGAACGCCACGAAGCAAGCTGGAGTTCCGCCCAACAGCCCAGGTCGCAGCGTGGCTGCCGGCTCATGTGGTAGGCCCAACGGCATACGGGTCGAAACACACCTTCTGAGTCAGCTAAAGCCTTAACACGCCCTGGAGCCTCTGGACTTCAATCTCAGCCCAAAGTGATGGCGCCCACTGCTAGATGGCAGTAGGCTTCAACTAGGACTTCAACGGCGCTTGGCTGTCAGGCAAACAACCGCAAGAGCCAACCTGAAGATCTCCACTTCACAAGCGTGACTCGTTGCAAGGTATTCATGGGCAACACGCAGGACCGGCGTGGTCTCTTTGCAGGGTCTCACTGGCCAAGCACCTGCTTTTCACGAGCTTAGCTGCCTTAAGCAAAGCGCCTTGAGAGTTCTTTGAGGATGCCGCGGCCCTCATGTTGATGCATCAACATGAGTGGCTGGTAACGGTGAGAGCACTTCATGAGCGCCTGGCCGAAGCTCTTACTGTCCGGCGGCGTGTCCGCAGAATTCGCCGACAGCACCGCACCGAGCATTGGGGATCTAGTCTAGATTGAGCGGGCAGCGAATGATACCGCCGTTCTGAGAGCATTGGGTCGCAAAGGTCCACCCTGTGCACTCTCCTTCGGCTCTCCTTCTGCTCATGCCGGTGTGCCTGAAAAACGTCAGATTCAGCCTTAGGCCTTTCGAGCTAAGGCTCAGCAACTCTAAACTGTCGAAGAGGAAGAATTACGACAAGTTGATGGAGCTTCGATGCGGCTATAGGCAAGTCTTCCCACTCTACGGGCATCACCTCCGTTTCCTCGGAAGGATGCCAGGGATCAATTCAGGGCCCCTTCCCTCTCCTAGGCCACTTGCCTCGTCTCAATCAAGCCTGTCTCAAGTTCTGCTCAAGAAAAGGAATGTTTAGGCACGCTTAGGCTTCGTACAAGGTTTTTGTCCTTCGCAAATCTGGCGAACCAAGGTTTAGGGTTTAGGGAGTGCAAGTTTACCGGCGACAAGCCTTCCTCCACTGTACAAGCGGCCTGTGAGTACATGCGGTGGTTTCCGGCTCATTCACTCAACTGTCCGCGGCAAGGATGCTGGAGTCTTCGCTATACGATTTGGAGCTGATAGTACGCAACTCCGGCCTCTCGATTGTCGGGCTTGCCTTCGTGAAAGGGCACCCGTACTTTGGAGGCCCGCCACCTGGTGCAAACCCTCTTTCCGAGAATCTGCCAGGACCTCACCTCACGGAATTCGACTTGGGAACACCTGGGAACACCCCCCTGACCCCTGCACGGGCTACAAAGAATAACCTGCTCTGCGGGCTTTCTGACACGAGGTAAAAAACGAATACCGAAGGCTTGCAGCTTCCACCGCTGCCGCATGTTTTGATTTCACCCTGCGGGCTGCTGGAGTTGTGGGTTTGACCAGTCGAGGGCACACCTTCTCAGCATCTTGGGCTGTCTAGGCACCTGGCCATGGCCCCAAGTATACTCCGCATGCTTGTGAAGCTACCGTGTGTTTGCAATTGGACGTTTAGGGAAGGTCGAGGCAAACTTCAGATGTCTCGGAACACGTAAGCAGCTAAGTCTCGAGCGGCCCCCGCAACTGCACCCTCGGCAAGATCGTACCTCGCACAGGCACGTAGTCGTTGAGGGTTGCCCACGACATGCAGGACATGCGTGCCAGCCGTCCGTCACGGCAGAAAATCGTACTGAACGCCTCTCTTCCACCAAGGGTTTAGGTCATAAGGCCACAGGAACATGTCTCAACATTTTTGACCAACAAAAGTGGGTTGAGGCCTTTGTGGCCATCGCCGCGCTTTGAAGACGAACTTTAACACCCGTACATACTTTGAGGCATGGAGGTCCAACCTCCTTGTTACAAAGTTCCACGGCCCTTAGCCTTCAAACCGCTCAACCCCAGGTGAGAACCGCGGTTGCGGTCAACGCTGCGAGATGCTGTTCCGGCTTGTCGGTTGTGAAGCTCGAAGCCCCAGGGGCCAAAGAGGAGACATCCGTAAAGAGATGGCTTTCCCCACATCTATGTCATCGGGCTCGTAATGCTGGTCCCTCTAGGCCGATGTGGAGGGGTTTTCGTGTGTTGGCCCTGGAATGGAATTTCCCTGGTCGGCCTGTGTGATCCGTCCGATGCAGGGCGCCTATGCCCCAGCTTTTAAAACCTGAGGTCCTAAGTTGGGTGGAAGAACTGCAGCACCAAACCACCTTAATTTAAGCTATGAATGAAAGCATCTGGACCATCTGGACATATCTGGACCAAATGGTTGCTTCGGCTGCCAAAATTTCTTATTGGGGCTAATGAGCGCAAGCTTCTCAGCTGTTCCCGTCGCTTTGCAAGGTGTTTTGCGCCTCCCTTGCATGCATAAAGGTACAGAAGCTTCGGCGCCTGCTCACAGTTCCAGCAGACCTCCAGTCATCTTGGAATGCGACGTGCCATGCTGCTCACTTCGTGAATGCACGGCAGTGCAGCTGCTCGCGTTCACTGATGTCTCGCGGAACTTGCCGAAGTGCGCTGCATGCTTGCGTCGATCTTGGCAGAACATGCCACTCGGTACGGGGGAGAAGGGAAGCAGCTGACACACGCAGACCACGTGTCGAGATGCCACCAAAAGTCCGGCTCAGGGGTTCACTAGATGTCACATCGGACCGCCCAGTGGCCCCAACGCAAAGGTCCCTTCACAATTGCCGGCAGAATCCAAGGTGGATTGCGCTGTCGATGTCTCCCAAGATTCCGACCCCTAACACGGAAGAACAGAGATGCGACCCAAGCTCTGGGCACCAAGGTCTTCTAAGGCCAGCTGAGGTGTGCCGCGTGACGCTAAATCAAAACTTGATAACATTTACAAGTAGACCCGTGAATCACGAAATTTTGCACGTTTCATCCTTCCGACATCGGCAAGGTCTATGTTGCCCGGAACCTTCAGCTTTCTCTCGGGTCTGGTGCAGACGCCAATAGAGCTGCGCGAAGAGAGTCGGGCTTAGCGGCTCAGCGCGGAGGATCAAAGTCCAGGCCCACGACTCCCACGACTCCCACGACTCCCACGAGGGGGTCGCGGATGGATGCTTCAATTGCGCGCATGACGCAAGTGCACGAGGTCAACTGTTGCAGAATGTCTACCTTCTGACATAAGGTCTTTGTTTTCGAGGGCCACCACTGCCGCCTGTGATTGCTTCTCAGGAGGCAAGCGAGCGGATAGACTGATGGCTTTTCTTGGGATTCTGCATACTTACCATCTTAAGAATCTTAATCAAAGCACGCAGGCTCTCTTTTGACACCCGAAGTCCGCGATGACGACGGAGGCAGCTGTAGCTACAGCAGCTTTAAGGTTTAGGCCTCAGGCGGGGGTTGCAAACAGGGTCGTCTTACGAGCCTACAAGTTCCAATCCTATGCTCGCAGAGTAGGAGGCCTTGTTGGAAGGATCTCTGCTTGAGGATGCACGGCCTACTGCACAGAAGGATTACGCCCTGCGGATCCAAAGTTACAAAACCCAGAGACAGCAAGCCGCTTCGAGACAGAACCCAGGAGTCGAAGCTTTTAGTGAGCTGGACCACGCGAGGTCAGCTCCGACTTGGCGCAACCGCTGCATGCTTGCGTCGATCTTCGTAGAACGTGCCGCTCGGGCAGGCCACATGTCGAGATCCCACCAAAGTCCTGATCAGGCACAAGATGCCCCTTCACAATTGCTAGCCTAATCCAAGGGGGATTGCGGGATCTCGGGACCTAACCCGGAAGAATAGAGATTCGATGCAAGCTCAGGGCACCAAGGTCGAAGCTTTTAGTGACGTGGCCACGATGCCAAACCGGCTTGGGGTTCCCCTGAACCCCAAGCCGCTGGCCACGTGAGGCGAAGTCATTCTGCGAAATGACAGCGGTGCACCTTGGAGAAAGGCACAGCGACCAACCGCCGAGGAAACCTCTGCTGGTACCGCTCACATCTCCAACTGAGCTGGCCTAAAACTTCGAGTTTAGGAGCCTGACAAGCACGAGCACATCTTGTGCGAGCAGCAGCAACATCGGCGACTGAGTCGAAGTGATGCGAACCGGGTAAATGTAAAGATCGTGCGTCCGCTCCGCGCCTCCTGATTCCCGATGCAAGATATGTTGCTGCCGTGGTTGGGCACACAGACGAAAAGCCTTGAGGCATGGAGCCAGGGAAGAAGCATGCACAGCATGCGAGGCCTATCTTTCAACAGGGGGCATGCAGACCAGCCAGCCGCCGCGCGAGTGGTGAGGGTGGCTCGCTGTCTGCTGCTTGGGTAGACACCGACAGCAGGCGGCTTGGAGACACGATTCAAGAATCGAAGCTTTTTGTGAGTTGGCCAACACGATGCCAAACCGGCTTAGGGTTCCCCTGAACCCCAAGCCGCTGGCCACGTGAGGCCAACTCACTTTGCGAATTGACCGCGGTGCACTTTGGAGTGGCAAAGGCACAGCGACCAACCGCCGAGGAAACCTCCGGCACTCTTTCTGTGCTTCGCGCTGGCATCGCTCGCATCTTCAACGGAGCTGGCCAAAGAGGCCTATCTTTCAACAGGGGCATGCGGACAGCCAGCCTGTGCGAGTGGTGAGGGTGGCACGCTGTCTGATCCTTGTGTAGGCACTGCAAGTGTTTCTGCGGAGCATCTGGACAAGAAATATAGGAAATAGCAGCTTTCTTGCAACAATGCTTTGCATCAACCGTAGCAGCCAAGGGGTAGACTTTCTGACTTTAGATGAGTCAAGCCATCTGGTTGGTGCCTGGCGGCCATCATCGTGAACCTCCCAAAGCATGACAGAACTGGAGATAGCTCGCTCGATCTCTCTCCCTCCTCCTCGCTGGTTGCATTCCGCTTTGTTTCTTTCTTTCTTTCTCTCCCCGTCTCACATTCCAAACTTGATCCAATATGGCACGTCTTAAAGTCCACTAGGCAACGGGCATTTGACAACGCTCTCAAAGCCAGGCATTGCTCGCCTCTGATCTGTCCTTTGCAATTCCCACGCCAGGACGCTCTGGCTCTCGCCGCCATGGCACGTCCGCGGCATGGGGGGGAGCTTGTGCCAGCTCCCCCCAACCTAAGGCCGAGTTCCTGTGCGCACCCCAGATGTGCCGACACCCTGCGTCATCTACTGGCATGATTTCGGCTATGATGTCACGGAGCCCTGAGCTGTGACTTCCCGAATGTGTGAAAACTGTGATGTCTGGTGGGGTTGATGGCTGCATTTGGAAGGATTGTTTTGCCCAGAGCAGAGGTCAAGGGCTCCAGGGATTGAGGTCCCTCAGATGCATGGGAGCCAGGAAAGGCTGAGCGAAGACCCAAGCTCTTAAAACTATACTCCAAGAATCAAGTGTGGGACCCTTGCAGATCAATGCCATAGGAAACAGTCAGTCGGAAATCAGGCTGGAATTGCTGGAGTCTTGCAGATCCTATGACCTATCATTTCTGACATGGTCAGCTTGGTAAACTACGCAGACCTTCAGCCAAGAGGCCATGTTTTCCACCAGTCTGCGACACCGTTCACGCACTAGCTTTAGGCGCGCCTCATGAAGCAGCGTAGTTTCCGCAGCCTGACATGTTGTCGTATTCCTACTGATAGCAGGGCAGGTGCTGTATGATAATACAAAGTCACAGACCCCCAACAAAAACAACAGGCTGGCTTGTTGGGACAACATGGAAAGAACGTCCATGTTGAATTCGGCTTCGCAAACATGCTTTGCTTGGAGATTCAATGGTACTTCGTAACCCAATTATAACTGTACTTTATCACCCACATTATAACCCCTTCAGGGTGCTAAACGTGCTTTAGGTCCATGGTGCCTCATGTCTTGTCCAGGCTGGGCTTGTCCTTGAAGGAGTAGCCTGATCGAATTCAAGGCCCTTCAGCAGGAGGCCATTGTGATGTTTCGAATTAGTATTTTTTTCTTATTATTTTTGATATTATTCAGATTATTGTTGACTTTCTCAGTAATGTTAGATTCATGTTAGATCCGAAGCTCTTCGCAGACAGTGCCCTCGCACCTCGCCTGGTCCGGTCCGCTGTACTGCCACGCTGGCGCCTGTGTTGGTGCGCGATGGTTCTTTGACGTTCTGGGGAAGACGCACGCGACCTCCCTAAAAAACAGTTTTTTGTGCACAGCAGCTGTCCAGTGCGTCTTTTTTCTTTTCGTTGATGCGCGGCGAGAATGCACCTGAAAAGTAGCTCTACAGCAGCTGTTCGCGAACAGACTCCGCAAAAAGCTACCTGATGGCGAGAATGCATCCGAAGAAACACTTATTCTTGAAACACGCCTTTCTAATCTTGCAGACTAACTTCTTGTCTTGGCTTCTATTGGACAACAGCTTTCCTGGAAACAACGTCTTGTGCAAACATATGTGTGCACACACCTTTTGCCAAAAACAACCTTGTGCGAAGAAAAGGTCACTACATGGGGAAGGCATTTTGTGATCAACGATGCTTGTCTTGCTTGAGCAGCCAGTTGCGGAAAATAAAAACTCGCTTTTTGGCGAACGCCGCAGTTGGCCAAAAGGCTTTTTTGAAGAAGCTGTGTGATTTGCAAAAACCGATTCTAGCACAAAGCTGCTATAGCTTGTACAGGATTCTCAAACTCGTGCAGGTTCCAAGGCTCGAGAAACGTGACTTCTTGCGATCAATCCTTTTTGCGAAGCATCCTCTCTCACAATTTTCATCCGTGTTTTGCGGTAAGGAGCTTTTCTCGCTCTTTTCAAGTGCAGGGACTTTTTTTGCGGACACCAATTTTACGAAATAGTGGCTTCTGCAACTTTCATATGCAGGGGCTTCTCGTAACAAAGACAATTGTTTTCTGAAACGATGCTTGTTACGACAAACAAGCTTTGCATAAAAGCAACGTTGTTCTCGCCACTTTCATTCGCAGGGATCTTCCTAAAACTACTTCTCGTAAACGAGTTTTTGGCGAAAAGTAGTTGGTATAGTTCTGTAACACAAGGTTTCGACTCCCACGCTGCCAGGAACCAGGACTTAGGGCTGTTCAGGCTTCCCAATGCGTGGGGGGGGGGGGGTCTACGAAAATAGGGGAACCCCAATATAGACCCCAAATTGTGGGATTCCCTTACAATAAGGACCCCAATAAGGTACCCCTACTATTGTAAACACCCAATTACCCTAAATCCATAAACCCTAAACCCTAAAACTTGCAGTCGGCGCTTTTGCCATGACTGGGGGCCCAGGCAATAGAGCGCCAGCTGAACGCAGCTGTCCACATCAGCCTGCCCAGCTTTGTTTAGTGACAGATATGCACTCAAGCTGTTTCGGATTTGGGGATTTCCGCAAAGACGGGTAACCTAAAGGAACCCCCAAATAGGGTACCCCTATTTTCGAACTCTCATGGCCATTCTGGTGCAAGCCGCCTCATGCATCAGCCCGTAGAGGAATCCGCCTGGCCAGCGCAAGCTTGTTCTGTTTAGGGTTTAGGGTTTAGGGTTTGGGAAAAGGGTTTAGGGTTTAGGGTTAAACTTTTGCTGTGTGCTGAGCTCCTGGTTGAAGGACGGCCTTGGAAGTCCTCGTCATCTTGGGATAGTTGGACTTCGGCTTGTTGGTAAAAGAACAACTCACAACGTCTTTCTTTTGCTGAAGCTATTTTTTATTGTGTTGGGGGGGGGACTTTGGGCTTCATCCAGGTTGCAGGCCTGTGGCCGGAGCACGGATGGAAGAGTAGAGAGAGCGCGCAAACTGCGAGAGCACTCACCTCACACGAACCTCGCGACAAACGTCACTAGGGACCACCAGCATTGCTTAGCTTTTCTGCCGGTTGCCAATGCCCGCTTGGTTCAATTCAGGCTGCCCCTTAAAACTGTCAGCCTCTATGCAGCCCTGGGCCTCCTCACAGCCTCTTGATTACTCAAGGAATTCGCCCAAGTGTCGTCCGACACCACTGCTAAAGCAAGACGAAAGTCAGGCCCGGCTGGCGCTTTCATGAGGTGGTGCCAAGATAGGGTCACGTTCTGGCTGGTGCCTATGCAAGAAATCTGAGTGGTCATGCCTTAGCCCCGCCATGCCTGCAAATGCATCGCCGGCCCCGTCTTTCCGTACGAAGCTGCGATTCCGAACCTGGTCTCAAGAAAGCTGCGATTGGTGTTATGGGTTCCCATACTTGGGGCTTCAAATTTGAGAAGGGTCGTTGAGGCCGGCATTTGACATGTTCCGGTCAAGGAGCAGAAACAGTGATCTTGGTGGCTCCAGACTTTGGACAGTGACCGTGATTCGGGTGCAACTCAACTTACCCAGGTCTAGCACAGGGTGCAGGCTTCATTTCTTCATGCCTTAAAAACTTACAACAATGAGTGCCTGAAGGTGTACGCCATCCGAAAACCACTAGCATGTTCTGATTAGACCATGACGCTTAGGAAGAGGATGGTGGTGAGGGAGAGAAGGATGAGGAGGATGATGATGCTGCTGATGATAATGATCACCGTCTCTTGCATCTTTGGCATTTTTTCTGTTGATTACTGTAGCTATTTGTTATATTGATGTTGCGTTTGATGCTTGCCATTTTTATCGTTGGTGCTGTTACTCAGCATGTCGTAACTTTCTCAGCGCGATTGCTACAAAAAACGTGCTTGATAAACTTTTGCCAAGACTATTTTCAACGATCCTTATCATGTTCCACTTCTTCTTTGTCAATTTGCTTATTGCTCACAACTTATGTCTTCTTGCTTGTGTATGTGCTGCTTCCTACTTATAACTAGCCATACTTATTACCCCTTTCGTGTTGCACTACGATTACTGCCCGTCATGACATTATTCCTGATTCAATTTGCACTGGTCGCTGTTGATGAGCTCTCTCTCTCTCTCTCTCTCCCGCGCCATCCCCTAGGGTCTTGCTACGCAAGGGCATGATCGAAATCACCATTACTATCAGGAAAATGAAGAAACCGCATGAGTCGGCCGAGTCCAGGAGGGAAGTTTCAGTCTTCCCGGACCGCGCGTCGTTCGCGCTCTCAGGCCCCGGCCGGTGGCACGGGGAACCTCTGCACCTTTACCTTGTCTCGTCTGGGCTTTGATTGGGTGGGCGCCAAAGCGTAATCCAAGCCCTGACTAGTAAACTCCCCAAGTTGTAGAACAATCCCAGATGTCCGGATTCTCTTGACCGTTGAAATCAGACAAAAGGGAAAGGGCTCTTGGGGTACTAATCCCTCTATCCTATACTCAGATGACCCCAAACAGCAAGAGACCGTGTGGAGACGCCAGAAAATTCCAGGATCAAGAGCACGTTCAAAAGACACCAAGAGCTCGGACAGCGGACAGCCACGACAGCTTTGCAGTTGGCGATCAAATACGTCATAAGCGACGACAGTTTGGCGCTTAGCGAACACCGACGTCCTAAGGAGACGGCAGTTTCGCATGAAGAAGCCAAAAAGCTCCGACCGTTTCGAGAGTGGCCGCGCTCCTGCCTAGGCGAGCGCGCACCTTGTTCGTCCCAAAGGCTCGAAGGCTTCGAGGAAAACGCATGGTCCGGGCCGTTGGCGCCGGGGGGCCCGCCGGCATCAGTTACCTACCCGTGCTTGCCCTTTGTTTTGCATCCGGGCTATGATGTCCTGGCCAGAAGAACTCAGCAACACTCTCAAACCCCAGCACTCGGGGCTACGACCCTGAGCCTTGCGAATCGAATGGATTTAGGAACTTCTTCGTACAGAATGACCACAAAGGGTGACTAGGAACCCTTTACTGTTGACAGGCTGGTTTGGGGAATAACCTCATGTCACCTGTGGGGTCACAGAGGGCCCGGCACCGTAGCCGCGCCACGTTGAGGCCACAAGCGACGGACGCGAGCCACAAGTGACCACCTCAGGACAATACGAACAGGCTTCGGAAGTGTTTCGGAGGTTGGAGCAGATGTTGACATTGAAGACTTGGACAACCAAATTTGTAGATTGTTGGCGCCTCCTGCCGGCGTGCGTGCCGGCACGTACAAAAGCCTCTCCTGAACATTGAGCGCCCGATGCACAATGCTAAACACCCTCGTCCTGAGCCACGCAAACTGCGAACCGACACTTCCAAGAGGGCTTCGGGAGTTTATGTTTCAGGGCCCTCAGGGTCAAAATGGCTCAAACACATCCACGCCCAGGTGCGATGTGCCGCCGGCGCTCAACCTCACCATCAGAGCGCGGCATCCGAGCCAGCCAGGTGGCTACCTTGTCTTCGGGTCGCTTGGCAAAGTCTCCCCAAGACCCAAGCAGCAAGCGCTTGCACAGTCCAGTTCATCACTTCATCACAACAGTTCATGCCGGTGAGCCCATGCTACGAGCAACCGTGTCCACAACAAGGTCACTAACAAGGTGCCAACAAGAATGCCGATTTCTATTTACAGAAGCCTGCCGCTCAGGTCTTGGCAGAGTCGACATCCTGCACGTCGGGGCTTGTCAGGGCGCGTTACAGGTCATGTGCAGACTACTTGAGGATTCTAGCGCAGAACTCTTGTGCCCAAAAGTCTTGGTTCAGGACTTGTCAAGAAGAATACCCTGTTTTCGCACCTCAGGGAACACTGTATGAAGTTGTTGAGCTAGCATGTTTCTACCTGTTGTCGGGACGATCTCGCCATTCATGGTTTGATGTGGTGATCTACGTGCAAGGCTGATTGCAGATCAAGCCGATCAAGCTCCAACACTCGAATGCTCAAGCTGAAGATTCACAGGCAGGCACGGCTGATGCCTGGCAAAGGCCCTCGGACTTCTTCTGCTCTGCGAGCGCCATGTATTCCTTGGACTGAGAAGCGACCCCCATGCCCGAACCTCAGAACAACTCAGAACCTCAGCTGAATGGACTTTCAATGACATTCGCCCCTTTTTGTGCAGGGGGCGACGTCGTTCTTTCGGGCCAAGCCTTTCCTCAGTGGCTTAAGGCCTCGACAGTTTAGGGTTGATGCTTATCTTGCGCTTAGCCGATGTCTCACCGTTTTCCTCTGAAGTCCCCACAATCAGCCTACAGAAGCTGAATGACCTCGTGACGTCGCGCAGCAGGAGGGCGCTGAGCTGCAGTATGAGGGCCCCTACACAACTAGCATGCGTTGCCAGGGTGCGGTTTCCGAGCCAAACACGAAGTCTGTGTATGGCATGACCTGCATTTGGTGTTAAGAAACTTGCGATCCAGGATAACGTGCAACATCAGACAAGACAAGCCCTACCCCAAACATGGGGCCCATGCCGTCAGAATCCGGTCGCCGAAGTAGCGGCACACGTAAGGTGCCGAGAGGTTCCTTGGGCTAAGACGCTTCGCTTACAAGTGGCATCTTGAGCAATAACTTAGGGGTGTTTTTGTTGGGCGTAAAAGCTTTGGGAAGAACCTCCTTGGAACGCCAAGGTTCAAGCAGAAGGTGTTGCCCATCTTCGCGCAATGCCTTGCCAAAAGGCTCTGAGCATCAGCTTACTCGGCCATGTCTATGCAGTCTAGGGTTTCATCAACCGTGGCTCTGCATTGGGTCTCGGTAGACTGGTCCCAATGCAGACGTCGCCTACAAGTCGCCGCTAAGTCCCTGGCTGCGCATGAAACACGCAAAGCTTGCAAGAGTGACTCAGACACAAAAATGAAACCAGCCCCGAAAAGCCACTGAATGCGTCACGAGCTGAAGAATTCAGCGCAGCACTCGGTCCACCTCAACCCCTCCACTGGCAACTCTAAGTAACAACCCCACAAAGCCGGAAGATGTCGACTGATAAACGCCCTTGCGCCCCTGAATGTAAACCCCAATACCACGCAGAACCCCTTTGCAACAGGCGTTCTGTCTAAGCCCGAGCTCGAAAGACCCCAGACAGGAGCCAGAGTCCTTAACCCACATACACCCCAACAGCTCGTCCAGCATCGTTGTGCCGAAGTAAACAGCAACATCAAAGAATGCAAAGCGCAATGGAAAAATCCAGAAGCCACAAGGCAACCTTTCAACGGATCTCCAGAGCTTCCGCCAGTAAACTGGATTCGCGTGAGAGAGAGACAAGCAGTAGGGTACCTTCTTGGGGTCCTTAGTATAAGGGGAATCTTACTTTTGGGGGGTCTGTTTTGGGGGTCCCCTATTTTCGGACCGAGCCCTGAACTCTGCCAGGATTTTGACACTCTCGAAGGAGACGGTCAGGAAGGTCGCCTTGCCAGAAAGGCCACAAGGGGCCCCCCATCTGAGGGTTTGAGGGTAACACCTTTGGAGGGCTCCTCCAGGAAATATTTATCGAAGGCTCTTGAGGTCACTCTTCGGCTGTTTGGTTTTAACATCTTGCAACGTGTTTGCTGTTATCTGTTCTTGTTGCCGTTGGGTTTGGCGATGTTCGGCAAAGGCAACGACTGGTAGGGCTCCTCCTGGACTCGGAAGCCCAAGAATCTCCAGGCTTGGACTTCCACATGAAGCCCTCAAACATCTCAAGCAGAGCTCGCCACCACATAGTTCTGCGCAATTTGCGAGGCAAACCTCACTACTCACTACGCTCTATGACGCGCTAAGGCCTTCTGTACATATAGGGTGCCCAGCGCAAGCTCTGAGCCATCGCCTCCGCGTAGACAACGCCCGCAGCTTCCACTTGCTCCCAGACTTTGAAGCGCAAGTGGTCCAGCTTGTACCTTCGGCTGAATGCTGATGAACTTGAAGGTTCTAAGCTCGCCTAGACCCTTTTTTTCCAAGAGACTTCGCCCGCCTAGACCCTAAACCCTAAACCCTGAAACCCTGAACCCTAAACCCTCAAGGGGATTCTGAGATTCTTTAAACTTCGTGGCTCGCATTGGCTCGCCAAACATGGGCAGTTGGAGCTGAGCGGCTGGTTGGCGGCGCCGGCCTTGCACAGGTGGACTTCTCTTGTCCGCCGACATTCAAAGGATGTTGAATCCGGCACTTGCCGAAGGCATGCTCCGGGCAGTCATTATGCTTTCTTATGCTTCTCGATTCTCACCCTGTGGTCCAAGTTGATTGCCATTGGTGTGCCGTGGGTTGTTGCTAAAGCATGGAATGGCTGGGCTTCTCAACTCGCGGCACGCCGTACGTAGAAATCCTCTTGTCTTTGGACGACTGCACAGGATCCTCCTGCTGGCGAAAACCGACCTCAGACCGGCACCTGAATCGCGCGGTAGACCACAGCAAGCTTGTGGGGGCCGTCGCCCTTGTCCTCGTGGCAGGCTTTCTTGCAGGGTTGATGGTGCAAATCGGTTCTGGCTTAAGAGGTGCATGACGTGCAAGCAAGGGGTCGAACCCAAAGCTTCAATCATCTTCAATCTCTGTGGCCCCCTAGCAGCCTGCAGTATTCAGTGTTCATGACGGGTCTAGGTATTCTAAGTAGGCCATGGACTTATGCAAAAAGGTCTAAGCATGTCAACCGCAGGTTCGGTTCGGCAATTCTTCAGAAGCTGTGCCGTGGCTTGCGTCGTAGTATGGCGTGATGTGTTGTCGTGGGCTACAGTACGAATACCCCAAACATGCATCGAAACAGACAGTTCGTGGTTCTCAGCATCATTCTACCAGAGGACATAACTGGACAGCTGTACATGCTCTGGGTGACACCGTGTCAGGCCTCGCTTGGTGACGACAAGGCCGGCCTGCGCAGGTTCTCCGAGAAGCAGGGCGAAGGCCAAAGGATTCTTTCTCCGTTAGGGTGAGTGATCCTGGCAAATGTAAACCGACAAGTATCCTAAGCCCTAAGCCCTAAGCCCTAAGCCCTAAGCCCTAAGCCCTAAGCCCTAAGCCCTAAGCCCTAAGCCCTAAGCCCTAAACCCGTTGTGTCCAAGACCGCCTCTCTGCCCGCTCCCGCCGGCTCGCGCACAGCAAGGCCTCAAAGAGGAGACGAGATGAAATGGCTCGGGGATAGGAGAGGGCTTTACGAGAGAAAGAGAGAGAGAGAGAGAGCGAGAGAGAGAGAGAGAGAGAGAGAGTGAGTGAGTGAGGGAAGGAGGGAAGGAGGGAAGGAGGGAAGGAGGGAAGGAGGGAAGGAGGGAAGGAGGGCTTCACTCAGAGAAAAATGAAATCGAAAGTCGCCAGACTTTCTCAACAGCTTTTTTCCGAGCACCTCCGGAGGGAAGGAGGGAAAGAATGGGGAGACATACGAAAGCAGGGCTACCACACTGCATCAGGGCCCGTCGAAGTCCTGTACCTGTTGCATGCGTCTGTAAGCACAGAGGTAAGACCGTTGTTCTTCGGAGGTAACTGCGAGGCTGCGATGCCCGCCCACCGGCAGGATTGGGGCGGGCATGGGAAACCATCGAGGTATACCAGGTTTGGAGTTTAAGTTTGCATCCCCGCGCCAAGACGTAGCGGAAAGTGGAAGTTCTGGAAGCTGTTGGGTCGAAGCATCGTCCCGGCACATGAAGCTACGGCTGCTAAGATTCACTCAAGTAGCTACGGGTAGCCAGGGGAGAGGAACGATGGAAGAAGAGAAGACGACACAGCGCTGCCGATGCTAAAGCGACCCTCAAAACCTGGAGTCCCTGACAGTCCATCCGGTGCTCTCAGACACGATCTCGGAGAAGAGCGGCTGGATGCCCGTCTGCAAAGCACGGAAGAAACAGACGAATGTCAGCCGCGGAAACCCCTGAATTCCGAGGCTGCACGGGTTTGGGGAACAAGGCGTGCAGCTCGCGGGTCGTGCTTTGTATTGTCTGTGTATTGAAGCAGCGCCAGACCAGAGGAAAGGGCACACAAGGAGCTTGATGACTTTGCGTCTGGCGAGATGCCTAGACTCTAGACTAGACTCGAGACTCTATGCCGAGAAACTGCACCTCGCAACCACTTGAGCCCCCAGAGAAACATGCAATTTGACCCTAACATGACCCTTGAAGCCAGCCTGCTTGAGGAAGTCTTGCAGCTTGTATCCTGTCAGAGTACAGCTTCTCAACTGCAGCTGTGATGGAGGCCTGCCCAGCATCCAGTGTACTGATTTGCCAAAAGGCAGATGATCTTAAACCCAACATGGAACACAGACCAGGCCTCCAAACTGCAAGATTGCGATCTCGCTATCTGAACAAAACCTTTGCGGAAAAGTCTCTGGATGACTTTCCTTCCCTCCCCTCGCCCTGCAGGCCTAGCTGGTCACGGCCGACGCCACCGAGGATGGACACAATGGGCGTCTGTCGCCGGATTGCCTTCTCGTGAGCACGAACAAAAGGAAAAGAACCGAAACAACCGACACCGCAGATTTACAACGGGCTTACTCAAAAGACAGAGAAAAGACGCAGGACAACTACAGGAACACTTGAACCCATGAGTAAATAGAATGCGCTGATGAAAATGGGCAGCAAAGGGCCGCAAATGCTAGTTTGAAACACTTGCCGAAGCCTCACTGGGACCGATTCGTTTCTCACAGGAATTTTGGGCCCCTTGTACTTATTGTTCCTATCTCGTCCCAGAAGTGTTCAGTTGCCACTTGTGATTACTGGAGATTTCATGGCCTCGCGATGTGGGTTAACGCATGGTCTTGCTCTGGCCTCTCTCGAGTTGGCGCCTCATTCAACAGGCCCAAACAGGCTAAATGTCACAGAGGGAGAGAGACAGAGAGACAGAGAGAGAGAGACAGAGAATGAGAGAGGGAGAGAGAGAAAAAGAGAGAGAGAGAGAGAGAGAGAGACAGAAAGAAACAGAGAAAGTTTTTGGAGCACTGAACTGCTCACTACTAGAACAGCGCTGATTGCAAATACTGGAGCCTTAGTTAACTGTATCTGCGAATTTCCTGTGAGATGACCTGGAACCAAAGCTGTAATTCCGCACATTTCCAGCGTTGCCCAAAGCTGTGCGTGTCGCTGTGAGAAATCTGTGGAGATGTGAGGGACCTGCAGAAAAGCTGCAAGAAAGATGTAGAAATCACGCAGGAAACGGCAAAGCTTCCGTGAGGAGACCGTGGGGATTCTGCAGCAAGATCGCAGCCCGCTCGCAGCCCGCGCAGCAACATCACATCTCTCTCGCAGCCAGCAAGCAAGCTCGTAGCAATGGCCGAGAAGCTGCAAAAAGAAATGTTTGAATTTCAACATATGCTTGAAATTGCCGATGATGAGGATAAGCGTCGGCCTCCGACGACATGGGGCCCTGGTCCTGCTGCAGCAAGGCCTTCAACAAGGGTCATCAATGCAGTCGTTTACCCAGCTAGGCTCTGAGAATCGACTTCAGAGAGCCCTCGATGCTAGATCCTTGCGGCCCTGGCAACTCCAGATCCTGAGCCTGGAGACCTTGGGGGCCCTGCGCCCCGAAAAGCCTTCTGCATCCTTGAGCCTCGCACCCACATCCGAAGTACTTGACACCCTGGAGCTTAGGCGAGAGGGTGTTGGGGAGAGAAGAACCTCAATGTGCCTGCACGGTAAGCGCGGTGTTCGTCGCCGCCCCTGTGGCTGCATATTCCAAGGCCAGGCCGGCCTTCAGGCGACTTTAGAGGACCTTATGCTTAAGTCTAGGGAACGGGTGCAGACCATCTTCAGGGGCAGAGGAAGAGGCATGGCGCTTGCTCGGCATCATGCATGCTGGCACAGGCAAGACAAAGACAAAGCTCGTCACGTAACCTGTTGTTTTTGTCGCCTCCCCACTCAGCTGCCCAATCTCCGACAGCATGCTTTGCATGTGGCCTCAACATGCCGAGGCTAGGTTTGTGTTTGAGACTTCAGGAGTCCAGGAGACTGCCTGTTAGAGAACGAAAAGCCGACGACAACAAGCTGGGAAAAAGCAGCCGCTCCACAACCGTGTCTCGGCAAAGCCAAGGGGGTGGCCCTCAACTTGCACGACCTGGGCTTCATACTCTTGGATGCTTCTAATTCCGTGTGGGCAAACTATGGCCTCTGGGCAACTCTGGCCTAGTCTCGCTGAGCTGCTGAAAGTTGATATAAGAGCTGAGGCTGATCCTATGTCCTAGAACTTGTGAGAGGTTTAGTACACTCAGCACTCATAGGGCGCTGGTCCACATTCCCCGGCGCCCGGGGCCAAGACCGCATTCGGTCGGAGCTTGTACCTGAGAAGGAACACATGGAGCAAGGAAGCGTATTTCCCGAATAAAAGAAGACCCGTGCCCTGAAGACCCTTTTATTCTGATTTTTGCTGGCGAACGCAGGCAACCCAAAGGCCTAGGTTCACTGAGTGGCTGACTCAGGCTTAGGCCTTGGAACGATCCTACTCTTTCGAGTTTACCGCTGGACCGCTGCAGTCTGACGAATATTTCGGCATCTTGTGCTCGTGATGCCAAGGTGCTCCTCCAAGAATGCCTTAGGCACCTGGGAAGTGGCTCACTCGCTCTGCCCGTCGCGCCCTGACACCCCCCGTTTTCAACACCCCAGTGGTCCAGAGACTCCGGAATGCGGGACGCAACCGCAACCGAATCTGGACTCTTCAGATTTGTGCTGCAACTCGAGAAGCCCCTGCCTCGGCGCGGACCTCAAGGAGAGATCCCCCCATGCACCTCTAGTTGCTCGAGGGCTCTTCGGGTAGGGGGATGTAGGTTTCCTGTAGGGTTCAAGGACTCCAAGGACCGTTTGGAGGTGAAGCCTGCGGACAATTTTCGGGTGTCGACTTCCATCTGCCCGCTGAACGACATGTTACTGGCTGTTCTTCTGATGGTATCTCAGGTATCGAGTGCCCATGCGCATGAACCCTTGGGTCAAGTCTTACCCCACATAACTGCATGGATGTATTGTGGAAGGTGGTCATGAATGCGGAGCGTGTGCTGCACATGGTTGTGTGTAGCAAGATCCGAACAGCTGGCAAGACATCCCAGTGTGCTGGAAGCCTTGTCATAACGACAGATCATGCAACAAAGATAAGTTCTTTTGAGCCCGGTGCTATGTAACTGCCCGAGACCGGGAACGGGAAGTGTATATAGCCGAACTCCAAAGCCCTCAAAACCGTCGCAAGAAGCTTCCCTGAGGCGAGGCACAACAGTCTCTGACACTGCGGCGCGCGGCTGCCAGGCCTCACTTACTCATGCTTGCTAGCTGCCATGGGGATGATGGGGTGCGGAAACCCTACTGGCTTGAGGGCCAAGAGAGTGCGCTTCGGTTTCGGTGTTGAGCGGTAGTGCGTATGACACGACCCTTTCTGCCCGAAACCGGGCTTTGTGAAGGTGGCTGGCTTTGTGCACAGTGACTTTAGTAGTAGGAGTAGCAGCGCTGCTGCTACTACTACCATGAAGACTAGGAGTGAGCAGCGCAGTAGACGCAGGAATTAGCAATCAGGCAGTACAAGTAGCAGCAAGAAGCCGCAGGGCGTAGGAGAAACTAAACCCCGCGGAACAGAAACCCAAGGCGCATGCCGGGACCGAATCGACATGCTGGGAAGGCAAAAACACAGCAAGCAAACCGTGAAGCCAGGCAGTCAGAAGCTCAAACAAGCGTGGGCGCTGTTGTCAACCACGAAGGCTTGCTTCTCAACACAAGAATATAACCCATGAGGAAGAATTCTCCTGGCATCCGCTGGCAAAGCACCGCATCCAAACCTTAGTCCTCACATCTCAACTTCGGCGAGGGGCACATCCGCAGTGCCACCGTTGGCGATCGGCGTTTCCGCCATGGTGACTTAAAGAGATACATCCGGCGATGGAGGCCCCAAAGCTGGTTCATTGAGGGGGGGGGGAGGCTTTAGGGGCTCGGGTTCGGTGGACACCGATCAATTGCCGTGATGCAGAGGGCTCCGAAGTGGAAACTCGTTAGCGCTGATAAGGTTTCAGAGCTGCTTGCAGACTCAGTCATGCAGTGTGGTACGAGGTCTTGACTGGGCATGTTCGATGTAATGTAATGCCCTTCATGATTCCCTAGATCTGCTTGAAGCAGGACTGGTCGACACGCCACCCGGCTGCTGAACGAAAGCGGAACCGAACATGCAGAACCGAAGGGCGAGTTAGGTCTTGAAACAAGGATCCCGAAATCCCACATAGCTCTCAATCTGATGATCCCTAAACGCCTTGGCAGCCAACTACAGTCGCCCTGGCTTGGTTTCGGTCGCCCCAAAGTGTTCCGTGCCAAGGATTTGAAGACACATGCAACAACTGCCGGGTGACTTCGAAGAATCGGCCCTTTGAACTTTTGTAATTCTTTGCAAAAGGCTCAATGAGGCGAGCATCTGGGGATCAGGATAAGAGAGCAATCTGCAAATGTGGAACTGCAACATGCTTCATCTGGTGACCGACACTTTCTTCTGGTCCCCAGAAACCCCTACAGCGAGCTGCTCCAGGCCTGTAGTTGCAGGAAGCAGCGGGGCTTCGGGTTTAGGGCGGCTTCGGCAGACTCAGTCTGCGCTTAGCACTTGAGACAGATGAGCAACCCCGGACGCTGAAATCGCTTGTTTCTGATTCCAGAATTTTGGCTGTGCCGCGTCCAGGCTATTTCGCGTCTGGCGGTATGGAAGCTGCGTCAGCGCTTGTGCTTGAAGACCATGAAGTAGATGATGACAATGACAGTCACCAGAAGGATCACCACCATGCACCATAAGGCAATCTTCTTGGCCTGAGTGTGTCACTACATAACGTCCTCACAAAAGACTTACCAAATTGATTTGGAGATCGGGCGCGATACAATGGTTGCGCGAATTTGAGACAGAGATACCGACACCGAGTTTCCCATCCCCTAGAAGACACACTACAGCGGACCATTCAAGCTCGCCCAAGAACAGGCCGGGATCTTTCGCGATTGCTGAGGGGTGGGGAGATGTTAATGTTTGAGGTCAGGTTGCGGAAGCAGCTTTTCTGGGGTGCTACAGTGCCCTGCCTGAAAAGTCAAAAGTTTACAAAGCCTGGAATAGCTGAGGAATTCTGGGAGAAGGTTCGCCGCTGAAAATCCCCAAATGGTTTCTCTGAGTATGAGTATGCCAGAATCTCGGCGCCTCAAGATCCAGACAACTCCCACTCTGACTTGGCAGGTTTTTTCAGTCCTTCCTATCAGATTGCACCCCCAGACTTCCGGGGTTTCGACCCTAGGTTCGGCTTCACAGACTCGCAACAGGGCTTGGGTTCGAGTTGCCATGGCCCGCCGGTACATCTGAACCAGAACCCTCCGTGCCCCGGAGATGTTGTCATCGGTGGCCTTAGCTCGCAGCAAGGAGCAAAGAAGTTGCTATCTTGATGTGCAGCAGCTGGGGACTGGGTCATGCCTTGAGATGAAAACCCCAAGCTTAAGCTGAGACAGCTCGCAACGAATCCATTAAAACAACGACGGACATCCAGCAAATTCCAAACTACTGGTAGCATGGCAAACCTCAATAGTCATCCGAACAACGTGTCATGCGTTCTTCGCACGCTGTCAACTCGCCTGCACGTGAGCGTTGATCCTCTCGATACCTTCCCGCTGCCTGGCCAGTTCACCTGAGATGATTTCATTCCAACCCAATACTGGCCCGAGCTGCGGGACTGCAACTTGGGCAAGCAAGACACGCTAGTAGGTACCACTCCCGAAAAAACACCCCCAGTGCGCATCATCAGAAAGGACTGCTGGCAGGCGCAAGTTCAGCACAGAAAGTCTCTTTGGGAACAGTCCGCCATCATTATGTCGTATTCCCTCCATGCCTAGGGCCTATGCAGCTCTCTTCCCCGGGCTTGGCTCGGCCGAAACACCAAGAACTTGGAAGCCAGTCTCCTCCGTCTCCTGCACAGCTGCTGGGGTTCATACAAGGACACTGGGAAAGCATGACGCAGAGGACCGGAAGAATGAGATGAAATGCACGAGCCCTGCTTGAGAAGCTTGTTTCAGGGTGATTGGGGGCCTTTGGGGGCTCCGCATGGGACCCTTCTCTGACATCGTGGCCGAGGAGCGAGGGAGGCGCGTGTGGCGCCATTGATCCGCGCCCTTGCCTCTTCAAGCTTCTGCTCACCTGCGGGAGGATTTCACATTGAGGCTGGTTCAGGGCTTCATAGGCCAGAACTTATTGACCTTCGATCGATCATCGAGCCAGATTCTCTAGCAGGAGCTAGGTGGCGGAAAGATGTGCCAAGCGGCTGGTCAGCAGTGCGGCGTCTCGCCCATCCTGTCCGCGCGGTGCCGCCATCCTGCCAGGAGAGCTCCGAGGCTCGAGGCACCAACCAATAGGGAGGTTTTTTGTGTTTTGACTCCTCAGGGCATGAGGCTGAGCAGGCAAGCCTTCGCGAAGCAACGACACTCACGATGTACTGATGCACATCAATGATCACAAGATGCGGATGTGTGCTATCAAACGAACGACTGAAGAACGCAACGATGCAGATGCCCCGTCGCACATCTGCAGGGCCTGTGATGCGTGATCCGCAGGTGGTGCAAGATGGCGGCAGCAGTGTGTGGGAGTGTGACTACTCAGCACGCCTTGCTGTTCTTACGGTTCTGCTTGCAACATCGAAGAGTTTATGGACTATCAAAAGAACTCCGAACCCTGATCCCAGGCCTATGCTACATAGGATCCCTCAACCAGCTTAAGCCATTCAATGCCCCCTGCAGTGGCAGTGTTGCTTTGCTACCTGCTAGGCATGTCCAGCTTTGCACATTTTGCACGCTGTACATGAACTCTTGCAGCTGAAAGGGCCCGAAGCATAGCATGCCAAGCTCAATTTCACCAAACCTCTCTCCCAAAATCCCCTTACCAAACTGTCCCCATGGCACCAGATTGCTTGAAAAGGTTGCAAAGGCAGCCGGAACATCTTCGTGCAGTTCTGGAGTTGATAGAAAAGCAAAACGTTCCGTGAAGGGGCCATGAGAAGGCCTTTAAGTGGATGACGCCCTTCTTGCATGATCAAGCCTTTAATGACGTGAACATTTTTAAGGGGACCTTCACCTACGTTACCCTACGTCAGCCTGCAAAGACTTTGAGCGCTGCCCTCCTTCCACATACAGAGTGAGGATGAGCGAGTGTCCTTCATGCACGGGCCTACCAAAACTGTCTTACTCAACTCACCTGACTCTCCAAGAAAAAAGCCTGAAATACCCGACCACATGCCCACGGCCGCACGGCCGGAGTACCTTTTGCTCAAGCTACTTCACGCCATCTCGAAGCTCTTTGCCTGCAACCAAACATTTGGGCTGAGCTTCAAGTAACCGCGAATGGGCTTCCAAACAACGTGTCGGGAAGAAGTGTAAAAGATTGTGAAAGTTTGGGCGGCCGACTGTTTGGCAGAGCGATTTGGGATGTGATGATGTGCTCACGCCGCAAATTCCCAGAGCTAGACAGGAGCCTCGGTTCAGCCCACGAGACCCCATGCATTGTTAAAGGTTCTTAAGGGTTCTTCGAGGCAAGACTCAACGGCACCTGTCTAGACCTTTGTGCCGCTCTTGCAATGCTGTTTTTTATACGCTGAGTTCTGGCAGGTCAGCCGGATGTCGTGATGTGGCAGGTGGCGGGTGTCGTGATGGTTGGACATTTGTGGACCAGGGAGGAACCGCAAAGACTTGACGTCTAGACTCCAAGCAAATCACAATGAGCACCATATAACTTTCAGGTGCAATGCCTGCCGTGTATTCCATCGTTGTTCTTGCATGTTCTTGTAGCCGGGTTCAACTTAGGTTCTGCAATACACTGCCGCTGCTGTTGCTCGAGTATAGTCGGGTTCATGCGCAGCTCCCTATCTTCTTCCCAAGCGCTTCTATGGATAGATGGCTGCGAGGTGCTGCGTGCGTAGGTTGCGTGCGAAATGGTAGCCTGAGCAGTGGCACAGACAGCGCCCGGCGTGCAGCCTGCTCCGCAGCCTGCGATCGGGAGTGTTAATAAAAGGCATTCTAGAAAACTACTCGAGTCAACTCATGATTAAATATACTTTCCGGAAATGACTCTTCTCCCTTGGCAAATGCGAATAGCCTGTGCAACCCGAAAGGCACGGCAAAGTCTCGAGCTCGGCAGTGCTCGTCTTGATTCAATTTGGAGATGTCATCCCTGTTGCGGACTGTGCGAGCTGCTGGGAAGACTCTTTAAGACCAAAGTTGGCACACACACACACACACACACACACGGTGGCCAACGCCTCACTTGTGACTACAAAAGTTTATCACTTGTGACTTTCCTTTTTGCTCACTTGTGACAGTAAAACTGTTTGACTTGCGACTATAGCCAGGCTCTCTTGCGACTATCCACAAAACGCAGCTCACGCTCGAGAGGGGTTTCTGGCCCTCCCGCGAATATAAAAGAATAGCTGACTGTGTCTGTGTAGGGAACGAGGAATTAGGATTCTTTTTCCACCTGCCTCGCTAACCTCTGTCGGACACACTGCATGGCACTAGTCTGGTACGGGTTCGAAAAAAAGGGGGCCAATCATGTCAGAATTAGGAATTAGCGTTTAGGGTTTGGGGTTAGGGAGCCTGGATTCTGGCTGAGCATCAGAGCACCCATCCATTTCCCAAAAACACGCCATGGCGTTCAAAACGCTTCTAACCAGCCAGAGAGGAATTTAACGATTTTGGAACCCCATGCAGGGCAATTACTGGCGCTGAACAACGACAAAGAATTCACGAGCAAGAGCCTCCAAAAAAAGCCACAAGCGATAGAGCAAGAAAAAGCCACCACCAAGCCAGAAAAACAATCACAAGCGAGTATGACTAGGGATCCCAAGGATGCGGGCTCTAGTCCACGATGTGCAAGCAGCACCCCTGGCCATCAGCAAGCATGCCGCGCACAAGAGTTGAGCATATCTGTCAGGCAAGCCGGATTCGCAAGAACAGGGACACGCAAGGCATCAGTTTGTAAGATCAAAGCGTCCACGGGTCCTTGGCCATCCCGAACCTTTAACTGATGCTAAACCTCGCCCCCAAAAATCCTAGTCGCAGGTTTCAGGAGCGAAGTGTCCCACCTCGGCCGCTATGGCCGCCGCCAGCTCATCGGCCTTGATGCAGAAGACAGAACGAAAAAACTGCCTTCTCTGGAAAGCTTAAGTGACTTAAGTGTAAGAGTCTGGGGTTGTGTGAGTCCAGCAGGTTTCTGCCGATGACCATTCCGATTGCAAAAGCGCGGGCTAGCTGACTTTTCCCTGTTTGCCCTGTCTACCTTGGCCCTTCCGCCCACCTCCGTTTCCACACATTGCAAGATGTGGCATGAAGCAAACCAGGCTTCCCATAGTCCATCTAGAAGAAACATGCTTCATGGACGGACGGACAGTTTGCGCATCAGCTGTAATCACTCTCAAGTTGCCACATGGTGCAACCCGAGTTGTGATTGTATACCTGCTCTGTCATGCCGATCAGATGGATCCTTGAACCTTACGGCCACGCTGAAGGGGTAAGCCCTAATAAGGACCTCCGGGTCTGCATGGGACCTGCGGATAACCTCAAAACAGCCTTGATGCGGTAATCGCAGATGCTGCTCTACTTTTAAGCATGACCCCCAAACCCGGAAGACGCAAAATGACCCGACTGAATCTGAGTGCTGGGCCGAGACAGGAGCTCCATCCAAGGTCTCCATGGCAGCCAAAGACCTGCACTTGCAACGCTCACAAGCTCTTGCACCGGTAAAGAGTTTTCTTTGCACAGGCTTCTCTAATTTCAGTGCTAGTTTGCGTTGAAGGCTTCATCTCGAAATCGCCACAAACAGGGCACAGGCTGCTCAACGACCAGTCAGACTTGGCCGCACTGCGCAGCAGCGCAACATTCCGGGCTCCAGGGATGCAGGGCAGCTTTTAGGGAGTCCTTCTCAAGCCAAGAATGCCAAACCCTTGGACAACCGCAACCGCAGCACATGTCTCTACATTCCCAGAGGATTGCGACACGGCTTCCTGGAGGGCCGAGAGGCTTCCCGGAGCCAACCCCAAAACAAGATATTGAAAAGTACATTTCTCCAACAGGCTGTGTGTGTCGTCTGACATATCTGAGTCCTTAGGCAGCTTATGGTAATCAGCCATTGCATGTAGGAGCAGACAGACGACACAGCTTCTGCTGCACCGCAAACCCCAAACTCACATGTGCGGCAAGTTGCGAAAATAACGCAGACTCAACTTGTCCTACTTACATCTAAATCCTCACCCGGCCACAGTTCTTTGCAGACTCCAGCTTATTGTTTGCACTTGCAACCGCACTCTCCACAGCTAACCCGGGCCCCCCCATCGCATGGGGCCCAGGCTCCTCTTTCGAGGCCTCGGCGATGCATTGGGTTTCGCGCTTCGAAGTGGACTGCTTGCCCCGGCCGTTTTGTGCGCTTGCTGTTCGAATGCCTCGAAGTGAGACGTCTTCTTGGGCGAAGGTGGGAGCAACATTCGCTGCATCGTGCTAGCGCACTGCCTCTGCAAAGCTGAGAGTTCGAGAATGACAGGCTTCGTGGTGTGAGAGAGACAGATGAGAAAGGGGGTGAAGGGAAGGAGGGAGAGGGGGAGAGCTGGTTTAACACATTCACCTCAGCCTCAGGCATTGGATTGTCGAGTTGTGTGGTGAGGGGTGGGAGCTGCGATGTGCGAACCACCTTTGTGGCATGAGGTCTGGTTTCCAGACTGCGCATGGCAACACGTCGTCCGAGACGCTGTGATGTGGCAAAGCTCAAGATATCTGAAGTCTAAAGTTGCTCGCTTTGCACATCTAAAAATCGCAACTCACATTTGGCCTTCGAGCCCGGACTCCTTTGTAAATATTCAAAACGGGCCCCAAGCTCCGTCTGACTTCGCCAGGCCGGATCTTGCCAAGTGACCGGCATCAACATCAAGCCCTTAGGGATTGTCGGCGCGCACAAGCGGGGTTGTGGAACTGAAGAAGGCTAGGGACAGCATTCAATGAATCAATAGGCTTCGGAGTCTGGGGTTTCTGCACTTCCAGAAGGGCAGCGCCGCTACCAGCAGTATGGTGTCTAGGCCAGGGCTCTGCTCAACGATCTGGGGAGTCAGGTGATGCTGGTGTGATGCTGGTGACTCGGCACTCTGGACGTAACCCCTCCTCACTCTGTAGCTGCCTTGGCTCCTGACATGCGGGGGCCACAAAGCAATAACTTGAGCCGCTGGAGAGGCAGGGGCGGGGACGAGGCCAGCACAGATCTTCGTAGACTGCAGTCCCTGTCTTTGGTGGAGTGCAGAAAGGCCATTGACAATGGACTCCTCTACGCAAGACCAAAGAACCCCTGCAGAAGCTTCAGGTCCTTTGGAGGAGGCAGTCTAGGAGGGCTTCTTTGCGAGCTGGCGCTTGGGCTTATACCTCAGCGGGCGGAGCGGGATGGAAAATTCTCAGCGGTCGTTGATGGCAAGCCGGCCGATGCCACACTCTACATGCCACGATGCTTCTCCAAGACCTTGAACTCATCGTAGGAGATGTTCCCATCATCTGAGCCGTCCAACCTCGCTTGCTCCATGACGATCTATTGAAACACGCATCTGATCTGTAAAGCCTGGATGAGCGCAGCACGCTTAGCGTGGCCAACCCTCAAGAACCACGCAGCTTGATTCAACCTTTAAGCATGTGAAACATTCTCCAGGCCCAGGCCCTTTCCGGAAAAGTTAGGAGCTACCCTTAGGCACGCAGTTGCAAAAGGGGTGAGGGGGGGATCTAAACAGGTTGGGACTCCAGACCTCGCAAATCCTGATGATTCAGAGGCCCTATCCGCAGCCCCTAGCATCTACCGGGCTTGGGTAAAGATCCGTGACCTTTTTTAGTTGCATCTATCCTGGGCCGCGATGCAGTGCGAACACCACGCGGGACGGGCCAAAGTATCCTTCGAGCGCATGCTTCGCAGGGTCTTGAGAGACATGCTTGGCGTTTAGGTTCTTCGCATAAATAAGATATCGGCTTCGCAGGTTTCGATGTAGGTTGAGAGGGACTTCAGGTCACACCACCTGTAACTTCAAGGGAAAATTCGGTATGGCAGTATGCCACGCACCACGTGCCTATGTCGGCCACGGCCTTGTTCCACTCATCCTGCAGTAGGGAAAGTGTGGCCGAGAATTCTTGGAACTGTTTCAAGCAAGACGCTATCTTTAACCTTTTGTTGTGCTGGTTGTACACTGGTGTTTAGGTGTCTTGTCGCTGTGTCTCGTGGGCAAATTCTGATACTAGCAGATACCTAACGTTTGCACGACGTTGCGCCTGGATTCCACTCTGCTCGACATATCAGTGAAGGAACTGACATGTGCTTCATCAAGGCAGCCAGCAAAAGACACTCAAGGTGCAGCCTCAGAGAGTTCGCCACTCTCATCGTCATCCAGCGTGATCCAAGCCTCTTCCTAACAGCAGGCACAGCATGATTGAGAACATGAATCCTGGGACGCCGTACTGTGAGGCTTGTCGGCTGGATTTAGAAGCTGTCCCTAGCGTCGTAGGTACGGTCAGAGTTTCGGATTTCAAGATATGAATTCACACAGCTGGCGCAGGCACACCTATTTTGGAGAAGCTAGTTTTGCAAATTTTTGCAAAGAGGATTTAGCGGTAGATCCTTCAGCCAGCGCGCCCAAGCTAAGGTTCCCCACTGGATAACTGGTGAATTTTCTCAGGCTTTTTCGAGGCCTGCCCTCACTCACTCTGATGCCACGCAGACAATGTGTTTTTACATGACTTTGCTGAAGAGCATAGCCCGCACCGCCTTCGGCCCAAGACACCCAAACCTATCGGAATCGGCTAATGCCAGCCCTCAAACGAATAAACCTTAACGCATGGAATCCTTGACTGGAGCCCTTACAGGGACATGTGGCCGCCTGAGAATGCCTGAGACTGTGTGGAACTAATGGGTATTCAGCCCAGCAACTTAGCCAAGATACCCAAACTGGTTGCGGCAGTCCCTTGCAACAAGCTCCAGCATTGGGATTTCGGCTTGGGTTGAAGTTCGACGCCCAGGGTCCAGGTCAGGACCGAAGACGAAGGTCAAGAACTGCACAAACTCCTTTGCAGGCAACTGCATGAGGGTCAAAACGTTCATCGCAAACTCACGTAGAAAAGCTATGGGCTTGCGCTGCTAGCCTGGTTAAGTGGTTCCGCAATGGTTCCTTGAGGAAGGTTGGGCGAGAAGACTCTCCACGCAGCCACCGTGACGTACACAGGGCCAGCGTAAAAGCGCATGATGCATAAGACAAACCTTGGCATCAACTTCCCCTCGTTGCCCACTCAATGTTTCCGAACGTGTGAGTGGTCTAGGAGTTTGTCATCCGTGCTGGCGGTTGGGTGCCAGGGTGTGGGTGGGCAGGGGGGAGGGGCGGGTGGTCACGGTGGTGGGTGGCGGGGAGGGGGGAGGGTTGGGCAGGCATTTGGCAACGTTGCAAGGCTGTTCCATGCCGGCGATAGTCCGATGGCATCCCCTTGCTTTGGAAGAACGCATTCCAAGCGCGCTTTGCCAACAGGACGCGACGAACATCGCGAAATGTCATCGCGAATCACCAATGCGCCAAGCACAGCATGCTTTACAGTTCAACTGATACCGGGTACGGCATGTTTGCAACTTGCCAAACCAAGCCCCCAAAGGTCCTAGTTGCACCCTCGGACAGGACCCCGTTTCGTTTTGAACCCGCTCGTCCTGGATGCTCAGAACGAACCTGTGCTCAGAAGGAGAACATGTCTACTGGGCGGTGCTGATGATTCATGATTCCGTAGTCAAACGCAAAGTGTAGTAAGCAAGAGGTGTGCAGTGACTAGCTCGGGTCGGACTGAGGTTGGTGGACATGCACATGGAGAAGAACAGCATAGGACAGCGTGGTCACTTGCTCTTGCCAAATGCCAGCCGGAAGGCTCTTTCCAAAGTTGGTCCAAGATCTGCCATTCCTGCAGGGAGACGTTGCCTTCGCCGCCGGGATCGAGATACCTGATGCAGCAGCTTCGAAGGGAAGCGCTTGGGGTCGGGAAGCTTGGTGCAAGGCGCCAGCTCCAAGGCGAGTGGCCGGAAAACTGCGCCAACTCGCTCCTTCTCGTTTGGGCCTTTGAACCTCAGAGGGGAGTGGGGGAGGGGAGTCATTGGGAAATCGAGGGGTGTGATGTTCCACTTAAAGGAGTCCAAGGATCCAGAATGAACAGAGGCTGGCCGGCTTCCTTCTGCATGAACGTGGGGATGAAGCAATTTAACTGTCAATAACCGATCTACGCGGAGATCGACACGTAACAGAGTGCAACAAAGACCAACAACGTTCAACCAGGCCCCACATCTACAGTGATCCATTGTTCAAGTCGCTTGTGTACGCCTGAGCTGGCGCGTGGCTCGCGGTTGGCACAAGGTGAAGCTCAGTTGCCAGGTTGGGCTTAGAAAAGCAGCTCTGGGATTCGGAGTGTAGTTAGTGGGTGAGCAGCTACCATCTGTATCGGGTTGGGAAGACTTTCATCCGCGAGCTGCTTGTCTAGAGCCATAACGAGAATCATGAGCCTCCACCTCACTTCTGCGAACCTTCCGAACAACAGAGTGCTTGACCTGACCAAGTAGAACAAGCAACTTGAAGCAGCCGATGTCCCTCAAGCCGGCCTCAAATTCTCGCCTTCGCTGAAGTGAGCTTGTGGTTGGCTCTGGGCTGAGTGTTTGGACAGCTAAGGCCAAGGCTGTAACGGCCTGTCTTGATTAATCTAGTACACAAACCATGACCTGGACCATCTCACAAGTACGCAATAGGTGCAGTAAGTGCCCTCAAGTGCTGTGCGCTCGAAATTTCAGAAGCATCTCTGCGAAGGATATTTCTTCTGCCGGAGGGCAAGGTGAGCTCTCCGTTGCTAGTGGTGTTGGCGTTGCCGCCAGCATTGTCGCCATCACGCACACCGCCGTCGATGTCCCGGAAGGCCTCATTGACCTTAGGAAGGTGGCAGAAGCGAAGGCTCGTCGGGTTGGCCCTCCAGACAAAGTGAGACAAGTGGCGTGGTTGTATCGGCTGATGAAGAACCTCAGCACGCGGGGGCAGAAGGCTTGGAGAGGCTCTTGCTCTTGCACAAGGCTGCAAAAACTGGGGGCTCTCCGGACCGCAGGGCGCGGCCCGAACTCGGAATCGTTGCCTAACCGACACCGGACAGTTTAGACGTCTCTGTTTTTTAGCTTCCTTGAACGAACCCCCATAGCTTCGATGCCCATCGTAGCTGAGACACTCCAGCAGGTCCAAAACATCGTCGCCGGCTTCCTGCCAGTGGCCAGACAGAAATAGCTTCCCCCAAATGCTCCGGCAGATTCAAGCTGAAGGCAACTTCAGTCTTGGACTTGCCCAGCGTCTAAACAACCAAGACCATCCCTCAATTTGGAGAGGCAACCTTTCAGCACATGCCGTGCCACGGAGTCAAAGGTGGCATGATTTGCAAGAGTCCCGACCGTGCATTGCGCTTTGAACATCTAACCGCCATGGCATCTTTGGATTTAGGCCTTCAGGCCCGTCCACCAGGCGATGTCTGTGTTTGAGAAGCTGCCGGCCATGTAGCCTGGTCAGGTTTGGATTGAAGCTTGAGCTGTAAAGCAAAACTACTTGGGCGACAGTATGAAGACCCGTTCCTGGCCATTCGCAAATTCTGCTCTGCACAAGCTGAGCTGCACAGAACAGAAGAGCACTTTGCAAGCGAATATCCGCTTTGATTGCCTGTCAGTGAATCCTGGAACGAATGTGACCCTACAAGCTGATAGGATCGGGCGGCCGTATGTCTGAGCCAGCTTCTTGCGATGGTCCACTTGCCGATCTTCGGGTGAGCACACGTAGCGGCAGCGAAAGACGCCTGCCAGAAGTGCTCCGAATCTTTCATTGAAGACCGAAACGAAGCGATTCCTTGCAGCATTTTCATCCTTGCCAAACCCCTCCTAACCTTGCAACCCGGAATTCATGATAAAAATGGACAAAAACGGCCTGCAGTACTCTGCTCACAGTACATGGACAAGCGAAGCATCGCATCGCAAGCTTCTGGCATGCATGGCTTGGCATGATAAAAGCTTCAGCGACAGAATCAGAAGCGTACACCCCAGGCCCTCAGCAGCCCTGAGTCCGAAACCGGCACCTGAGGGGGGAAGCTTCGCCGTGTCTGCCCAGCCTAAAGGTCACGGATGGAGAATGAGGGAGGAGGGACTCAGGTCTCACATAGCATGACAGAAGGCCTAGGAACAAAACAAATCACCGCCCTACTCCCTAGGGTGATCGCAACACATCAGCCATGCAAGTCATGACGTTCCAGTCCAGTCAGTTCCTATCGGAGGTGCTTCAGAGAAACAGGGGTTCCCACAGCTGCACTGTCTTCCAGCCCCCAGGATTAGTCTAACTAGCCCAAACCTAATTAATAAAGTCGAAGACGGCTGAACCTTGTTGAAATTTGCTATGCCAAGGCATCCACACAACCAGCCAATGAGTGCCTCTCGGAACGCCCATCGTCATTGGATCCGTGGTGCCGTCCTTCCAAGCAGAGGCTTTAGGACAGTCATCGCTCATTCTGCAGCAGTCTGGTCACACATCAAGTCTAGCGTTAGGGGGGTACAGGATTTGGATGAGGTTCAGGCGGTACTGTTGTGAATAGGTTCTGTCCTAGATGCTCCTCTAACCAGTAAAAGCTAACTTTGACTCCCCATGAACCTCAAAACGCAAGCTCCCAAGCATAAAGGCGTCCCAAACAACTTTAGCTCTAAGTGGCCACATCTTTTGGACAATGACCCTTGGGGTAGTCCAGATGTACTAGGACAGGCAAGGCTGCTTTTTGACCATTCGGGATGTCTCGGAATCGGCACGCAGTGCTTGGCCGAGTGTATTCAAGAGCTTCGGTGGGACATGAGCATCGGCCGGAGGAGGAGGACGACGACGAAGTCGAGTAATACTACGAGTACTAGTAGTAGTAGTAGTAGTAGTAGTAGTAGTAGTAGTAGTAGTAGTAGTAGTAGTAGTAGTAGTAGTAGTAGTAGTAGTAGTGTAGTAGTAGTAGTAGTAGTAGTAGTAGTAGTAGTAGTAGTAGTAGTAGTAGTAGTAGTAGTAGTAGTAGTAGTAGTAGTAGTAGTAGTAGTAGTAGTAGTAGTAGTAGTAGTAGTAGTAGTAGTAGTAGTAGTAGTAGTGGTGGTGGGGGGGGGGTTAAAAACGTCCGTTGTCGAATGATGACATCCAGGACGCAAACGTCGCTATTTTCGGTGTTTTTGCTGCTTGACTTGCTGATTTTTGTTTTTTTGGCTCTTGGGGTGGTGGGGGGGGGGTAAGGAAGGGGGGGTGTTTAACATGTCGCTTGCCCTCTGATGACATCCATGCCGGAAAACATCGTTTGTTTTCGGTGTTTTTGCGCGTTGTTGCCGGATGATGACGTCCATGCTGCAAAACATCGGTTTTTTCGGTGTTTTTGCTGGTTGTTGCCAGATGATGACGTCCATGCCGCCAACATCGGTCTTTTCCGTGTTTTTGTTCGTCGTTGTCGGATGGTGACGTCCATGCTGCAAACATCGGTATTTTCGGTGTTTTGGCTCGTTCTTGCTTGTTGGGGGGGGGGGGGTGGGGGGGGGTTTTCATCTCAAGGGGGTTAAGAACGTCCGTTGCCGGCCCCCCATCCCCAAGCAAAACTAGCATCCATTTCTCTGTTCCAAAAGTAGCTGCCGCAAAACACAAGATGCGATATAACTTAAAATGCTCAAAAACCCAAGCGAAACGCACGTCCTTGCCGCCCCGTACCAAGGCGCCTGCGGCGCGCGACGCGTAGTAGTAGTAGTAGTAGTAGTAGTAGTAGTAGTAGTAGTAGTAGTAGTAGTAGTAGTAGTAGTAGTAGTAGTAGTAGTAGGAGTAGTAGTAGTAGTAGTAGTAGTAGTAGGAGTAGGAGTAGGTAGAGTAGGAGTAGGAGTAGGAGTAGGAGTAGGAGTAGGAGTAGGAGTAGTAGTAGTAGTAGTAGAAGTAGTAGTAGTAGTAGTAGTAGTACTACTACTAGTAGTACTACTAGTACTACTAGTACTACTAGTACTACTAGTACTACTAGTACTACTAGTACTACTAGTACTACTAGTACTACTAGTACTACTACTACTACTACTACTACTACTACTACTACTACTACTACTACTACTACTACTACTACTACTAAGACGATTACTGCGCTGCTGATATTGCCGGAATGGCTAAAGCACAAGCGCCTGTCCTCATTGACCAGCGAGTAGTCACGGATGTTTCCGTATTTTTCCTTAGATGGCCGCTGGAAAGCCAAAATTCTGCCGCAAGTGTCTGCTTTTGAAACCTCGCACATGGTATTCCAGGCTCCAGTTGTCTGGACCAACTTGGCTATGGCGGCCATGGTGCTCGCAAAGCCAGGTCCACAATCATGGCCGCACAGAGTCGCTGGTCGTGGTACTTCCTTAACGCATGTCATGCAGCAGAAAAAGGCATGGCACCTTACGGCCATGTCACACAGGCTGCATGTTGCATTGGCACATGTGCCCTACGCCCTACGCGCAGTGTGAGCGCCCACATGCCTTTCCAAGTTCGGTGAACCAAGTTGCAGATTGAGCACGAACTTGGTGTTCCTTAGCTGAGCTTGAATCGTTTTGCGATGCTTCTGGCCTGGTCGTGTCTGCACGGCAATATCAGCCGGCAAAGGCTGAACGTGTTGACACCACGAGCAGCGGTAGCGTTCTCTTATGATCGCACGTTACAGGCCTGTACGTTCCTGCGATTGCGGTACAACCAGTCGCAAACTGCCTGAAACCTTCGGCGCATTCTAATTCAACCTCTGAAGCCTCAAGGAAATGATTCAGTGGTGTCGAATCATTCTTAGGATCAAAGGTTCCATTTCTTAGGCTTCGTACGAGCTGCACTGGATCTCTCTTCTTCTACCCAGCGAAGAGGGCCCACCAGGGACCCCCGGCCGCGCCGCTTTGGCCCGCCGCTCTGTCGGGCGGATGAGACTTCCCCCTCTGTTGACTCGTGTTTGGTCCTTTGGAGGGGTTGCTATTTGGGAGAACTACAACATGGCCCCTCGCCCAGTCAGTATCGGAGGTGCCCCATCATCGTGCCATGCCCCGTCAGTGTTCAGAGTTTGGCTCATTGGCCTCACTCTTGTTGGCGTCCAACCCATCCTCTGCCTCATCGAGTTGCGTGTCCGGCAGTGTTCTTGACTGCCCCTCAGTGGAGACTGGAGGTTCCTCAGCATGGTTTGCAGATGCCCCCTCGCTGAGTGGTCGGCCCCCTCGACGAAGATGTTGGCCCCCCCGGCGACGCTCTTCTTCTCTCTCTCTCTCTCTCTCTCTCTCTCTCTCTCTCTCTCTCTCTCTCTCTCTCTCCACAATTTGCAGAGGCTTTCGTTGTCGCATCACAGTACAGACGACTGCAAAGGTAGATTTCAGTTCACAGTCTACACACTAAAGCCTCGATGCCGGGACACTCAGGCTGGATGAACGGAAAGGAGGCGCAGTAGCCGAGTCGGCTGCGGAGGCGAGTCAGCTCTTCCTGGCAGGATCAAGGGATCCAAAAGCAGCCCCCCCACCCCAAACTGACTGATTATTGACCCGTCCTGTTTCTCAAAGCGGACGAGGAACTGCTTGGAGTTGTGCATGTCAATGACGCCTCGTCCGATTCTGAGGCTGCAAGCCGACCAGTACTTGCAGAGAATGAGTTGAACGAAGTTGAATGTGAGTCATGTGAGCCCTCGCAACACACCCATCGCTCTCTTCCGATTGGCGCGACGGAAGTCCCTGACAGCGCCGCAGTGTTGGTTCAGTAGGGCATAAGCGACGCAACGATGCTACTGGAGGCCGAAAGGCCCGGACTGACAATCTACAGCAACGCCTGCTCTACAGAGCGCCGCTCCTCGCTGAACCCTAACATATCGATGCAATTTGATCGATGTCTCGTCCTACGCCCGCCCTTGATCCACTACACACCGCTGAAAAGAAATCCTAAACGTTCAAAACCCGAAACTCCAACCGAGCCACCTGGCATCTTTCAGCTAAGTCACGCAAGAAGTATGTAACGAAGGCTTCTTCTCTGGCAAGGAAGGGATCTTCCCTCTGGGAAGGGTCCTTGCAGCTCTGGCAGTTGCATCAAGGGGGTTTGTAAAAATGACTTGGAACGTTTTTCGACTTTGGGTTTCTGATTGGGGGGGGTTTGAAAAGTTCTGCATCTAGAGGTTGTGCTCGTGGACCCTGGGGTCTAGAAGGTTCTGAGGCTATGGGTTTAGGGGTTTGATGATGGTGATGATGTAGGGCGGGTAGAAGGGCTTCAAAGAAGGGGGGTACTTGAGGGGTTGAGGGTGTTGGGTTTAGGGAGTAGGGAATAGCAGCTGCTGCCGGCTGCCGCCGCGCGCGGGCCAGAGCCGGACGTGGCAAGGCAGGGCCTTCAGGTTTGAGGCAATTGTGTGGGGGGCTTGTTGTTGGGGGCCTGGTCAGTGCGGTCTGTTTGGGGTGGGCTTCGGTTTGATGCTTGGCTTGGGCTTCTTGAAAGTGGGATGTTGAGGCTGTGCCGGGCTGTGGCCTTTGGGCTGGTGGCTCGGGCAGCTTGGGTTGAAATTGAAATGGGGGTCCTTGGAGTCTGCCCCAAACCCAAACCCTCGCCCTCAAACTCAACAAGCCTCACAAGCCTAAATCCTGCTCCTCCCCAAACTCAAGGACCCCAAAAACCAAATCCCAAACCCTCGGCCGTTGGGTTGAGGGTGTAGGGTTGAGAGAAAGCTACTGACCTTCAAACAAACACTTGCAAACCCTAAACCCTGAACCCTAAACTTTGAGAGGCACCCTAAACCCCTAAACCCTGAACCTAAACTTTGATAAGCCCTACCAGGGATCCCAGAAAGAGGACCTTAATCTAGAGCGCCGGAGCACCAGGCCCCGTTCGACCCGTGTCTTGAAAGAGCCTGAACCCTAACACGCCGTATATAAGGCCAAAACCACCCTTACCCTCGCCGTCTTTTCTTTACGCGGAAGCATTGCGCGAGCACACAGAACCCCAAGCTGAAGATGGCTGAAAAGGTGGTGAGTGACAACGTGCGGCATGCTGCCGTTGAGTGGCAGACATGTAAACAACTGAGCACTACTGGCAACTGGATTTTTTTCATGTCACGCGGCTTCCTATCCATGCCAAAAGCGGATCAAAACTTTGACATTGTCGCGTGCGCGCGCGTGCGCGCGCGGAGACTTCGAAACATGTCGAAGCACAAGTGCCTTGCAAGCAGAACGTGTGCGTGCTACTGGAGGCATGGCCTTCAAGCCACGGAGCCAAACATCTGCAAAAGGTCTGCATCCGTTGCCTTTGGTCTGGCCACAGCGACCGTTTTTGCCTTTGGCACAGGAGTGATCGGAGAGGAGCCCCACGCCTTTGGCGTGGCCACAGCGACAGGTGTTGTCACAGCGACCGGTGTTGCCTTGGGCCCAGGGCTGACTGTCATTCGGCTTTCGTACTTCACCAGGGCAGCCGGTTTGTCCAGCGGCTTCACATCGGCGAGCTTACGCCGCTTTGTCCCCTCCAGCACGTTCTGGAGAACCTGCAGATCTCAATGAACATAAATCGCAATGATGGTTCAAAAATGAGTAACGCATGGCCTCACACCTTGCTGCAACCCAGAAGCGAAATTCTTGCGGGCAGCGTTGCGGCAAACACAGATGCAACGGATGTTGCTCATCAGTGCAGCCAGCACGCCGTGTCCGGACTCCGGGCCAACATCGATCAAAACCTCGGCCTGGAAGATGTAGGCAAGCTCTTGCCGCAGCGTCGGGCCATGCTCGTGAGGAAAGGCCAAGACGTGATCCTGCTTCAGCTCGTCCATGGTCTCGGGGTCCTCCGGTCCGGCATCCTGGGAGCAGGGTCTGGTCAAGGCCCCATAGTGTGAGATCGAGGTATCGAGATGGATGCGCTCGAAGGCTGAATACCAGTTCCTCTTTGTCCCACGCTTGAAGCTCCAGCTGCCGACGCCTGCATCCTCGAGGCCGCCGTCGTAGTTGGCCAGCAACCTTGTCAGCCAGCACCTGGCAAGCGCAGTGGGCAGGGCAACGCCCGAGCAGCTGCTAGGGAGAGACAAAGACGTTGAGTCTAGGTCAGGCTCTAGCTCGCAGCGCTTGTGCGTAGTCCAGTTTGGGTTTGACAAGACGGTCGATTTCACGGAGGATGCACAGGCATCAGCCAGCTGCGGCGAGGGTGCTGGTGAGCAGAGCATGGGTCATCTCCACCAGCTTGTTGAGGTTGCGGTCACAAGGACGCCACTGACCCCACTTTTCCCATGCTTCCCAGGCTGGCCGCTTTTGCCGGAGCTACCGGACTTCCCGGGCCCGCCGGGCTTGCCAGGCTGGCCCGGCTTGCCGGGCTAAACCCCAACTCTAAACGTTACTCAGAACCCCTTGGCTGGTAGAAGCCAAGTTGAGCTTGGGCAAGCAAAAAGCGGGAAGGCTAATTTTACATTGATGGCATTGCAAAAAAAAACCGCCTCTGAAGCTATCAAGCCTTCAGAGCCCTGACGAGGCCTAATTCCTTAACCTTCAGGCAGCAACCCAATCATCTCTTTCCGACCGGGTCTCGAAAACTATCTCGAAATCTTTTCGAGACCCAACCCTGAAAACCCGTAAGATTTGCCCCCCAGGCCTTAAACCTCACACCCTCCAAAGCCCAACCCCTCCCCCCCGAACCCCAGAACCGCCCCTGAACTCGAGGCCTTTTCTTCTTTAATACGGCGTGTTTGGGTTCAGGATCTTTCGAGACAAGGGTCGAACGGGGCCTGGTGGTTTGGCGCTCTAGATTAAGGTCCTCTTTCTGGGATCCCTGGTAGGGCTTATCAAAGTTTAGGTTCAGGGTTTAGGGGTTTAGGGTGCTTCTCAGAGTTTAAATTGGGGTTCAGGGTTTGGGGTTTGCAAGTGTTTGTTTGAAGGTCAGTAGCTTTCTCTCAACCCTACACCCTCAACCCAACGGCCGAGGGTTTGGGATTTGGTTTTTGGGGTCCTTGAGTTTGGGGGGGGGCAGGATTTAGGCTTGTGAGGCTTGTTGAGTTTGAGGGCGAGGGTTTGGGTTTGGGGCAGACTCCAAGGACCCCCATTTCAATTTCAACCCAAGCTGCCCGAGCCACCAGCCCAAAGGCCACAGCCCGGCACAGCCTCAACATCCCACTTTCAAGAAGCCCAAGCCAAGCATCAAACCGAAGCCCACCCCAAACAGACCGCACTGACCAGGCCCCCAACAACAAGCCCCCCACACAATTGCCTCAAACCTGAAGGCCCTGCCTTGCCACGTCCGTGGCCCGCGGCGGCAGCCGGCAGCCGGCAGCCGCTAAACCCAACAGATCAACTTTGGGTCCGAAACTCGACACCCTGAAAGCCCTCAAGTACCCCCCTTCTTTGAAGCCCTTCTACCCGCCCTACATCATCACCATCATCAACAAAGCATCTCCAAACCCCTAAACCCATAGCCTCATAACCTTCTAGACCCCAGGCTCCACGAGCACAACCTCTAGATGCAGAACTTTTCAACCCCCCCCAACCAGAACCCAAAGTCGAAAAAAGTTCAAAGTCATTTTTCCAAACCCTCTTGATTGCGCGGATTTCAGGATTGGACTGAGGTTTCTGAGCCTGCAGCGGAAACTACAGAAAACGTGCAAGTTGGAACCCACTTCTCATTCCTGCCGTGAGGATCTTGCTCTCGGGTCCTTGTCCGCGTCGTCTGCCACGGGATCCTTGAAATAGCCTTGCATTCAACCATTGCACATTGCACATACTCCAGACAAAACCTAGGACAGCAGCTTTATCCTGAGATGCCACGAGCGTAGAGTCATTGCGCAGGTTGCAAAAGAAGCAGAACTTCGCTCGTTGGTTGCCGCGCTCCTTGTCCGCCCTACAGCAGCGACTGTGCCTTAACTTTGCAATGCGTGCTGCTGTCCCAGGGGCCCACCATCTGGCGCATGTGCATGCAGGTGATGAAGATGAGATGGGAAATGCTGCGCAGCACCTCGGTACTGTTGCACCAAGCTGCGAGCGCTCAGGATTTGTAATCTGACTTTTGAACTGCCACGAAGTCGTTGGCCTCCCCTCTTCAAGTTCCCTACACCTCAGATCACCCCAGCACCAAACAATCCCAAACACAGCAAACCCAGCATGCCCACATACACCCAACAGCTCTGCTTTTGAGCTTTGGATGTCTTCCTTGATTCCTTGCACTTCCACACTTGCCCAGCTCCGCACCTTGATTTTGTCCTGGGGGCGCGCATCCGAGTAGTACCTAGGAAGGGCGGGCTACCTAGCTGAAAAGGCTCTTACTTATACGGAATGAACGATGCTTCAGGGTTGGAGATTTGGGTTGTCGGCCTTCACGACCAAATGCACACCAACCGGAGAAGTCGAAACAAACTTGCTTAGCTCAGACAACAAATGCGGAAGAACATGACCCCGCAACTCAGCGAGCAAGAAAGTACAACAACTATCACTTATGACATGCTCAGGTTGCGACTCGGCCAACACCCTCGTGCTGTGTGCCACCCGACGTACCCAAAGTCTTTAAAGTTAGAGTTGCAAACCCAGGTGCATGGTCACCATCAGATCCTCCCACAGGTCATCGCTAAGGGCTTCTGCACCAGCAGGCGGTCCTCATCTGCGATCAGAAGCTCGCACACAAGAAATTCACGGACCTGCTCATGCATGGACTGAACCCAGCCCTGTCAAGGCTCGATATGCGCTGATGAAATCCAGCTCGAAGATGTCATACCTTGGAAAAGTTTGTGTACGCAGTCACATTACCAACAATCCTGTTGCATGGCGGAAGCATGCTAAAGTTGCTAAAGCTCCAACACACATCTCGATGCCCTGAACGGGCGAGGTCCCATCCGAGGGCCCCAAAAGTCGGTACAAAGTCCCAACACGAGGGTTGATCTACTGCCCTTAAGGGATTCTGTTCTATTTGGGGGAAAAAAGGGTTACACCGATTTTGGGAAATGCCCAGCTGCTAGTATGCGCAGCTATCCTGTCAAAACCACATGCTTCCACCCCCCCCCCCTCCCCCTGGTGGCCGCGATGCTCCGGCAAACTCCACTCTGCCACTGACTTGACCCGCAAATGCAGGGGTCGGCCCTGGGGGTGGGGGATTTTGCTGGGCCAAGGTCTCTGTGGAGGGGCATCTTGGGGGGGCATTGCAAACTCTAAGGGCCGGCAGCTGAAGCCGTTCAGACTGTCTGCTGGCAGGTGCTTTGGGGCATTTTGGGGCTTCAGTGCGAATGCTGCTCGTCTGACCCCCCCCCATCCTGATGCATCTCATTCCGCAGCTGCGAACGGTTTGCCATTGCCGAAGTGTCCACCCCTTGAGGCACAGGCAGGTACGGCAGTCCATGTTTCTCAGGCGGGGGATTGAGGATGGATTTTGCCAACCTTGCCCTCAACTCAGGCTTCGGCCACAACTCAACGCTAAACGAGAACAGCCGAAGGCTCCGAAGCTGTAAACCTCTAAAGTCCATGCTTAAATTTAAAGCCTAGCTTCGGTTCCTGCGCTTGTTGACGACCGCCTCCCATCTGTCTAGGAGGATTAACCGCTGGGCGACCGCGAACTCGCAGTTGTTCCTCGGGCGAGGGAGCGACCAGCGACTGCTAACACATGCTAACACTATAGACCAAAGTCAAGATCACTGGCCAGCCATAACATGGAGTCGATGTGAGTTTAGGGCTTAGGGCTTATGGATGCTCAGGGATGCTTAGGGTAAGGTTAAGATTGAGCAGGTGCTAGGAGATGTAGAATGTGTGATGCAGCATTGTCAATGCGACCCCTTGCATTGATGGGCGTACCTGACTCGTGTTTTGCGCAGCCCTGCTCTTTTCGGAGACCCCACCTACCTGGTGTACTGCTTGGGATGTTCCCCCTTCTACGTGCTAACAGTCCTTCATGGGGGGGGGGGGGCACTGGAATCCCTGTAAGGGCCTGCTAGCATAAGGGGGAACATCCCAATGTACTGCTTTCAACAGGCGAAGCATCCCCAGGTCGAGCTTGTAGTGGCCAGTGGCATTCTGCGGGTTGAAGATGAGCAGCGACTCCATCGTGTGATAGCCTGGTGCTCAAAAGGGCTTCCAAGGGAGGGGAGCGGGAATGGGATCTTCAGTTTTGGAGTTCAGGACAGCAAGATTCCACCCCTCCCCCCCCCCTCCCCCCACAAAAAATGACAAGTAAAGTTCGTGACTCCGGCATCTACCGGTCAGCCCCAACAAAGTCTATGTTGCGAAAGGTCGCCTAAGAGAAGCTTCAATTCTGGGCTTGTGTGCTTGGAATTGTGTGGCAACGACTGCCCGCAGCTCCCCAGCTACTGTGCTCACAGCATGGCAAGTGTGCAATCTTCCGCCGAGAGGGTCGCACAATCGAACTCCAAGCCTGAAGCCGTGACCCCGAAGCCTAGAAGGAACATTCCCCTAAATCCAAAGTCTGACAAGTCGAGGGGCAGGTATAGAAGTCATGAAGCCGCGGGAAGCAAAGCATCGCCAAGTACCGGGACTGGTCATCGCTCGGCACCGTGGGAAACATGGTCATCATGGTCCGCCCTGAGACTCTTCACGTTTAGGGTGTCTGAGGCTGCAGCTGTCTGAGCAAGATTTGAAGCCCAAGCCCGGTGAGTTGCCCTGAAGTTCTGGGACTAACGCCCCCTGCCCCACAACTTCAGACCCCTCGACCCCACCAAAACAGCAGAACTTGCCACCACGCGTCGGACGCTTGATGGGCTACTTCTGCAGAGGTAGGAGAGGTACGGCAAGGACATGTTGAAATCCTTCTGCTTAGTCTTACGGGCAGGTTGGCGTAGGTGTCGAGACCAGGCACAAGTAGTTGCTAGAATGTGTGTATTGATATTGTCATGATGCGAAATGACATGGCAGCAAGCAAGGCCCCTGCACTCTGAGCAATCTGGCAGCTGAATGGAAACTCGCATTCGCACTGTGCTGCGGGGTCCTTTGCTAACGCTTCGAGATAGACAGTCTGGTCGGCTTCCCGTCCTGGGAAAACTGACATAATATGGTTGACTCAAGCAATGGTCTTATGGGGACTGCAACTGCGGGCTAAGCCAGTTTTGGAGAAGCTGCAAAGCCACAGAGCTTGTGAGGAATTGAAGCTGTAGACCCATGCAGGCATATGGCAGTCCTTCCAACTCCAGCCATTTTGCGAACAGCGCGGTGATTTTCTTCCGATCGGCCTGTGATGTACCGTCTTAGCCCTTAGCCCCATGCCCTTTGAGGTGCATTGTGGGCCTGTAGGCTTCGGAGTATGGTAAGGATTTGGTATGGAGCCAGCCGTCTTCATTCCATCACGCTAAGATGAGGTGCCGAAGTCAGACACTACCTGCAGCCCAACCGCCCAAACTCCAAAAACCTCAACGTCGAAGATAGATTCGCCTTAAATCGCGTAAGCTCAAAGTGGGTGTCCAGGAAGCCCAGAAAGTCATCGTCCTCCACACCTAGTTCTGCGCACATGTTGCAAGGAACTCACATCTGTCGAGTTGAGTGGGGAGCCTATGCATGTCTTCGAATCTCTCGAACAGCTTTTGGCCGCAACTCACTCCCGGCCTGATAAAACCGACTGGATCTGCGCCTCCCGCCGGGTGGGAGAGAGGAGGCCGGGTGGAGGCTCGAAGGGGCATGACATGTCGTCAGGCTGAAAGAGCGCAGCTTAAGCTCCAAGGAATACTACAGCAGCATGCGAAGTCCATGCCATCCCCCCCCCCAAGCTCCGAACAACTCAGCCCGCCTCAACGCTGAAGACGAGAACCAGCCGACCGCTTGTGGCCACCTCCGTCTCGCTGTCGGCACGTTCGGAAAACATGAACTCGAAACACACATCCCCGCAAGCTTCATAAGTCTAACAGGTGCCCAAAACTGGGGTTTCTGTCGAGGACTGGCTTTCGTGGGAAGAGAAGTTTTGGTTCCTCTCCCGGTGCTTGTTCCACAATACCCCACAAACTCCCACAAACGAAAGAAGAGATCATTGAGGGGGCAGAGCGGCAGAACTTCTGTGTGAAAGGGAGCACGCTCCAATGCCCTCTGGGACGCAAGGGCGAAGTGGACCCTCCCGGCATTTGTGTCACCAGGGTGTTGAGAGCTCTTCAGAGTTTGCGTGGGGGGCCTGCAATGGCTAGGCACATCCAGGGCGAGATGGGGTGGGGTCCGTTATGGTCCTTTCTGTAGCTCTCGCCTGCTGCATGCTATTGAAGTTTTTGGCGGGAAGCGGTCTGCGTGGCAAAAGAATGGCCTTTTTGACCGTGACCTTTGAACCGTCGCCCTATTCAGACATCAAAACAGACATCAAAATGCTTGTTCATCATTATCTGCAATGCTCAAAAGCAGAACCTTAAGCTCACAGGGCTTTTGGACATCTTGAACACATGGAAACCGTGATTTCGGCCAGTGTGCTTTTAAGTACTTTTAAGTTCTTGATGACGCTTGTCTTGAAGGAGTTTCTGTGGTCCGATTCTGCTGCCAGTGTCGAGGAGCACTCTTGATATCTTTTGCATCGGCCGAGCCACCTGCCAAAGGCCCTTGTCTTTCCTTGGCTCGCAAAGGAACGCTCTGGGTACCGGGTATCGGTCTCGGGTTGGCAGCGGTTGTCATTTCAGGCACCTCGGCGCCTACCGAGACACATGCCGACTTCCCGAAGTTTGATCCTACAGTATCCTGCAGCGTCTCGGAGGGGTTATCGTGTCGCGTGCTTGCCGGTTGGCACTCCTATGAGGTCCGAGGCTGGCGTTTGCAATCTCTTAAGGCTGAAGAGTCACTTAGGAATTCTGCGCCTTAAGAGAATTCCAAGGTTCGTGGCATGCTGGTACGGGGTTGCAGACTCCACGATCTCGAAGGCCTCCGGGGCGTCTAAGGACCCCCAGAAGACCTCCCAAACCCCCAAACTACTTCGAGTGGTCGGCAAGAATGAACAATCGCAGTCACCGCAGTGGCATCGCGACAACATCGCAAGCAGTAAAAGGCAAGTTTTTAAGACCCCAGCAGCGCTTGCACCTTCTCCAAGGGAATCTTGCACCTCTCAGCCGTCTTGTACAGAATCCGCAGGAGGCTGCGGCAGTAGGGCCGGCTAAGGTCCAAAACGTACCTGCAACCGGCACCAATAACGGCATGGTCGCCTGCTCTGTTCCGTCCCCTAAACGCTACTTGACCTGAAATCTGAATCTACCACTGGCAAGTCTCCCGCACACTGCTTCCAAACAAATTCATTACTGAAAGCAAGCCTCTCCCCCCTCCCCCAGCAGTTCGCTCGCAGGGCGCCTGCTCCCGGGGTTTGTGAAGGAGTAGACCTGGCAGCCTCAAGGGCTTCCGTGTTTGTCGCAGGGCATTTGTTTGGCCTTTGGGCTTTGGTTGGGAATTGGAGCTTAGGGAAGGGTGAGGGCTGGGGGGGAGTTGGGGGGGGGGGGGTGGGTCGGGGGTAGGGCAAATCGGCACAAGCTGCCTTGCGAGCTGTCGGAGTCGATCATCGCCGTGATGCCTTGATAGCCTAGGCTTGGGGAGGCTCTCGAGCTATCAGATGCCCATCGCTTCTTGCGATCCTGTCATTCCGGGTGATCGCCTGTGTCACGATAATACACTGATGGCTGAAACCGAAAGAGGCGCTGGACTTGTTGCATCCTAGTTAAAGAGTCTTGCAACCTGAGAATTATAGAAAGACACAGTCTGAGAGAGAGGGAAGGACTCATGATGGTACGGTTTCTAAGTCAAGATGGTACGGTTCTAGAGCTCACTAAATATTAACAGGGTCTGAGAGTTCGGGTCTCAAGGTGTGATGGGTGTATAAGGCTGTGGATGAACGAACCTTGATTGTACGGGTTCTAAGTCTTGTTCATTGTGCATTAGATTCAGGTTCTTAGAGGCAGTAACAACAGTATGATTAAGGGCTCCGAGTCTTAGGATGATACGGTCAAACTGGTGTGTGAGCGAGAGATTCAAGAGCCTGTTCGTGAGCCAATCTTAACTAGGCTTAAAGGGGCTCACAGCCAGGAAGCGAGCGCGGGAGGGGGAGGGAGGGGAGGGAGGGGAAGAAGCTTGAGGCACTGCCTATAGATGCTGTTAGCCAAGGTGCAGCCTTCGGAACGGAAGTGGCTCAATGTGTTCCTTGGCTTCGACTTCTTAACACAAGGCCGCTTTGCTAGTTTGCCTTGCAATTTTTGAGCATAACTAGCAGGTCATCAGCCTGTCTGGCGCAAAGCTGTGCAATGTCCCCAGATGACTCTGACTCCAACACTCTTAAGGGCATCAGTTGCATAGTGCAGGGCCGTAGGCGGTGCTTGCAAAATTTCAAAGTGCCCTACTTCAAGTCTGTGCCTAGGGCCCTGACATCCCCCGATGCTATCCTGGCGTCGTTTGGCGAGACAACAGCCGCAGGAGGCTGCGCATTCCCAAAGCGCCGAGCGGGTTGTCGGTCATGTCGATATCCTGGAGAAAGCGATATGCTGAAAGAGGCAGGGATAGTCAGGACGGAGTCAGGACGGAGTCAGGACGGAGTCTGCATAGGGCTTTGGGACTCTGCTCGTCTGTGTCCAGCAGGCCAGGAGACGGCATCAAGGCACAAGAAAACCTAGAAAGCTCAAGAGACATCAGAAGCAGCAAATAGTAGCAAACCAACCCTAAGAAACAAGAAAAAGCAATCGCGTCCTTCAAGGTGGGATGCATATCTAAGGCATCTTCAATGACCAGCGCGGACCGGAAGTCCTTTCTGAGGCAGATCAGGGCCCACGGATTGCGGATTTGAAGGCTCAGGCTTTCACTACTTTAGGGTCTCTCGGGGACATTCCAGCAGACTTTGTCAGTTGAGTGTTTTGGGTGCGGAGACTGTTAAACGGCCAGGCAAAGTTCGCGGTCTGGCATGTCAGCCGGCGTGGAAGTTGGAGCCTGTCACATCTGAGCAGCTAAAGAGCAAGCTAAGATTCCACAAGCCAGACCACAAACCCTCACGACACTAACCCCTGATCCTCAAGCGGTGCCGCCGAGGCTCGATCCGGTTCGCCACAAGGCTCAGCTTCTTTAAGCTGGCATCACGAGCGAGGCCTGCCAAGGCGTGATCAAGAACCTTCACTTAAATTGTGATGCTGAAAACACTGAACTTCTTTGTGAGGTTGCCTTGCAAGATAGCCTGGATTTCGTTTACAGGGTTGGGTAGGCTTTTAGGGGTCATTTGCTCTGGCCCCTCTCTCTGTCGCGAGAAAACACCCTTCCCCTCCCAGCAGGCTACGGCGAAGCAGCACTTCCCTCAAAACCAACGAAGGTGCTCTAGTTAGCTTGCGGTTGACAGCTGAGTGGTTGCCAACTTTGTTCCGCGAACTCAAGACCAAGGCGACGTCTTACTGCTCCAATGACATGAGACAGCTTTTGCTTACTTTCGCCGGTGCACCTTCCAAGAGCTCAGCTACTGGGCTGTCGCGGCCCACCACATAAGCGGCACCTGGCTGTCACGAGCCAGGTGCTGCATGGTAAAAGGTGTGCGGGAAGCGTTTTGTTGGCGCGTTGACCTTCTCTTGGGGTCCTTGCTGGTGTCGACGGCTTTCATGGCAAGTATTCCTGGACTTCCCGAAGCTCTCCCAACATCCTGTACCACTTGGCCGGTCCGGCTGGATTATGATTCCCGGGCGATGGTGACTCCGTTAAAACACTGAAAGGAAAAATAAGCTCTTTGTGGCAAGGCTACATGAAAAATAAATAAGAACAAAGGGCTACATGTAAATAACTAGTGTATCCCGCCTCGTTTCAGAGCTTGGTCATTGCTTTTGGGTCTTGTGGTGAGGGCACCAGAGTCTAAAGCAGCTTTTGACAATGACATTGACACCACAGACCCTGCAAGCAAGCCCGCCGAAAACTTGGCTGCCACGTGGCAGTAGTCCACAGACAGCTCCTGCAAGCTGCCCTGGGAGATCAGCTTGCCTGATCTGCTTCGAGGACCTACTCCGGATTTGCGCCCTGCCGAACTGCTCGGGGGCCCAAGGTTGCCTTCTTCCTCATGAGGGCAAAGATTTCTACAGAGGCACCCGTATTTACCATTTTGAAGAAAAATTTCCTCAACGTCCCACCTCAAACCCAGTGGACCAGCTAGCCTGTGCAGAGGCAACCGATCTTGCTGCATTCCCAAGAACCCATCTGATCAAACTCCTCGTGGGAAAAGCGGTTCCAGCTTATGTCCAGCTTCCTGGGACGAAGCAAGAGAACCAACAGGGTGCAGGGCTTGAAGGCTTGTTTGTGGAATGCGGCTCGTAGGGGCGGCGAAAGCGTGCTGTACTTGTTCTAGCATTCTAGTAATTGGGCCCGTTTGGGTCCTGGTCGGGTCCCGGGCTTCGTTGCGCATGTGAACACAACGTGCAACACAGCAGAAAGGCTTGAGGAGTCGGCTGTTGGGTAAAATCTGGGACACTGAGACACGAGTTGCCTGCCGGAGTGTCTGAAGGGCCTTGTTGACAAACAGCATGTCCAGACATCTTGTTGTTAAGCCCTGGTTGCTGCCAAGTCCTCAGGGGCAGCAGGCATTAAGTACTGCATGTACCAGGCGTTTTATAGATGAAACAACTTGGGAGATTGCACACCTGCCATTCGCCAAAAGTCCAGTCGTGGAATAACATGTGCACATGCGCAAGGTGCCCTCCAGATTTAGGACCGGAATAGAATCTTTTATGCGTAGCCCTGATCCCCTTTAGTTCTCAACCGTAAGCCATCAGCAGTTCTTCATGGAATACCGCCGCTTACCCGCCGCCTGATGGTTAGAAAGCTACCCGCCCTGCACCAACAAGAAAGATGTTGACTCGCAAATTGAAGATGTTAATCGTTCCGCTCTCTCTGGAACTGGGCTTTCGGTTGCTAGTGTATCACAATGCAAAAGGCCAGCCAGTCCTATGCCTGCAAGGCGGACCTCCTGCAAGACTTTGTGCTCACCGACAGCCTTGCCTGGGTGATCGATCTCAGCACATCGGGACTACAGAAGCGTGTCGGTGCTGCTCAGGAAGAATGAGCCTCATGAGTGCATGGGTTGCTCTCTCTCGCTCTGTCAACAGCTTAGGCGGAGTTGAGGACCCGGGTTCGACTGACGCCGGCCGCGTTACACAGCGGAAGCAAACTCTGCGTGCCAATCGTCACGTGGCTCAGGTTCCTGAGTCTCGGACACCCTGTCAAACGGAGTTCCACAAGGAGTTCTCTTCTGAAGGCAGCGACATCCCTTTTCGTCCAACATCTGTCAGTTGTTACCTCCCTCCTGACGCCCCGATTCTTATTAGCCCTGCAATCTGCCCCCCCCGCCCCCCCCCAACACAGCCACACACACACACACACACACACACACACACACACACCACAGACACAGACACAGACACAGACAGACACAGACACAGCACAGACACACACACACAGACACACACACACACACACACACACGACACACACACACCACACACACACACAGAAGACACACAGACACCGACAACAGACACACCACACGACACACACACACACACAGAGCCACACACAGACACACAGACACACAGACACAGACCACCACAACACACACACACACACAACCCAGACACACACACACACACACACACAGACACACACACACATACCCCACACAGACCACACACACACACACACACACACACAGACCACACACCACACACACACAGACACACACACACACACACACACACACACAGAGACCACACACACAACACAGAGACCACACCCCAGATACACACACACACACCCAGATAGACACACACACACACACAGAGACACACACACAGCAGAGAACACACACACAGAGACACACACATAGACACAGACCCAGACACACACACACACCAGAGACACACACAGAGACCACACACAAGACTCCCACACACAGAGACACACACACATACCACACCCACAGAGACACACACACAGACCACACCACAGACACACACACACAGAGACACACACACAGATACCACACACCATATACACCCACACAGACCACACACAGAGACACACACACAGAGACACACACACACACACAGAGACACACACAGAAACCACACACAGAGACAACACACACACCAGAGACACACAACACAGAGACACACACACAGAGACACACACACAGAGACACACACACATAGACACACACACAACACACACATACAGAGACACAACACACACAAGACACACACACACGAGAGACACACACTATCACCACACAAGACCCACACCCACACACAGAGACACACACACACACAGACACACACACACAGAACACCCACACACAGAGACACACACACAGAGACACACACACAGAGACACACACACAGAGACACACACACAGAGACACACACACAGACACACACACACACACACACACACCCACACACACACACACCCACCCACCCACCCACCCACGCACGCACACCCACGCACGCACGCACGAGCGGACATTGTTCAGAGGAGCTTTGCTACGCAACATTCACGCATGCAATCACATGCTTGATTCCCGGTTCACGCGGATTTGTGAGATTTAACGATTGCTCGGCATGCGCACAACAGATACGTCGAGACTTTAGAGACGACTACGTCTACGTGCTGCGTTGTTCGAGAAGGTTCGGGTATAGCAGCAACCTTCTGCATCAGGCACATTGCGCCAGACCTCCATTCAGAGCTGAACATCGTCTGTCCCCAGCGAGGCTGAGATTTCGCATCCTCACTGTGCTCGCATCCTCGCTGGACGTTTCTCCATTTGTGCAGCAGGATTCTGGGGTGGTAGCCTGGAAGGATGCCATCATCCCAATCGCATTCTTGAGACTGAGAGCAAACAACCCCCCGAAAAAGTTAAGAAGCGATCTTCCGACAGTAGCAACCCACTTGCACCAAGCCTCAAGCATGCCAGCCTCCCGGCAGTCTTGGTCAGTTCGATCGCACGCCGGACGCTCTCTCTTCCAGCCTGCCTTGCAAAGCTACGAGGCGCAACAGCTACATGCAAGGGGTAGTAGTAGTAGTAGTAGTAGTAGTAGTAGTAGTAGTAGTAGTAGTAGTAGTAGTAGTAGTAGTAGTAGTAGCAGCAGTAGCAGTAGTCGTAGTTGTAGTTGTAGTTGTAGTCGTAGTCGTAGTAGTAGTAGCTATCGTAGCTATCGTAGCTATCGTAGCTATCGTAGCTATCGTACTCGTCGTAGTCGTAGTAGTCGTAGTAGTCGTAGTAGTCGTAGTAGTCGTAGTAGTCGTAGTTGTAGTAGTTGTAGTAGTTGTAGTAGTTGTAGTAGTTGTAGTAGTTGTAGTAGTTGTAGTAGTTGTAGTAGTTGTAACTGGAATAGTAGTCGCCGTCGTAGCAGCAGCAGCAGTAGTAGTAGCAGTAGCTGCATGCCATCCGCAAATCGGCCATTGCTAGTTTCTTCAGTCCCAATAGTACTGCCGAAAACCCAGAGTACTAATGTGTAGGAATACTTGCACGTGTGTCGGATCTCAAAGCCGCTTACACGAGCACAAATCTTGCACAGCCTTCCTTCCCTTGCACTGATCGGTCTAGGTCGGGTGGAGCGTTGATTGCTCTTGGGCACCCCTGCCTTGCCTGCAGCTGCAAAGGCTTAAGCGCTGGAGCTCAGCACACAGCAGCTCGTTGCTGAGCTTGGCCAGAAGTGGCGCCAGGCTCCTTGGCTGCCATCTTTGAGGGCCACTGATTGCACAAGATACAGTAGCACAGGTAAGACGGTGGCTTCAGGAACGTTGTGGAGTGTCCCGTGAAAGGGTGAGGGTGAGGGAGGTTGAGGTGCACAACTTGTGGGCGCAAACTTCTCTTCCATCATCCACCCTTCGGATTTCTCACGTAGCACTCAGGAAAAATCAGCGGGCCAATGACGCACACAGATGCAAAACCCTGGAGTCCTAGAATGAACGGCAAACTCTTCACGGAGAGCGTCTTGTCTGTGAGCAAAGCATTGTTGCTCAAGTCCAGTTCGTGCACGGCATGATCCTCTGCACGAGTCTGGGGTTCTTGAGCCAAGGGGTCGGCAGCCTGGTGTCCCAACTGGTCGTGCTGTCCCAGGCGACTCAGGTCACTGGAACAACTGCCGCCGCGAGTCTCAACGTGCAGGGGTTGAGGCTCTGGCTTTTTAGGCGTGCCGGCGTCGAACCCTGAACTCCTTAAAACCCTCTGACAAATATTCCTGAATAGGATCCTCTTGAACCCACGATAAGGGAAAATGCAAAATATCCCAAGGGCCTACCTAGCTACAGTTGTTTACGCAAAGCCGTCCTCATTGAGCAAGGCCATGGCCTTGGCTCGAGGGTCCGTGGTGGTGGTGTAAGGGGGCCCTCAAGGTAGGAACTGCAGCAGTACCCAAGTCCCCCAGAGCTCTGGCAGCAACACTCCAGACAGGAGAAGCACAAGCAAAACAGAAGAGCTGCAAGTCCCCAAAGCCAATCCCGCTGAGCGACAGGAACTTGGAATCTTTCAGCCCCAGCATGGATTGGAACAGCTGGGTACATCTAGTTACATGCGACTACCCTGCCATTGCAAGTTTCCAGGCACTGCCGTCAGCTCAGCATCGGTGAAGAGCTGGCCGTTGGCCTTGAAATGCCGTGAGTGGCCTGTCATGAACCTGGGCTTGTGGGCAGGTCTTAAGAACTGCAGTCGCTTCAGAGAGTTCCGGGCCGCTGCTTTGGGGTTTATGGCTATGGGGCGGGCAGACGCTAGGCACGCGCATGCTTTCGAGTTGCATCGCTGAGTAGCCCGTCTCGGTAGTGGAATCCCATGGTGACTAATTGCTGCTTGGCACTGCTTGGTTTGAAATAAACAAACGTCAGAAACTCGAGCAAATGCTTCGCCTTCCTGATGTATCATGGGACGTCTCACTCAGGCATTAAACCATGTTAAGCCGTCGACGGAGTAGATACAATATGGGGACCTTCTTCGAACCCTTCAAACGTCTAGGAATGCAGCATTTCGTGTGTTTAGGGGCGGGACCAGAGGGCCAGGATTGGGAGGGGCGGGGGGTTTCCTCGAGGAGTGACACGAAGTTCCTTCATCAAAGTCATTGAACCTCCAAGTATCTCCTAGCGAGACTGTCAGACTCTACGTAAACTCTCCACTCTGTTAACTTCACTTGTTCTGGAGATCTTGAAGAAACATGAGCCGCAAACAATTCCAAGCAGCAGGATGGGATTAGGAATCACTGCGCTCTCGTGACACTGGTCGAAGTAGTGCCGCTTTCCTGAGTCTCCATTCGACGGGCGTTTTCGATTCCGACGACTCGGACGTGTCAGGCGGGACCGCAAGTTCACGACAGATGGTCACGTACGACTATTTGGGATTGCTTTACATGGGTTCAGCTCATTGCATCATGTCAAGTTGTTTGGCAGGCCGCCTTTTCTCACTGGTCGCAGCGCTTGCGACACGGAGAAGGGCTTCTGGCTCATATCGACCTTTACCAGATCAGAGTTGTCCTGTTAGTGAAATTCTGGGATTTTCGGCTGAGGTTCTACCAATACAAGGGCAAGTCATTTGGCAAGAGCAGGCGAATCTTTATCTCTCGCCTGAAAAGAGACGCCGCCACCCACTGCCAGCTCAGCGCAACATGCTGTAACACTCCAGTAGCAATGCCCGAACCTGAAAATCCTGAACCAACACGAAACCTCAGATGCTGTAAGAGATTGCAAGACTTTTGGCGAGACCCTGCAGAAGCCTGTCCTGCCGGCCCTTCGCCCAACATGCCCCACAGTCCCACCTCTGGGGGAAAGCGCCCATCTCCGGCGGCATCCTGATCAAGGGCCAGGATTGTTTCTTTTTTGCCTGAGCTTGGAAGGGTCTTCAGGTGTTGAGGATCAAGCTTCAGACAGGTTAGGCAAGGTGGTGCCTACCTTGCCCAAGCTTCAGCAGCTTCGGCTTTCCTTACTGGAGTTTACGTTCTCCCTTCAAGCCCTGCCTTGCTAGCACACCAATCAGCCGCAAACTGGCGCAGTGAGACTCAGAGTGTCACACTGCCCTTCGAAGCCCGGACACTTCTTCCACCCCATAAGAAACCCCCAACACATAATAGGCATCGCATGCAGTGCTGCGGCCTCTGGCCGGTTGTTGACGGTCAGTAGCCCTTCTTGCCTCGAACGCTCTCATGGTAGCAGCATGAATATTGGCGTTTAGGGGGAGGTTCCGGGCTACTCAGATTGTCAGCAGTAGGGCAGGTGACACTCGATAGCATTCTTTGCGGGATTCTTTAGGGCTTCGCGATTCGGGGCAGCTGGAAAGCGAATCGCGGACCCTCGAGGAGAATAGCGCTTGGTCCGCAGAAAGTCCCGCCACCCCAAGGTCGGTGAGAACTCAATCCACGGCTCGCCCCCGACCAAAAAACAAACATTGGACAACGTTCATGTACTCAATGACGGTTGGATGGACAACGTGTTTCGGGCTCAATGACGGCTGGATGGTTGGACAACATTCACGGGCTCCATGGCGTTTGGACAACGCTCGTCCATGACGGTTGGGAGACGTTCCTGGTTTTGGCGTACCCTAAGAACTGTGAAATCCAACTGAGGAAGGAGCTCATAACTTCGGTTGTCATACGCTTCAGCCGCAAGATGCGTTGGCTCCCCCTTGTGGCCGCTAACATGAGGCCGGACTACCACGGCGGTCCACATGTGACCAATGGCGCTCTTCAATCTCAATTTCGCCAGCTTCAACACGCCCCCCCCTCCCCCACCGACCCCCGCCCAGGTTCCTGGTGGTTTGTGGTGGTACCTGATTCTGGGGCAGAACTGTCCCTTATCAAGGCCCCGAGGAAGCCGGGGCACTGCACTCGGAAACGTACCTACAATTTGGACCCTTTCGTTTTTATGTTCCGGGCGGGTGCTCTTCCGCCAGCCTAGCAACCGGCGTCGGGGAGGAAACCAAAGGGCCTCGTGTACATGCTGCCCGAGCCCTATACAGCCTCACACCATACCTGCATCGTCTGGTGCAAGCCCCTTACAGAAGCGACCTGCTGCCGGGATGCGCGTGCTGCCGGTGGGCCAAAGTCCCTATAGGCTTGACCAAAGACCACCTGCATCGGATGCTGTCGACGCTTTGGGGCGATGGCTTCTTTTTGCCCCCTTTCATCTCTCCCAGCAAGCCGGAAGCATTGCTCGCTGTCGTGGTAATATGGCGAATTTTAAGCGACGTGCCAGTGGCAGTGGCGTTTGCTGCCACCAGGCCTACTGCCAAGCGTGGCATGCTACAGGACATGCTTCTGTGCCTAGTGATGCTAAGTTACTACTAAGTAGCAGCAATCATGTGCTGGCTTTCCAGACCCCAGGGAGCGGATGGCCTGAAGGCGCTCCGCCCGTTCTGGACCTCCAAGCGCATAGTGTATCCTCGTCTCAACACAAGGTCGGTTTCACGCGACAGGGGGTTGGTCCCTTTTAAAATTAAAAACCCTCTGAAGCCATGAGCCCCAAAGGTATCTCTAACAGAGAAGCCAACTTCCCTGATGAGCGGCTGAACTTCGAGAGTCTGGCGCGAGTTGCACATGGACCCTGACTTGTACACATCCAAGTTTCGCGGATGCTCTTCCTTGATGTCGACATAATTGTCCTGATGCGCAGGTCGGCTCTTCGGAGGGGCCAGAAACCCTGAAGACCCATTAAAACCCTTAAGCCTGAAGCACCACATGTGCTCAGAATGAAGGAGCTCATGCGAAGCTTGCTGCAATGAAGTCACCGCCCCCTCTGCAGTCTCACTACTGGGAATTATGATTAATTACTATTTCTTATTGTGAATTATTGTTATCTCATCATTGGTAGTCATTATTAATTATTCATGATCTACGTCTTCTCCGACTGCATCCCTGGAAGAAGAAGCTGGATGGTCCCCCCTTAACGGGTCCAACACAAGGGTCTCCCGACCCTCCTACTCCATATCTCATGTTTCCAGGTCCTTGAGTGCAAGGTCATGCCTGGACCACAAGCCCTCGCTCCAGAACTCCTCTGACGAAGTTTGCCAAGCTTCAGCATCACTTGCGATTTTCTTTGATCCGGTGCATGTACTCAAGCTCTACTCTTGAAAGGGATTGAGGCAACCTTGCTGCTTTCTTACACAAAGACCACGGCAGCACACACGCCGCGAAGTCAGTGAAGTCGTGACTGCCTAAGCCTACCGGGTCCTACCGGTTTTTGGAAGCCCAAGCCCGCACCAGGAGCTCCTCCTTGCGCACCATACGCTCTCGCTGGTCCTCCTTGGCTTCGTAGCCAGGGTTGTTGAGCAGCCTCGGCTGGCGCCAAGGCGACAGCTAAACTGGCCGCCCCATCAGGGAGCTGACCAAACGCGCGACCGATCCAGGCCAGAGGTGGATGATTCAGAGGACGGCTTCCCAGCAGCCGGCACACCCCAAAGTGTCAAAAAGGAGCAACGGTCGAGTCGAACCATGCTATGCCCTGAACAGCAGTCCCTATCCCTCGTGCATTCTAAAGAACATCAGGAATGCGGGACTTCGAATGACCTGTTCAGGAGCCAGTGAAGCAGTCTTCAAGCCAGGCAGCTTAAACGTGAAGTGCCAGTTGTGAACTGCAGTGCTGATCATCAGAGTGATCCGCTTCCTTTGGGGCAGTGTTGCTGCTGATCAGGCTCCGATACCTATGCAGACGGTCACCATTAATCCCAATCAAGCCAACTTGAACTGCCCATGTAGCACGGCGGCTTCACGGAGCCTAACTCTATCCAGATCCTTCTGTTATTCCAATCGGATGCCATGCTGTTGCTTCACTCCCTTCTGACCAGCAAGGCTCAGCTGATGAATCGTCTTGCACTGCTGCTTGAAGGAGCCCAGTGGTGTAGCAGCAAAGAGGCCACGCTCCTTGCACTCCCGGATGACCTGAAGAATCAAGGCCAGTCCATCTTGAGTTCGGAGGCTTGCACAAGCAGCACGAACCTGGACCCGTGCTAAAGCTGTGCTGTACTTAGTGTGCGCATCGCAGGTATGTAAAATTCAATAGCTTCAATTCCCCAAACAGTGTGTCAACACTAAGGAGTTCCTACGCTCGGAGCAAGGCTAGCCGGCCAAATCGAGGCCAGCGCCCACGCTCCAGACCAGGCATTCTTCTCGAAGGCTGTCGCATTTTGGACGACATTCGCGCTCTCCCCTAAGCGCAGGCGTGGCCGCACTCGCCGTCCTCGAAGCTGTCATCGTTTTTGGACGTCTGTGGTCGCCACATGCGACACTGTCATCGCATCTGGACTTCTGGGCTGACATGGTCTCTCACTGTTTGCAGTCCACCCTAGTAAAATCAATAGCTCCACTAGGTCCTGCACACATTAGTTCAAACCCAATTGGGGCCTTGTCTTCGCTCTCCGTTCCTCTGAGCTTAGAAAATTCACTCCTGTGCGCGCAGCATGCGGAGATCCCCCTGCGATATCTGCGTTAGCATCAGGGCTTGCCTAGAATGGGCTCCACTTCTCAAATTGCACCCAAGGAATCTTCTCACATGCAACATACATGCGGAGTGCTAAGCTTAAGGCTTCTGTCGGACGTCAGACATTGATGTCAAAGACGCTGGATCATAATGGAGACTGTGCCAGCCAATATCTGTCTATCTTGTAAGACTCGGGCAAAGCTCGAGTGGTGCTCGAGCACTGAAGGCTATGCCAACCAAGGAGCACTCGCCATCATGAGGGCATTCAGCTGCTCGTACTTGAGGACCCCGACCATCAAGTCCACAGATGATTCTGCACGCAGGTCCCGGAATACTTTGAAGTTTATGTCCGCGACAACATGAGGACCACTTCGGGATAGATCCCACGAAGGTAGGACCCTCCCCCTCCTCCCTCCAGATTGACGGTCATAGGTTGGGCCGAGGCAAATGACTATTGAAACATGGGCTTTCAGGACTTGGTGCAGACCTTCTTCGAAGGTGCCGGCACTCAAACCTTAAGACCGAAACCCAACCCCAGTAAGGCGCTTCAAGTTACACGCCGATTGCTCGGGGGTTGGGTTGCTTCTGGCGGATGTCCTGGAAACAGCTGGCTTCTCGTCACAACTCGGTGGAAGTACCTTGGCCAGAATCCGCACGTATGCTGCTCAAGAACGGCTGAACTCGTCCAACGCAATGACTTTTCAACGCGGCCTGTAGATACTGCCCAGGAGGAGTGGATATTGCGTCAAAACAACCGAATTACCGTTTGTATGAACTCGCCCCCCGGGTTGCAAACTTGCAAATCCTCTGCCGCGCTGTTTTATTCCAAGCAGCTCCACGGAGTCCTCCATTCGCTCACTTGCGGGAGCCCGTGCGCGCTCGCGTTTCACAAAGTCCTCGCTTTGACTCAAGGCAAGAGGTTGTAGCAGTACATATATATATATATATATGTACTTAATTATACTTATACAGACATGTATGAATATGCGTATACCGGGTTTTGTTTGGAGGTGTTGTTCCCACCAAGAATAGCTGGCACAGCCACTACGGCAAACACGCAAAGACCAATGGAGACGAAGCCGGGTCACAGCCAGAATGCCCGAGCAGGCATCGTCTTCCTGCTCACAACTTTCAGTCACTGTCAGGGCTCGGGAATCCCCCTGATACGAACAATCCTTCATAGGGATTGTGGTACCCCGTACTGTCCTACTAAGGACTGCTAGTATATGGGAACATCCCAAGCCAGGGCTTTCAAGATCTTGCTGCAGGTGCCAACTACGCATGGATTGTCAAACTGCACGTCTATCGTCTAGCCTGGCCTGGTTTGTGCGCTGAGCAGCTTCTGAGGTGTCAAGGAGGGCATCTCATAATGCTTCTAAGTTGTCAAGATGTCTCTCTCTCTTCTTCTTCTTCTTCTTCTTCTTTTTCTTCTTCTTCTTCTTCTTCTGAAGGGCTTGGGGGGGGCCCTAAAGACAGATGATTCTCTCTGTGTCTGCCTTTATGAGAAAGCTTCTAAATGAGCAACGTTTTAACATGAACCGCCGGAAAACAACTTTAGATGGAATCTTGGATGTCAAGTCAATAGAAGGCCAAAAACCAAGAACAGCAACAGCAAGAATGCCAAGAACCTTTGCTGATTCGATATTGGAATGAAGATCTTCTTTTCTCAGGCTTCCGCCCTTCGTGGAGGCGGCTGGATGCGGCTTCTATGCCCGTGATGGAATCGAACTGCAAAGCCGCAAAGATCCGCAAAGCCAACTCCTAAAGCCCCAACTCATGTCAGTATCCGGCCTGGCCAAACCAGCTGCTTGTCCCTCCACGGCTCAGCATCGAGGAGCGGCCACCCCCCAGCATCGAGGAGCGCTGCCCGGTGAGCTTCCTGAGCTTCGACTCTCAGGAGCCTGAACCACCGCTGATGAGTATACCGATGGTGTTGATCATCGGTCCGCATCACTTATTGCTTACTTGAAGCTCCAACTAAAGCCTTCACCTCACAGGTCACTAATTATTCCTCGAAGCAGCTCAGAGCATCTGAAAATGCTTGCAAATCAAGGTGCTTTGCGGTCGACCTCCTCGTTTGCCCACGCGAGGTAGCTGCAATGGACGATCTTGAGGCAACCGCCATTGACGATCTCCTTATCTGTTGGGACAGGGGCGCTCTGTGTTGATGCCCTCATCCTTTGGTATGTACAGCTGGCAAAGTTTTGTCAGGATGGTAGTTGCTGACCTTTTCACACTCACTCGCTGCAACGTTGGTCGGCATGCCATGAGTGCCCTGCAACCCCGCCCCAAGGTGAAGTACCAGCCTTGACCGATTCCCTGACCACTGGGCAGCACATTTCGACTGCCACGGCAAAAGGGATAATTACTCTGCAAGACCAAAAAGTGCATAGTCACATGGCAAAGCCGGCGACCTCTATGCATGAAGCAAAGCAGCTTCTGAGTGCCACTTTGGCCAAGTGTCGTTCCAGTCCCCTTCCTCGTCTGGCGGCGCTGCACTTGTTGCCCATCCCACTCATCCTGGGCAGATTGCTTTTTAGGATGGCTGCCAGTGCGCACATTGCTCCAAAACCCTTTCCTAGAAAGTAAAGCAAACGAGCTGACAGATTCCGCTCAGCCGCCAAGGTGTCTGCTAAACTTCGCGTTCCCGAGGCAGCAGTACCACCTGGTGACCAGAGCTGGAAAGACGGCAAAGACGGACAAAGCACGCTGCCGTCATGCTGGATGCTGGGTACAGGCTCTCTGGCGATGAATGACAGGACTGTCACGAAGTTCTGGCACGTCGGTCCAGCAGAATGTCGCGGTCCTGCCCCAGCCTCCGAACAGCCTCAATTTAACACCCATCCCACTGACGGACCTCGCTCCGCCGAGTCTGTGCGACTCGCGTCATCTCCTGTCGACGTACGAGGCGTTTTCGAAGCGAGAGCTGAGCAGCTACAGTAAAAGTCTAAAAACACCACGAAAAAATCCGAAACACGCGCAGCGTTTAGATCTGGAGGCCACCTACTTATTGAGGGTTCCAAAGCCGTGAAGAAACTTGCTTATGGTGTCTAAAACCTGTGAAACGATGCACCCGCTCTTTCAACGATAACCCATCTGGTACACATTCAGGAACCTAGACAGCCCAGCTCCGAAACAGCACCTGAACACCCCTAGTCCCTAAGCAAGGCCTGAGGACTGGACGACACTGGAACATCCCCACTTATTGTTCTGATGTGATGTCTGAACACCCGCCTTCGTGCTCCAGCAAAGGCCCCAGCAAAGGCTCCGAATCCATGACCAACTCATGCTCCGGGAGAAGAGCCAGCTGTTGAGGAGATTTTGTTCAAGGGTGGAGCCTCATTCGTCGTGCAATGAATCACGCCAGACTAGATGCTGTCATCAACGGGGGTGTTCTCTGGATGGACGTCTTGCTGTTTGCAGCTAAAATAGCTAGAGTTGGGATCGATATTTGGTTGCGGGCTCTGGCCTAGTGCTTGCTTCTGGGGCCCTCCGACAACGTCATGAGTCATGCGCCCTGCTCTGAGCCCATGAAGCAGCCAATGTTCTTCAATACATCTTGACGGTTCTGCGAAACATTGCGAAACAAAAGAGGCCAACAACTAGAAGCTTACTTTGCACCACGCCTCCCCCGCCCCCCCAGCTGTCACGATGCCGGACTGCTTCTGCAAAGTCTGGACCCTGCGCTTTGGGATACTTTCCGAAAAGCCTTTCATGGCATCTTGGTACGAGCACATTTCACACAGAGGCCGCTCGGAGCTTCAGAGTGTCTTGGGCTCAAGAGGCATTGGGGTGCCATGACCCCGGTGGCAGCATCTGAGACCCCTGCGCCATTCGTGCTCCCTGGAATTGGAGAGAAGAAATGTGTTACTATCGTTTGTTCCTGCTTTTGACGGTTGTCCTACTCATATTCTTTCTGCCTTGGAATGCCGGACGAGTTGTGCTTTGTGATGAAGATGGCCACTAGAGGTATCTCCCTCCGTGTTTATGTTGGCGTGTTGCGTCTGCGTCAACTTAAAACGAGTGAACATTGCATGAGCTTTTTTCTCCGGGTGCTCTTATTCATGTTCATTTACCTTTGCCTTTCCCCCTCACTTGTCAGCATCACATCGCAAAGTGATAACTACGTGTTTTGGTTGTCGGTTCATTCGCAATTGGGCCAGACCTACCTAATTCGCCAACCTGCACAGGTGCCTGCTGGTACTACTTTGACAGTGCTGTGGATTCTTGCCTAAAGAGAGCCAGGAAGAGAGCAACTTGCCGATACGAAAGCTGTACTTCCCCCGAATGCCAACGCCACACTGGCAGGTTTCCTCGCCACGGGTCGCCCCCGGCAAGCATAACTATAGTAACGGTAACAAACTGAACATCTTGCGAAACCCCCCAGATATAGGGCTGCTGTGGGGGTTCTGTCGTGAGAGAGAGTACTCTATCCTTGGCCCGAACGGAGCCACAACCCTCATGCTTAGAACCTGTGACTGTAGTGAGTCCAAAGAGTGCCTAGCGGGCCCACCTTTGCTCGGGACATTCGTAATGAGCTCTTCTTCCATGGCCAGGTTTTCTGGCTTCACGGACCTTGGCATCACAGGGTTTAGCAAGAAAACGTCCCTGACAAGGAAGTGAGAAGGAGAAGAATCCCGCGAAGCCTGCAAGCAAAAGAACTGAGGCGGTTTCTCTGCAATGCAATTGAATCCTGCTCGGCCGCACGGCAGCTTGAGGCCTTTGCTTGATCTCGCCCGTGGAAGTTAAACGCACCTGTGCCGGCATAGCTTGGGTTTGGGCATGTTTTGGTAAAGCCATTTGGGAATCTGGCTGTGTGGCCTAAGTCTTGCCTTGGGACAAGGCTGCCCCATGTTGCCCGTGTCCCAGAACACGTATGTTTAGAGCTGTCTGGCAGAGCTCTCCGTATCTCTTGGCCTTCCATGTGGCCATGGCATCATGTGGCAAACTTGTTCAGGCTTGCGGCTATCCGGTGCTTCCAGGGCATCGTGAGTTGCTGTCGGTTAGCGACGGTCCTCCTCAATTGCTTAACCATCAGGCCATGCAGGTGCCCCGTATTTGTTCTGGACTTTCAGCCCTGGCAGAGCCCTGGCAAAGCAGAAGCTTTCTCTGCAAGGCTTTAGGTCGTCTAGTTGCAGAAGACGAGCTGAGGTGGAGGGACTGAGATCGTTATGGTATGCTACTGCTACCACTCATCGCAACATCGGAGTTGTCTAACTGCTCTCCGATCTAGCTCCATAGCCTTTGAAGCAACGGCGGACATGATCCGACTGGGCGATGCTGGGTGCAGTGAAGGCCTTCCACCGGCGGGCAGACGGATCCTTGAATCCAGTCTTCAGTTCTTCTGCCGCTCACGAAAGCTTGGCTGCTTGCTTTTGTTTGGTCACACCAGAAACGCTTCTGGTGGAAACTGCAATCTCGAAGCCAACGGGCCCCACAACACACTGCAACAGAATTCGTCCGTCAGCTGTCTGAGCCCCATGCCCACAGCTCCAAGAAACCCCGCCTGCGCTCGAGGCTGTTGACTCGCCTCTTGCAAACCTCAACCCCTGCCCTGAGTTGACTCTGCTGTAACCACATTGCGTTCGAAGACGCATGTTGCAGATGTCAGCTGAAGATGAGCACATTGATTGAAGCTTTTATCTGACAAGGACTTGGACCGTAAGCCAAGATTGAACTTCGCAGGCTTCAATCCGATCAGTAGACGACTGCGACTGTCATCTCGTCTACATGGACACTGCTGCAGCGGGCTCTCGCCATGTGAGGCCTGAGGCCCTGAGCCGAACCCTTCTGCCCAGCCCCTGAAGGCCGGGGCCCCAACTGTCCATTCAACTGTGGCGCCGAAAGGAGACCCTTCAGGCGTACGGCCTGGGAAAAAGGAAGCGAGAAGAAAATCTGAATGTGTGCCGTGTGCACGCTCAGAACCCCCCCCCCCCCCCAAAAAAAAAAAAAATAATAAAAAAAAACAATCCAGGGAGAATGTTTGTAGTTTTGGGGGGTTTCCTTCAGCAACTGGCAGAGAAAGAAGCACCTCCCATCCAGACCCCATGAATGTGCTCGAAATAGAAGATTTCAGTTGAGAATGGTGCATCTACACCCGGTGGCTGAAACCAAACCTTTAACTTCTGACCCAACTGCAGAAACGAAAGCTGGAGAGCAGCGGCACGCCGCAAATTTCTGAGCGGCCGCCATCCAAATATCTATCGACATCTATCGACCCTATGTCGTGTGGAACATGTGGGGTACATTCTCAAAAAGTGCGCGGTGGTGAGCGAGAAGCAGTTGCATGGAACCTCAGACAGCCTGACCTATGGAGAGTTAGAGCTGACACCTACGAAAACGGTAGATGCTTCATCCGAGTTTGACCTCTTGCATTAAAACGCAGGCTTCCCCCACAACTATCCTTGCGAGGACACACTGCAGCACAATGCGCATGTGGGGCGCCTACTTAGAATTGTAAACTCATCTAGACTCTCCATCCGACACCGTAGCTTACGCACACCTTCCAGCAATTACTGCAGTCTCCTTGGATTTTCTTGGCATTCTTGGCACCTGCTGCGACGGGGTCTGGCTATCAGCTGCACGCATGCTTTCGACACGTACATGTGAAACTTAAACTTGAAAATATATCTGGCGTCACCGATCAATCAGCCGCCAGACTCACCAAATCACTTCAGTCATGGACTGAAACAGGAAATGCCTTACTGATCCTGATCGTTCAGCCCAGATTGATAGCCCCTGAACCAGGTGTGAACGGATCTGTTGGCCGTCCAAGGTTTGGATTTGCAGGTGCTTCCGGGTTGCGATTCGCCCGGTAGTAGACTACATGCACTTGATCAGGCTGGACGTCTGAGTTCAAAAGCTCAGATGCGATGGCGTACTGCACGTCCCGTCTTTGGACGTAGCTGAGCCGTTTGCAGATTTCCTCGCTGACTTCCCGGCTGTCCGACTGGACCTTGAAGCAAACATCGATTGTACTCGACGCAGTTAGCCGTCTCCCGACCAAGCAGCCGATAATCAGCTCAACAGCGCCTGCACCGACGTTGGCGAGGTACGCCAAAGCCCGTTGCACGGCGCCCTCGAACTGCGCGGATTGCGCGACCTCCTGCGGAGCCTGAATCCTCAGATCTCCCGAGGAGACGAAGGCCGCAGCAGCTGTGGAGGCGGCTGCAGCGCCCCCAGCGCCGCCGGAGCTTCCAGAGCCGCCGGCACCACCGCCGGCTCCGCCGGCACCCCCTCCAGCCCCGCCTCCTCCAGCGCCTCCACCCCCAGCTCCGCCTGGCACTCTTAACCAATGAGCGCGGAATACAAACAGAACTGTACAGTAACACTGACACCAGACTGCAATAGACTGCAACTAATCCGAGGCAGCACAAACGGATGGAACAATTTTTGGAGTAGTTGCCCAGGTTGGCCGAACGAGCGCTACCCCAGTCAGCTTTGGGAGCCGATCTTCCAAGCGAAACATGACGTAAGACGTAAGTGATTCTACTGTCAGAATCTACTGTCTTCACGTCACAAGTTAGAGCAGTTAGGGCTTGGGTTTGGAGTAATCACCTCAAACCAGACGCCATGAAACCCAATCGAGAAGCAGAATGTGATGTGAAGACCGTCTTCCCTCAACCTTGCACTAGGCCACTAAGTTGCCCTTGCCTGCGGCACCACCTCCTGCACCACCGCCCGCACCTGCCGCACCCCCTGCTGCGCCAGCAGCGCTACCAGCTGCCGCGCCACCCCCAGCTGCGGCAGCTGCACCCGGCGGTGGGAGGCCGCCACCAAGCTCAGTAGCAAATGTCGCATTTCAGGATCTATACTCAAGTATAGGTTTGGGGTTCGATGGGTGCAACACTGATGCAACGAGTCCAAGGGGACACAACGGCTCTTGAAAACATTTCGGATTCCAATCTCCGAGCCTAAGTAGACCCTGGACCATCCTGAGCCCTACGAATAGCTGCCTGCAAACTCGAGGCCCCCAAGCCCCCAAGCCAGAAGAACGCAGAACCCTAATCCATCCTACGCACTTGCTGGGAGACCTAAACTGTCCTGGCAGCAATACCGCCAAGCTATGGCGAATGAGTGAGTGCTCGAAATCAACTGGTGCCCTATGCTGCAAGCATGGGTTATCTTCCAGGTTCTGGCCTTAGGAGGCAATTTCCAGCCTTCCGGGAGTGTGGGAAGGTTGCAGCTGTCACCCGTAGGAAGGGTTCAGAGCTTTGGGTTCCTGGCCAAGCCAAGGAACCCCCACTGCAAAGGCTATTGTGGCCACACCAAGGCCCATTCCGAGCTCCTCCGCATCGACCACGCACTGCCTAAGAGCACTGCAATAGTTTGGAGATCAAAGTTATCTCGGAGGTTCTTGCACACCTGTTGACAACACCTCTTCCCATGTAGTTGTTGTCAAACGTTTAAACTCACAGTCCAACAGTCCGCATAGAGCTAGAGAGCCGCACAGTGCTTTGCCGGGATGTCTTGAATACAGTTGAGTGTATTGGTGGGGTGGAAGTTCACAACTGCTGCGTCTGCGTCCGCGGGTTTTAGATTGCTTTGCGCCATTCCAACTGCAATGTCTCCTTTCGTTGTCGGGGTTCGAACAAAGCATTCCGCCAGAGATCTACGAATCAACTCTTTCTGAGGCAGTTTGCATGTGAGATGCCTGTGCAGTTTTCTTTAATGTCTCGCATGCTTGCTGTCTCACAATCTTCGGAAGTCCGTTCAAAATGCAACAACACTTGAGGAGTAAACAAGCAATGTAACAGGTACATCACCGCCACCACACCAGGCCTGCTCCCTTCCTAGCTTTCCGCTTTTCCATGGGGTTTTTCATGCAGGCCGTAGCGATCTGCCAAGCGCTTTTCAAATCCATGTCTGCAAGTCTTGCTAATGCAGCATCTATAGACGAGATGACAGCACTCTTGTTTGCAGGTAGCTAGGGCACTGAACTGAGTATTATGTACCAAGGCAGGCAAGTCGGCGGTGGCTCGGATCCCTAACCAAGCACCGCTGTGGTGCGACAAGCTGCGCACAAGTCCAGTCTGCTTCATCTTCACAGGCTGTACAGTCGCCTCAGTGCAACGTTTTGGAAGCAAATTATGCGTGCCTAGACCACAAACAGCGTAAGTCCACATAGTTGAACCCCCCGAGAACACTCCAAGAGGATGTCACCAAGACAACCCGCAACAAGCACTCCAAGAGTTGTGGGCACATTCCAAGACCTCTCTGAAAAATCACTCGAAACCCACTCCAAGAGCACTCGAGTTCTCAGCGCACGAAGCCAACCCATACAAAAGCCCAGAATGCCATTCAAGCGCGTCCCTGCGACAAAACAACAGCAGTGCACGGGACCTAACGGGACGTAAGCGTGAGAACGGTGTCGTGTATGGAATGTGCAGCGCGATTTGGGACCCGCCCCGGGGCCAAAAGCATGCAACAAAGCATGATATTCGCGACGCATGGGACACCTCTTGACGTTTGCGGGCCCTGAAGCGTGCACGGGGCCAGGCGGGTCATCGTCCACCAACGACGGGTCACAGCGATCTAACGCGCTTTACTCTCAGCTTAAATGTAAGAGCCCGAACATGAAAATGCACGCGCTCTGCTTGGGGAAATAACGCGCCAATGGCTCGGCAAGCTCTCAGCCTGACGCCTAAGTCATGCAGCCCGGCAGCAGAAGGAGTCATTTGCATAGACCTGCACGGCTGCTTTCAACGAAGCCCAAGGTCACTAACTCGACATGTCCCGAGTCCTCAGACACATAGGCCTAACGTCATGCAATTCTGAATCATGCTTGATGTTGGTGTTACTGGCTGCTTGGCAGATCTGCACGCCTTCGGCTTTCTCGACTTAGGTTTGGAGTAGCCTGGCTGTCAGCTCGTCACTGGCAGAAGCTTTCTCTCCCAACAGGCTTTGAAAGTCCGCGCCCGACTCAACTTAAGAGGTTCAGGTGACAAGCCTCCAGAAGTTGGACCAAGGTTCGTACGAAACTGTCACAGGCACTGAAGACGCCTAATCCCTCCCTGCCTCTGGAATTCTACAGCCGTCGTCGCAAGTGAAAACTTCCTGGGCTCACAGGACATCCCAAACCGAGCTCTGCCGCGCCAGAGCTGCACAAATGAAGAGCACCATTTCCCCTAGAACTCCAACCCCGCTCTGCCTTTGCATTAATTCAGTGTGGGGAGTGTTGGGAGAATCGTGCAGAAGGGGTCTTCGGATGGATCGTGGAGGCCTAAACACCTGAGCAAACGGGAACGATTCTGGATAGGATGTATGGAAGGGTCTATTGAACCTCGCATTGTTCCTGAGGCTTTTACGTGCACTGCACGAAAGCCTCAAAAATGTTCTGGTGTCATGCTGCATGATTACTGGCCAAACTGCAAAGCTGCATGCCACAGGCTCTCATTTAAGCCGGAAGCCTTGGGATTAAGCCCACTGTAGCACCCCCTACCTCCCAACTCCTGCGCAAACCCCGATGCGAACCCACAATCTGGAAGCCCTGTGGCCCAGCTTCTTTGATGCTTTCTGCTGGAGGCAGAGGGGGCGACGGTGGAGGTGCTGGGACCTCTGTAGCTCCCGCCTCACGTTGAGCACTGAGCGAGGGCTGGAGGCCCAGATGCTCGACAACGACACTCCCAATGATTGGGTTTTCAACTGCTTAAGACGTAAAGGCCTGGGACTGGAGGCTCACTGAAAAGTCGAACCGAACCTTTTGAGCTGATGCATGCAAAGGTTGATGAGCGTGGACTTGCAAAAGTTTAACGACAAAGCCCTTCATTCTTCAATGATTCTACAATTCTGTAATTAAGCCACAAACCTGAGCAACTCAGCAACCCCATACAGGCTGGCTGCGAGCAGCAGCCTGAAGACAGGGTCGACGGACCTGACATTCTTCATCTAGCTTTCCAGAGCTGAGAGTTACAGGTTAACATCCTGAGATGAATGCTGCAGGACAGCAAAAGGACGTCGCCCCCACAGGGACGTTGAAGAGTTGTGCCAACACGTCCTCACCCTATGGCACGAAACGGTGCTGCTAGACCGGTAGCACCTGTGTAATTAGCAGATCAAAAAGCCCAAAAGCAGTACAACCAAAGTTGCACTTCTCCATAACAGCGCAAGCCATACAAGACCAAAGAAGTGCAAGCCACGTGCACACGAGAGCTGTCGATAGCTTCTGGAATGTCTAGAAAAGAAGTGCAAATACTCTTCGTGTTTTCCATGCCCATGGCATTCAGTGGTGCCGGGAGTACTCGAGCAACAACTTGCGTGAGCATACCGGCAAGACACCTGCCGACCTGCCTGCCTTGAATAACTCCGCGTCCGCATGCAGAGACAACTCTTTCCCTTTCGTCAACGGTGAGACTGACACACGAAGCCAAAACGCATGTGCATGGCAACGAAGTTGAACTATCCAAAATGGCAAAAACTAGCAAGCTTACAGGTCCAGAACCCCGAAAACACAGGCATACGCAAGCTTTCACCATACAAACACAGACCCTAGAAAGAGAACCCCCCCTCATCGCCGACTGCAAAGCGCCTGCTATTCTCTCCAGTGGAACGAACGAAAAAAAAGTTTCTCAAGGCGGAAAACAATCGGAAAACCACATGAGAAACAAAACTCTCGCCCTGGTAAAACGCTGCTTCAAAACAGCACCATGTCACAACCCGTGCGGCAACTCAAAATGCCAACGTCCCTCCCCTCCCTTCATTGCATCGCAGGCTCCCTGCTTCGTAGACCGTCAGCGTGTCTTGTGGAAAGATGGTTCGGGTTATCTGGATGGTGGTGTCCGTCGACGCCGCCTCACAAAAGAGTGCTCATGAATCTGCGCTAGGCCCGGAAAGCACAGGGATACATGGGCCCGTGCAGAGTGGCGGCTAGTACTAAGGAGCCTTCAGCTTGCCTCATCTGCAAGACAAGTTGTGCACATCAATGTCTTCAAACTTCAAAGCAGATGTTCTCTTATTCAGGGGGGCTCTTTTGCAAAGGCCAGGAAAAGAACCCTTTTCACATTTGCACATTCTGCAGCTACCCATGCCCCTCCCTGCACAGAACACGGTCAGGGGGCGGCATCCGTCCATATCATGGAAATCCCACGATTTCTGTTTGTAGACCATTCTGCGACCACTGAGATACAAGAGTGAGACGAACAGGGGAGAAGCCCACGCAAAGAAAGCAGGACAAACTAAGAGAAACATTCAAAAACAGTCGGCGAAACACAGCAACGTGAGAGGAACATAAGGGAACACATAGTGGTCTAGGAGACACCCAAGAAGAATCATGAGAGACGCCTCGAGGACACAGGTGTAAAGAGTGAAGCAGCACCACACCCATGGAGAGTGCCAGGTGAAAAAGACAAGAACCACTAGAGAGGGACTCAACGCCCAGGACAAAACTTAGAAGAAAACCAGAGAGACACTCGCATGCTAACTGGGTCCCTGATTGGCCCTAGACCAAGCGCTGCTCACCCAAAAGAGAGGACAGGCAGGAAAAAAACGGCGTGACTGCGAGCTCTGTCTCATGCTGGGGGGGTCCGAACCCCTGCAACGACCGACAGTTACTATTGCACTGTGCACTGGCACATGGGCGTGCACTGTCTTGTGTTGGGCGGTCGACAGCGGTGGCAGCAAACTCGGTCTTACTGACCCTCCGCCCAAGCCGGACTCCACACCACCAGGCCCAACATCAAATTTCTTAAGTTAATCTTAAGTGAATAAGGAAACCCAGAAAAGCAATGCACAAAAAAACTGCCACTAACCATTGCGCGCGTCAGCGTGTCGAGAGGGGGCAGAGGTTCTGGTACGCTGCAACCGAAACTATGCACAAACGGAGCAGACTGATCTCCAAGCGGCAGCTCCACGCCGGAGTTGGAACGACCAGTCCAATGCCCCATCGAACCTGCAAGCATCGGAAAATTTAGCAGCCATTGGCCAGCAGCATCCAACGGCTGCAGTAAGGTCCAGGAGTATAGAGATCGACTCTACTTCTGCGTTGGGGCCTACATTCTTCAGCGAGGGTTTGACTTCGCCTGTGAGGTGTTGTCAGGAAGGCCGATCGAATCTGAAAGCAAATGGACTGAACTCACAAGAAGAAAACTCGGTCCACCTGTAGCCAAGAGGCGGATATGTAAGCACGCCATTGCTTGGAAAGATTTGGCCGGGGCCTCAAGCCAAGGATCTGCAGACTGTTGGGTAGTAGGGAATGAGGGAATGAGGTAGGAACCCTATATCATCCCTTGAAGGGTATGTCTATAGGGTCGTTCCCTACTAACCAACAGTAAGTTTGATGAAAGTCCGGAGTTCCGAAGCCTCAGCGCAAAAAGCTTCTTTACCGACCCAGCGGCCCGTGTCGAATGGAGTGCCCACTGCAATCCGGTAGCCCAAAGTCTCGGCACAGCAGCAGTAGAGGCTCTTATGCTTGTGGGTTACGCGTTCAGGAATCTGCTGTTGCCGCATGGGGTGTCATGCTATGTGTTTTATACATCTGGTTAAACATGCAATGCTTCGAGATTGAGATGATAAAGCAGGCTGTTAGAGCTTGAGCTGTGGCGCTCCAAAGACACATGCGAAGAAACCCAGGTTTGACCCTGCACTCCCGGACCTCCCCCTTAGGCACCCACAGTTGGGGCGAGGGCGATAGAAGTCCATTGGACCTTGCTGACAAGAGGTCGAGAAAGATGCAGGCAAAGAACATCGGCACTTCCAAATGTCCAGCTTTGAAGGTGGTTTGGGACCCTCTGAGAACCTTTTTGCGAACCTCGGGGAACCTTTGAGGCTACAGAAGTCTCTATGCAAAACACCTGAGTACACTGGCTGATCATCAACAGCTAAAACTCTTTGTCCAAAGTAAGAAGCAAGTTCTTGTGCAGAAGCCCCTGTACCACTTCAGCAGCCCGGCAGGCGAGTCAAACACAAAAGTGCGACACGTGACGCGGGACGAAAGCTAGTGGAGGGAGTCCAGAATTACGAGTATCTGGCGTGCATTTTCGAGAGACGCGGAGAATTCCGAACAATGATTCTCCAAGCCCAGTGAAGGACATGGGTTTCGATGGCGGGAACTTCCAAAATCCTGTTTCGGCATCTTTGGACCGCGCAGGGGGCGGCTGGAGTGCCATAGGGCTTTTTGAGGAACATGTTGCGGGGGGAGGGCACCAACGACGAGTTTCTTGGGGCGTGCCTGTAGAATCGAAGGCCGCTTTCCAAGGGTTCAGAGGCCTGTGTGCCGGGGGTGATGGGGGGGTGGCGGGGGAGGAATGAAGATAGCAAAGAGCATGCATGAAAAGCAAAGCAACTAAACTAAACAATCCCAAACCTCACCAAACATGAGGTTTAACTTTATGTTTGAATGAAAAGTAGGTAGGAACCAACAAATACGCAAGCCAAAGCTGCTGGTACCTTTTAACACACAAGTTCTAAGCAACGCAAAGCCTGGCTTTGATCAACTCCTTGAACCAAGCAAAAGCAAAGAACCAAGAAGCATGATTTTGCTAGAGCTGGTGGGTAAAAAACCCAGCTCGATCACGCAACTTCTGGGTCGAACGGGAGAAGCATGTCCTAGAAATTGAAAGATGCTCGCCAGCTTTGACGGAAGCACAACGAAGCCCGCTTCGACAGCAAATCAAGTTCGCGTATCTCATGCCGCTGTCAAGATAACTGCGGATCAAGCATGCAATATTATTGACAGCGCTCTCAACAAGGGGCAAGGGCCGTCCAAGCATGGCAACATGTGCACATGGTCTTGGTCGTCCTGCTGTCGCCAACTCTTAAGCAACATCTGCAAGCACCTGAAGAACAATGGCAATTGGCTAAAAATACCCGTTGGGCACGGGCCAAGGGGTTAAGCCACAAATATATTTGGACAAAAGTCTTGGGGCCAACACTTTCCAAGGATATATCTTGATTTGTATATAAATTTCAGGCTTGGGCCCCTCCGCGGGAAGCAAAAACTGACCTACAGGAAGCTGAGACAGGTCTATGATGAACAGGGCCCCTGTGGATAAAATCCTGAGGCCCGACCGGCCAACTGCTCTATAAGCTTCGGCCTGGAAATCGCCTGTTGTTTGTCGGTTTTCTATGTTTTCAGACAGGAAAGATTACCCTGGATAAAATCCTTGGGCTTGACCCTATATACCTTCAATGACCGACCCAAGCAGGCCTAACATGCACCCATCTTCCTTGGATAGAATCCTAGGAATCTGCCCAGACACAGCCCTGATAAAAACCTAGCTCGGGATAACATCGGAGGCTTAAATCCCGCAATTTCAGCCAGGCATAACCGACCCCTATGCTAAAAGAACCAAGACACTTCCCATCTGCGAAACGCGAGGCCCAGCAAGTCCAGGCGGGCTGTGTTGATGCCCGGCCTGGGTAGCCCGCACATTGCCCGGCAAATCTAAGCACAGGGACTTCGGAATACCCAGGAATACGTCTACCCGGACGCTTCACAGGGACTTGCCGTCAAGGATGCTTCAGAGCACCAAAACCTCCTGAGTTCCAGTGGAAGGCAAGGGGCATAGATCCACCAGCGGACCAAATCGGACGGGCAGTGGTGTTGGGCTTGCTGATCCTTGGATGTGCTTGGGGTCTCGGGCTTTGGTGTTCAGAAGAGGCCTGCGGTTTCAAAGGATGTGTCTCTTCCGCTTCTGAGGGTGTTCGGTCGCCGCTACCGCTGCCGTCATAATGTTTCCAACGACTCATCTACCGAGTCACACGCCCCCCGTTTGGTAAGCCATCCCTCAGTGTCGCTACAACGACTACAAACTACAAACCCATCTGATTCAGAGGTAGCATCTCCACGGACACGACGCAGGCAAAGGTTTGACCGCATTCAGCTGGACAGCCCGGTGTAGGGAGCCCGGGAGGAGGAGGACTGGGAGGAGGACCAGCAGGAGGAGGACCAGCAGGAGGAGGAGGAGGCGGAGGAGGCGGAGGCGGAGGAGGAGAAGGACCGCCTCCTGAAAGATCCCGCATGGTGATGTTTGCTGGCGTTCCAGCGAGCCCACTGCGCCCACTAGGGAGCGCCGGCAGGGGCGGAGAAGGCAGGGCAGCCAGCACTTCGACCTGCGCTGTATGCCATGCCGCCCCCAAATCCAAACACCTCTGAGGTAACACAAAACCGACACCCTCATCTCCAACACCCCTTTGAGCCCCCCGAGCAGGAAACTTCTCTCCCTGCACCACCCGTAGATGCGTCATGTCCGAAACCCTCAAGGCGAAAGATCCCCAAAAACAAGCACTAGGCACATCCAGTCACAAAACATGAACCGAAACGACCTCCCCTTCAGATGGGGGGGGCTGTGTGGGACCCTTTGGTATGTCTGCTAAAGACACAAAGGTGATTTTTCATGCAAAGGATGTACAGGGAACTTATTCTGCTTCTCGCACTTCGCTTGTGGAATTCACTTTCTGTTGTCGTCATGGTGGTCCAAACACAAGTTTATTAAAACCAGTCTGCGTAAGAATCAACGAGAGCCAACAAAATACGGCCGCATATGCTCTCGGACCGGTAGAATGCAAGTTTTGCTAAGCACTCTAGCCGTTGCCCCTTTCATACTGCTCATCCTCACAACGCTTTGACGGTGCGACAGCAGAAACAATGGGCTATGCTCACGGCTTCCAGGCATACACTATGCAATTTAGTATATGCTTAGTCTACATACAGTCCACATTGACCCTTCGTTTCTAAGTCCGGTGTGAGCTTGAGCGCCGTTTGACAATCTTGACGCATGTCATGTCTCTCCTTACCGTACTTCCTTACACGTATTACCACAGGCAATCGCGACTTCAGCAACATTACCACCGGCACTAAACCAGAGCATCGTAGATGTTGTTTGCCCTGCTGCCCTTCGAGTCTTGTCAGTGGAGCGTGAATGCTTGTAGGCAATCGGGCAATCAACGCCTGGAAAAGAAAAATCCTGCTAGGACTGTGAGGTGCTAACAAGATGCTGTTTGTGAGCTCGCTTCGGCTGGGGTGGCGTTGTCCTTTATCCCATGACTTCATGGGCTCATGAGTCGACGGCACGAGACCAATCATAGGACCTTACTCGCAGCCGATTACCCAACCCGAAACCCTACGAGTAGAAACAACACCTTGCGCCTCCTTTAGCTCTGGCCCGGCGCGCGCCGAAGGTGCGCCCCTGACACACAAAGTTATCTTCCGGCTTGAGGTGTAGTGCTCTGCACTCCGTGGTTTCTTCGGGATGGCGGCGGTCAAAAGCAGCATGCAGCATACAGCTCCAACCTGAAATTCCAAGGCCCCAAACGTGACATCAGCCCTCAAGGGCCCCTGGCTGCTGCCTGTCGGCACGAAACCTTTGACAGTATATGTAGGACACTTCTACTAAAGCGTAGAGAGCCCTGGGCACCAACACTCACAGCACTTTTTCAGGCTACCGCCTTCTCTGAATCCCGCAGTAATCACCGTGTCCCACTGCCCTCACTACTCCCCCAAAAACAGTAAAGTGGAAGCCTCGGCTGGAAAGCCACTACAAGGAACAGGCCAGAGAGCAGGAGGAACGCCAAGCCAAGGGCCTACAAGCTGTCGGTGTGGGAGGTTGGGCTTCCGGGAGCGCGGGATGGAGGTCTCCCAAAATGCGCGCACTGTCATAAGAAGCTAAGCGACATGCACACATGCCTGCATCCGATGTGGGGGGGGGGGGGGGAGAATACTTCACACCTACATATTGCATGCACACAAACATCTGCCTGCAAACGCAAGCACGGACGTGCGTATGTCCACGGGCTCGCTAGATCGGTACATCGGGGCAAGACATTTTTAGCAAGTGCTACTGTGGACCAAGGGGCAGCGGCACTGCGAATCCATGACGCCTGCAGGTTTTTCGGTTCCGGGGCTGTGGTTCATTGGCGATCATGGCTCCACAATTTAGTGTAGCCAGCATTTGGCTTGACATTATTTAGGTCAGGGTGCTTGCAGGTTGTGGGTTTCTGGCCGGGTTTCAAGCTTGATAATATAATTCGAATCCGTGCCTTTGTGCTGGCCAAGACAGCAGATCAGCAAGACTCTGGTCTGAAGATCACCCAAGGCATTAGAAATTCTCAAGCGGTTGGCGTTGCTACTTCACCGTATCTTGGGACTTGTACTATACATGACAGATACAGCGGATGCTCACTGACAGCCTAACAAGATGTAGCTAGCTTTTCCATCTGTGCTGCCGTTGTAAACTGCAAAGGACACAGACCCTAGCAGTACCACAAACTGTTCGGCCTGCGGCTGTGGAGTGTGTGCATGTGCAACTCGAGTAACCAACCTGATTTGTTGGGCTCACTTGTCCAGGCTAAAGCAAAGCAGAAAAGGAAAAGCTTGCAATGGAAGCAGCCGGTATCGGTATCTTTCTTTCGGCCAATCTTCGGCTCGCCAATGTACCCTGAAGATCCCTGATGCCTAAGGCTCCCGTGGGGCAAACATTCTTTGAAAAGGCTGTAGGCTTGACCTTGCCCCGGCTTGGGCGCCACAGATTCTGTCATGGCTCGTTGGTGAGCAAAGAAATCTGATGATGCAACACGCATGCAGCTGAACGATCTCAAGGCTACTTCAAGAGCCGAGGGGGTTGCATGGCATCGGGGTATCGGAGGAGCTTGCCGGGTCAGGCGGCAACCAATCTAGATGTTCCGCCTCCTTGCGACACTTAGACCCCTTAGCTTATGATCTGCAGTGGTTCCTGATCCCAAACCCCACCCGTCTAGACCCTAGCCCGGGAGAAAGCTCTTTGCTAACCAAAGCGGCGGATCGCTTTCTGGAAGCTCCGGTAGCATGGGTCCACCATCCACCGGACAGCGTCGCAGCGCAAGGCAGTTATGGGTTTCCGGTAGATCATCAAGTTTTCTCGGTTTAGCTTTGGGATTTCGGGCACTTTCGGGTGAAGGTGAGTTTTGGAGCTTTTTTGGGGGTCACTGATCGGCCGGGGAGTTCGGTCTCTGCGCACAGAGATGGACAAGGCCTACTGCACATAGCACTGTCTGGGCCGTGCCGTTGTTGCCTGAGCACCCCTGAACATCCTGTGCGCGATACATGACATGGGCCCCGTGCCTGCAGAGTCGTTCAATCTTTGCAACATGGCGACGAGAAGCTCAGCCGATTATACTGTGTATCTAGGACTTCCTAATTTCACCACTGTTCTGTAACTTAAACTTGCCCTATGTGCAAACCCTGAAGCCGACCCCAAAACCCCAAGAATTGCACTGAAGTCCCGGGCAGCGCCAACGTGAAAATGCCAGAAGCGCTCCTCCGCTGGATGGGGTCTCGGCTTCGACTTTCAGATGGTTTCAGTTCACGCCGCTTCTCTTCGACAGTGTGCTGTCAGACACGCCATGCACCAGATTCTGGGTAGTCGCATGCTAGACAGGTTTGCCCAAGCATTTAGGCCTTTAGCTGCGTTTGTAAGACCTCCCTCGGGAGGTGAAGGTATACACCTGCTACCCGGCTGGATGAAACCTTGCATTAAACAACCCTGTTGCATCACAAGACCGACTTTGGCATCTCGTTGAGGATGTCACGAAGCAGGGCCCTGGCCCTAGCACTTCTGCTCAGCCAACCTACTCGGCGATTGGTGAACCCCCTTGAAAAAACCTAAGCAGGCCTTCACGCATGTCCGAAGGACATGCAAAGCATGCATCCCTACCCAAACAAAGCCAAACACTTGGGGGTTTCCTAAACTAGGGGTACCTTGTTGGGGTTCTGATTATAGGGGGATACTACCATTTGGGAATCTTTTTGGGGGTCCCCCTATTTTCGTAAACCCCCAAATCATGCATCCCCATTTCTCGACCAGGCTGCGGAAGCCCGGACTTCAGCGCTTGGGGCCCAAAAAAGCCCCCTAACTTTGGGATGTTCCCCCAAACACTAGCAGCCCTTATATAGTAGGGATTATGGTACGGGGTTTCTACAATCATTGTTAAGGACTGTTAGTCCAAGGGGGGAACATCCCAACCCCTAACAGCATGCCGAGAAGCGAAGGCGCAAAGCCGCGCTCGGCAGGTGCTCGGAGCGACCCTCAGTTTTTGGTTGTTACAATTTCTGTTTCACCGGTTGTTTCACGGCTGGTGGCAGCTTTCATTGCTTCTGGTTTTGCCACCCAAGAGTTTGTTCTCGATTGATATCTTTGCCTAGAATTGACATCTGACCAGCTTTGGCAGTCTCTCCAAGTTCGTACTCACTAGAAGCGACCGCTACCTGTGGATACCTTATTTGGTCTAGGGGTCAAGTTGAGAAGGCAGATTTGGGGTGCAGCGGTCTCTGCACCACCGCCACCTTCGGGTTAGCACTTTCCTATACTTCCTAGAGCCTACTGTTTCAAGGCATGTGCTTTCACAAAGGGGCTAAAACCTTCAAGTGCTGTGACCTTACTTGGCTGCGGGTTTTCTCACTAGCTTCACCAGCAGAGTTTACGATGGAAATGCCTAGTGCAAGAACCCCACTTGCCCTCAAGGCCTCGAGAGTGTCAGCCGGGGCAAGCCGTAAACCATGAAGCGGACCCTGTAGACTCTCCATATAGTCATCCTTATGGGGGCTTTCGACATTAGGGGTACCTTATTGGGGTCCTTATTATAAGGTAAATAATCCTACTATTTGGGGTCTATTGGGGGTGTCCCCTATTCTCGTAAACCCCCTTATAAGTAAGTCCCTAGGTCCTGCGAACTTCTTATCCAAGGGCTCCGCGTGCGGCCTGCCAGGCCACGCCTGATTCGTCCAGGGCATGCGTAGCTTCGGGGTTTTTGGGTTCAGCAGCTTCGGGATTTCTAGCAAGCTTTCCACCAGAACTCATCTCCCACCATGCAGCATATAGATTAGCCGGGTGCAGGATTCAATTCAAGGATTGGGGAGCACAGGGTGGCTGATGTGCGGCAGAAGAGGCATCTGGCACTCGTAGGGCAGGGAGCCCTGTCAAGAACACTTTGATTCGAGGTGCTTGTGGAGCAGGCTACGCGATAAAGAGTCACTTGAGCTGTGTTTTCTTGCAATGTACATAATGGAAACCTGGAGCACAAGAGCAGCGTCGTAAACCCTTGGACTCCTGGAACCCCACTTCTTGAAACGGGAACCCTCCGCTAGGTCACCCCATCCCGCCCATGATCCACACCTATGGTTTTGCTATCTTTGCCTCTGCTTGAGCATGTGCTTGTTCCTCGGAACAATCCAGTGAAAACTTTACTCTGCTCTAAACGGCTATGTGATCAAAGCTACTCTTTAAACAAAAAGTAGCGCTTCTTGTCATGTGCATTATTGCTTCTGAACTAGATGTCATAGGGGAAGATCGACACCGACTGAAGTCGAACAAATGGGCTTTGTTAAGAAACCAGCTCAATACTTGCGGACGTAAGTCTACCGAATACAGGTTTGAGCCCGCCCGCACAGATTTCCCGCAGTCCCTTCAAGTGTCCCACCGGACATAGGTAAACATGTTTAGGGTTTCTAAGATTTTTTGCTGGAGCTTCAGTGGCGCAAAGGCTTCCGCAATCCATTTTGCATGCTTCCACACACACAGTGCCACGCTCACTTCGGATATCCGCATTTCAAGAATTGTCTACTGGGGGTTCATTCGTGTTAAGAGACAGATGCTGTGCCTGCAACGCCTCACGCCAATTGTCTACTAGCGGATTATTAGCGCCTTGAAACAACGCGGCTCCTTGCCACTCTCTCGCTCTTCCTCTTCTTCCTCTCCCTCGTTTTCCACACTTCGTCCCAGCTCTAGCCATTAAGCCCGGGATCAGTACCTGGAACCCCGAAACCCTATAGCACCAAACAATGCCACCAAGGCCGAACACCCCGTCCCCCGCTCTGTACCCGGGTCGATTGGAGCACCTGGTTCAGCCCGGAGAACCATCCTTAGTTGAGGCTTTGCAGAGGGTGTGGGATCAGGTGCCGGGATTGAGATTTCATGCTCGATTGGTTAGAGGGCACATGGGCCACTCATGTTGGCTGCCTCAATGGCTTGGGGTGTGTCCACATGTAATCTACATGACAATACCGAACCCCGCACCTGAGTTGAACCCTGAAGAGCGAATGCGTTTTTGCATCTGGATTGTAGGGCATCCCCCTGCCTGGACTGAATGCTAAACCCCTAAACGGTAAGCATCCGGAACCCCGTACAGGCAACTCTTCTCAAGAGCAGCGTCGTACCAGTTTCTGCTTCAGCTGCTCGTCCGGCTCGGCATTGGCCTGTCCAAGGGTCCGGGGTTAAGGTCGACAGGTTACAGGGTTTTGGGTTGGTCTTAGGTTTCAGAGAAGCCCAAGGATGCTTTAAGACCATCATTCGCATTCATTCGCTGCCAGGCAGGCTAGTGGCCTCTTTGGCCGAGACATCGACGATCTGAGCTTGGACAAGGCACCTCGCTCACTGGAGCGATAAAATTGAAGAAACCCAATCCCGTAGAGGACCTAATGATGCAACCGTAATATTTTTTGGCTGCCGCATGCCAGCATTTCACGCAGCACCGACAGCTTGCCTTCCTGGAATATCCTGGAATTTCCGGGACACCCTGCGCAGAATAAAATGTAGCATATGCATGCGACCTGTGAAGTCAAAACGCCTGAGATAGTTGTCTGTTCGGCCTTCCGCCATATTGAGGCGAAACCCGGGAGCGGCGCAGGAGGCCCTTCGTGAAGAGGGGTGGGAAGATCTGCCTCAAAGTCGCAAAGCCCTGTGCTTGTGCTCTGCGCTCGGAAAAAAAAGCCGATCCCCGTGACGGTGTGCAAGGCAGCAAGGCACAGAGACGCATCCAAATGCCTACCAAGCTGAAAAGAAAGCCCAGGCTGCGACCAGTCTTTCCACACCTGCAACACAGATCATTTTCAGGACTTGGAGTCCCGATGTGGGAACTCCAGCACGAAGCAAGATCGTTCGTGAGCTCTGACATCTTGTTTTCCACATCCCACTGAAAACTAGCTGCCCCACATCAAAGCCTCTGGTCAAACCTTCGGCTCAAACCCTGCCGACCTCCAGCACTCGAAGCAAGGCACTCTCACCGCCTTCAGGTCCATACTTTGGGATGTTCCCCCTTATACTAACCCTTACGAGGGATCATAGTACCCCCTACAACCAATCTGGGACCCTCTATTGGAGCTGAAGAAGGCCCTGAAGCCATGAAACCTGTACGGCAAAAGCATTCCAGGGTGGCCCTGAAAATTTTTAGGGCCTGTTTTGAGCCAGCTGACAAGAAGCCACAGGGAATCGCTTCACTTAATTCGCTACCCTTTCGGTTTGCTCGCGAAAGCACCCACCCGAACAGCATCCAATAAAGACACTTTGCACGCTTCACCTTTGGCAGTTGGCTTCCGGGATTTGAGAAAAACGACAGAAACATGGAGTGGCATGACGAACATGACAAGAGGCTTCCTGGGCAGCCGAGGTCCAGGCGCTCCTGTTCTGAAGGACTGGCCAGGTTCCGGAGCCACAGCCGGCCTGAGCTTTCATGCTATGTCGTGCCGCACGACATCCGCTACCTCCGCTGTAGACGATCGGCCATGCGTGGACATCTTGTCCCAGCAACGTCACTTCACAATCTGAGCAAAAAAAGGTAGCAGGTTGAAGAATTTCAGCATGAGTGTGTTTCAATATCGTTTCAGGTTTGGCTGGGCAGGCGGGGCCCTAGTAGCAGCCAGCTTGCATTATGCCATGTTCTCAGAGAACGCAACAGTCTGCACGCTGCAATATGAGTCATGATCACTCGCTCGCAACCACACGGCCCCGCGGTAGTCATGCAGATGCGCACTATCTTGTTCCCACTTCTTGCCTCCGAACCAGGAACATAGTCAGGGCCCTGAAGACGAGCTTAGCTTGATTGCACGACGTTCCGGAAAACCGCTAGTGTGCAACTACAGGCTAGGAGTTCAGACCCAGCTTCTCGAAGGTCTCTGGCAGCAGCTCCTGATTTGATGGTGCTAGCACACAGGGCTGAATCAGTCGAAGCTGAACATGGAAAACCATGGAGCCTAAGAAATCCGCAGAAAGCTACAGCGAAACTGTTCATGGGGCTGACATGTCACACTGCGAGGTGTGTCTCACTCTACCAACATCCACCACAGGCGACTAGCAAACTGTTGGACACCTCAGCGTCACGCAACCTACGTAAGAACGAGAGAACCTGTTGTAGACTGAGGTCTAATTCTACGTCTGATTTCGTGCCCCGACAGAAGTAGCACTTGTGGCCGAGCTCTTGATGCGATCACAGTGACCCCTTAACCATCCTTTTGCCTCCAGATTGGGGCCCTTTTACATCCAGGCCTCTGAAGTCTGCCGGGTAAGTATGCTGACACACAGGCGCAAGGCACAAACCCAGCACTCGCAACAAGGGAAATACAGATTGAGGCCCTAAATCTTAAAACCCCGAGCATCCCCAAGCCATCTTTTGCACCAGACCATCCGAAGCAACACTCTGAGGTCCCTGAGCCCTCAACCATTCTAAGCCCAAAGCCCGGGTCCTGCAAAGTGGAGCGGAACTGTGCAACTTCTGACGTGGCACCAGGCTTGGCCTGGAGCCACGTGCTGACGGGGGGGTTGGCTGCACGAACCTGTCCTCTCTGGTCCTCTACAAGGATCCGCTGGGTCTCGTTTGTTACTTGTTGCTCTGGGCCCACGTACCGAATTGTGCAAGATGTCGCTCGCCTTGGCATGGCAACTTGACGTGAAAGAGAGAATCTCACGAAATCGAAAAGGCAAAACCGCAGCTGCAAAGCACGGTCGCTGTGAATAACAGGAAACAAGATAGCACACGGGACGTCACATGCTGTGCAAAGGACAGAAGAACTCGAGCGCAAATTTCAGAACAACTCGAGCACAAATGGCTCTGATAGTTCTAGAACCGTGGCTGCTTCCTCTTTGGGGCTCCAGCCATGTGTAGTCGGATGATAACCACCTGGCAGTGACTTCCCTGAAGTCTAAATTGAACCGGTAGAGGAACACACTTCCATATGACCTGAGCGTCCCCGAGCCGAACGTGTTCCATTGACTTGGAACCTACTGGGGTAGAGAGTTGGCGGTGCACCCGAAGATGGGTGACACGTGCATGAAGAACACGCCAGACCGGCATCAGTGGTGATGCTGCGAGGCACCTCGGTCCCGAAAATGTTGGGTCTCCTACTTTAGGTTCCGGCAAAAGTTAAAGATGTTATCCCGCAGGTCGATTCTGCGCAGGGTTTGCCGCAGTGGACAGGAACGCTACCACTCAACTGGAAGAGATAGGGGTTACTTCTCTCATGGCTCGGATAAGTCCAAGCAAGACTCCGTGTGAAGTCTCCGGCTAAACTGGAGACTGTGGACGCACTGCCTACGTTCTGTGGGTGAAGTCTCGGCACGGCAGACCAAGTTTTTGCAAGCTGCGAGAATCTGGCAGGAAGGTCGCAGCACTTGGAAGAACCCTTTCAGTTGCTTCCTCCTTGGAGAACAACCAACAACCGATGGGCCTTCATAATCTGCAGTTCTTGCCTGCTACTCAAAGACTTATACTCGTCGACAAATCCCAGGCCCATCTTCGCGTTGTCGAATTTTAGGAAAGCGCAGCACGTAATGCCCCAATCTTCAAGAAGCTTGCGTTAAAAAAAAGGAAGCTCGGCGCGAACATGCCTTCATAAAACCCCGATGCGTTGGCACGCCATCCCAATTACGCCTGCAAAGAAGACTTGTGAGGGTTTTGGTTGCTGTGAGGGTGCCTAAGGGCGCATCATTCCTGCCAGACAGCGGCCTCAGCAATGCTGGAACCGGCTCTAAACCAGAAGCTTCACTTCCCGACAACCCCAACTATCATATAACAATAATAATAAGAAGAAGAATACATACAATATTAAAGAAATATATGCTAATTATGCTTGAAGTCTTGTTCCCTGGCATGCTCCCGCCTCATCCCGTTCAGAATGGAACTGAGGGCAACAAATAGTCTGTCCGTCCATCTGGTCCAATGGTTTCAATCGGAATCGGGCATGTCCGTAATCCAGGGAAAGGGGCCCCATCCCTACAACATTGGTGTTTGTCGCCGCATGGCCCCCAGATTCTTAAGGCGAATGCCAATTTCAGGCACTTCACCCCTATGCGTGTTGGAAATGACCTGCGAGGAGACAGCTTCGCACGTTGCAAAAAACACAGGCCGACCGATTCAGTGCTCGACTAAACGCTTTCATGTAGCCCAAATAACCATAGCTCTTTAATGTAACAGCCCAAAATGGCCATAGCTGTACGTGCTCAGCCAATGTGCAAGAGCCACCGCCCACTCTGAAGCATTCCATGATTTGTGGCCGGCCGCAGGTGCAACAGCTCAGCCCTCCCCCCGCAAGATCGAGAACGAGTGGTTACAGGAAACACCAGGAAGTGTTAGACTGCTCCAGCCTTGTGAGGACACTTGAGTCTTGTGGGACATCAGGGAAGCCACTGAGCTCCTGAAGGTTGATGTTCGCCTTTTGCAGCTCAGGCTCTCTTCCGTTTTGGTGTTCGGTCTCAAGTGTCTACACTTGCTGGCATGACTCCTTGGCTTCCGTCTGTGCCAGCTGCCAGGTGATATGGAATTTAGGTGGTGTTTTTCTTTCAGGGTGCTGTGGACGGAACAGGGCAAGAAGTTCGTTGCGCACCAGAGCTTCTTGCCCTGAGCAAGAGGGAACGCTGTCCCAGCATTTCCTTCTCAGACACGGAAATGCCTCCGGGCATTCGGTAAGGGCTTCAGCCAGCAAGCTCACCTCCTAGCATTGCGACAAGTATACATCTCACTTCCAGCCATTCAGGTCAAATGACCCCCCACAGTAGCTATCATCATTGCGACCTCCGCATGAATGTTGGCCCTGAAACCTGAAAACGATCACCTTCGATCCCTTCTCCAAAGACTTCATTCCCGATGCCCCGAGCGTCCGGGCCCAGCACACAAGAACCAGGGTACTGAGTGGTGGGATCTTTATGTTTGCATGTGTTGCCTGCCTCAACAACCACAATGTGACAAGCGCAATTCTGCTCGAGCCCAAGCGAGACCCAGCCGAAGCCCGCCAGTTCGTGCGAAACTGGAAGGACACAAGCCCTCACATGAATCCAACGACCCGCTCCTTTGCAAAATAGTTGCCACAAACAACAACCAGCACCCAACCAATGGATCCATATCGGGTCTTGCACGACGCAAAGAGGATTGTTCATTGCGCTCGTGTTGGCAACCTGCTCGTTTGGGGACATATGGTGGCAAAGAACTACAATGTCCCTAACACCCGTCCCTACCACTCTCTTGGTACATGCCGGATGTGGCACATATTATTTAGACAATAGAGTCAAAACTTTGCTTTGCGCGAGACATAGGGGAGGTTCCTACTTATCAGAAAACTGCCAGACGATTTGTAGCTAGCTTGGGCCAGTGAGTGGTGCCGGAATTCTGACGCCGCATGGCTACCACAGCCTCTGCTCGTTCTATGTCTATGTGGCACTCTACCACTACCGCTGCTTTTGATTCAAATCGGGACAACTGCACGCTAGTCACGATCCACCATGGCCTATCTAGCAAAATGTGGCCTTGATTCCAGGCGACATAAGGGCGGCTTTAAGGAGCTACTCCAGGCAAACCTACTCTAACTCACGGTCATGTCAGGCAAGGCTGCTTCAGTTGCAAGGCTGTGATTCGAGCGTTGCCAACCCAGACTGCGTAGCTGGATGGGAGGCCGACTGACGTTGCATGCTAAGAATGCAAAGCACCTGGAGTCACAAGCGAATGCTCTTGCTGTTCAGGCTTCGTGGAGGTCCCATGAGTACAGCTGAACACTTTGCAGATCTTTGCAGGAGGGGATCTCGACATTGAACACACTGCGGCACCATTCCTCTTCTCATGACACTGCATCGCGAGCATGTCGCCTGATTCTTTGAAACAGAATTATTGAGCAGACCTTTCGCCTTGCCGTCGGCACACTGTCCCCATTTGAGAGACAGGTGTGCCTTGGGGCATGGCGAAACGGATGTCAAAAGGGCTCACTATACTCCGAACTTGATCTGATTGGTGTGGGCACGCGGCACGTGCTTCATTCGATTGACATTGCTTTTAAGCTTGCATACATGCACTCCGATCCGTCCTAATGCATACCCCCTTGCTCAAAGATCAAAGCTAACCCTACAAGCACACATTGCTCTCGATATACACACCAGCGGACATGTAATTGTCACATGTCTTCTCATGATGACCGCGTCAGAGAAGGCCCGGAATGCCGAAAGACTTCTCTACACGAGGGGTTGCAGGGGCCTCAATGAAGCCTCAAATTGCAAGTTTGAAAAAGGCTTTGGAGCACTCTGCCATGGAATGCTATGGTGCCACGGAGAGTGTTGGTATCAGGAACTCGCGATGCAGGGCCAGGATGTTCCAGTTTGGCATCTCTGGCTCCCTTGCACGAGTCATCCGCAGTACAGCGTGCAGAGATCACTCAGCTGTACCTGTCGAAGTCCGCCTCCAAAGACACCATTGCCTCCAGCTTCCATATGTGTCTTCAAGGTTGTGGGGACACATGGGAATTTTGCTTGCTAGATAAGCATCGCAGGCTGCCCTGAACCCTGCAACTCCAGCAGCGCCGACGCTCACACCCAGGCTTAGGAGAAGAAATGCCCCCCTGGCTTGCAAATTGGACTTGGACGTCGGCTTAGGACCTTTGAGATTCAGGGAGTCACCAACTGGTAAGTCACCAAGTTGGAGGTGCCGCAGAAGAGTCAGCAACAGCCACCTATGTAGACGAAGAAACATCGAATTCGTGCCGGATTGGACATCTATGATTTGCAGCGCACCCGTGCCGGTTCCCTCTCCAAGACGTACCCCCCCCCCCCCCAGACGCCGGATCTTTGCACCTTTCCTTTCTGCGCAACCCTCCCTGACCAGCAAGGTTATTGTCAAAGTCCTTCTGGAACCTTCTGGAATCCAAGCACCGTGAGCGTAGACTGTGTCAACCAATGCTCTGGTCGTTCGATGTCGATGTCATGATGAACCACAGCATTGGCGGCGACCATTACGTTTCAAAGAAGCCGCACGAACTGAACGGTCACAAAGCACAAACAGGAAAAGCATGTTTCCGCCAAGTCTCAAAATCAAAAAAGCATTTGTTTGCAAATTCCACACAGCTAGAAGCCTTGCCCCATCAAGTTACAAAAGAGTTGCTGACTCTCACAAAACCCTGTTTTCCATCAGTCGATTGAACGTTTGTTGATTCCTTGCTGGTCGCGGTACGCAAGGGCAGATTCACTGACCACATCGAACAATCAGGGCACCGAACCCTAAACCCTTTGCAACCCCCTAAACCCTAAACCCTAAACCCCGAATCGGGCCATGACAGCTGCTCTGCCCTTGGCTTGGCTTTGTCACTGAATGCAGTCATGTTGCCGACAGCTGTGGCGTGACCTGCTGCAGCTGCATCGTCAGCCTTGAGAGGGTCCATTGTAGCGTTCAAGACCAGGGACGCTGTGTTAAGACAGACATGCAGCACCTCAACTACCAAGTGGGCACCTTTCCTGCGTTTGGGACCATGGAGGAACAGTTGAGAAAAGGAATACACTAAAACTGGATTTGTGGGACGTAATCAGTGTACCAGCCTCAACGGGAAAAAGAGGTTGGGCCTCAAGGTGTCACAGGCACGAAGAAAAGAGTATCAATGTGGGTGGGATTTATACTGGAATTAAGGTTGCGAATAAGATCTCGAAAGCTGAAGTGCGGTCCGGTCGGCGCACCCAAGGAAGGCTGCGGTTCGAACTTCAAAGTCTTGCACAACCTGAGCTTTTACTTAGGGTTTAGGGTGTAGGGTTTAGGGTTTCGGGTTTAGGTGTACTTCCGGTCCCTATGCGCCGAGCCCCCATCGGACATATCCACAGCCCATTTCAAGCTCATTGGGTTTTGATGTGTCATGAAGGCATAAAGGCTAAAGGTTGAAAATCGGACAAGCCCAGCGAAGCTCCCTCGAAACCTCCACGAGCCCTGCAAGCGTGTGTGCGTGTGTGGCCCTGCGGGGCCTATGTACCGGCCAAAAAGTCTATGGAGACTCGTAACCTCTTTGGTGGTCGTGAAAATGCAGCGTAAGGTGAACAGTCTATGATTCCCCTGCTCAAGTGCCATTTGCACGTGTTCATGCTGACCAAAAAGAATCAAAAAGATGCTGTCTCAGTGCGGGCGACGCCTTCCGCCATCGGGATGACACCAACTGCTTAATCGCCATCAACTCAATCTCCTGGGCAAGATCACCAGATTGCGTGCATGCCGCTGATCAGGACGCAGAAATGTGACAGGACGCTGTAAGCGTTGTCTAAGCTACGAACCGGCCTGCCGCAATGGAAGCATAACAACGAGAAAAGAGAATGTGGGCTATCTTGAGGCAGGAAGGGACTCCATCAATGTGATACTTTCTTTTGTTCAAGTTCTTATCTGACGTCTTTGTGGGGGAGACAGCAATCTGGTACTGCACGATGCAGACGTATCCACCGTCGAGAAGCTGAATCACCAATGGAGAGCACATTCCACCTGCAGCCGAGAAGATTGCGCGGAGGTGGGGAGCTCCCCTGCAAGCCCTCTTGAAATTGTAGGTGCCGGGCCATCGTTCACCAAGCTGCAGTTACAAAGGCCACGAAAACTGTTCAGAGAACTGCAGATGTGCATTTACACTCATTGAGACCTGCGTTTTCAAGTTAAAAGACAGGGTCGGAAGATCTTGAACAAATAAGCAAGGTATGACCGCAAGGGTCAGATGTCAGAAGAGTATCAAAAAAAGGCATTTTTTACGAGCCCTCTCGAAAAAAAGTGGCATCTATGGGGCTGCTGGGCTTCTTGCAGCTTTCCATGCTGACGTGGCACCTCTTCAGGCATGTCATGTTCCTGATGTAGGAACAAGAGAGCAGAACTGCTTGCAGCTCTATGATCTCAGGTCGACGAGCAAACAGCTTACCAGCGAAACTACTACAACCCATGAAGACCCAAAGCTGCGGGGCGAAAAATCCGGGGGCAGAGCAGTGTCCCTAAGCCCCAACGGAGATGCACTGGATGCCCCCAGCGATGCCCCAAGCCTGGCTGACCAGAGGCTGTAACCAGAGTAGAAGCTGGCCAAACACCGCCTCATCGCCTCGCGAGAATCAGCGATGGGCGTTGAACAAATGCATAATAAGCACCATCAAGGTCAGCATTTTCTCACCCAAACTGTCCTTGAAGCCCGGACCCCGGCTTGTCCTCTTCAAGCGAGACTAGCTGACTAGCTCTCCACAGCTCTTTCCAAGCCATCCCAGAAACTGCTCACCACCTTTCCCTGCAATCTACGGAGGCAAGAACTTGCTTCCGAACCACTTGTAGGCCCGCGGGCATCTCTACGAAAGTTTACTTGTGGAGTCAAGGAACTCAACGCCACAGGTTTGGCTTAGCTTTGCTGCAGGTTGAGTCAGAAAAGCTCAATGTAAACCTGTCTGCTGAGCAACTCTAACGCGATGTGTCCTAACCTGTCCGATTCAGCATAAGAACCGTACGAAATCCACGTGATCGAAATACACCGAATGCGGAAGAAAGTGCTGCCTGTATCGATGTGGGGCAAAAACGAACACAGCACGAGGCATGACCATGACGCATCACGAGACAGCACGCACCGAGGTGCCAACGTGCAACAATTTGACAGCAACAGCACCTCGAGGAGGACCCCTTTTGCTGAACCCGCGCCTCTCGGCTTAAACCCTTCAAATCTCCTCAAGCCCAACAGGCGGAGCTACTCGCACGGCCTGGAAGCATCCTAAGCTTTAAAACCACTGGGCCACTGGGCCTCCTTCTTCGCAGCCACCTCCTCGGGAGGCCGTGGAAAGAAAATGTGATTTGCCAGAGGGTTGCTGCTTGCGCGGTTGGCTATGAACAGACCAGCGCTTGACCTTGCTAGGAAACCTACAACCGTGCCTGTCTAAGTCTGAGTGTGGCAAACAAAAGCTACGTAGCGATGCTGTTTCAAGCCTTAGGAACCGGTCGTAGCTCGTTGTCTATGCCGAAAATGAAGTGCAACTGAACTTGTCGATGTGGCCCGGGCCAACGAATCCCCAGACTAACCACAAACAATACCAAGCCAAAGCTGAAGATCTCGCAACAGTTGTAATTAATTGTGGCGGCACATGAAAATGCCATGAACTTAAGGCTGGCAAGGGTGAGGCAAGTTCTACGTCGTTCCTTATCCCAGCGGGTGGGTTTAGAATGCTGTTAAGAGTCGGCATTGTTGTTGCAGTTCTCCCCGCAGTTCGCAGGGCGCTTGGCGAAATACACGTTGATGCCTGCGTCTGCTACCGGATTCACAAAGAATGTGTCTGCCGCAGTTCAGCGCAACAAGTCGGCAGCACTACACGGCAAACAAGAGGCAAAACACCCCCTCTCACTAGCAACTAGGCAGAATAAGCCCACCCACCGTAACAGCTGCAACCAATTCGCAATGGCTACGCAGTGAAATTCTGAAGTGCTTGACGAGCTTCCAAAGCACCAGGTCTTTGGTCGTCAAGGCTTCTGATGGGCACCCCTTCTGACTCGTTCGTCGCCCGATCCAACTCAACCCCCGAAACCCTAACAACTTCCCCACACTTGCTTCGCGGCCTAGCTCCTGAAACAGCTCAGTGATGTGAGCTCCTTCCTGGGTTAAGTTCAGGGGTCAAGGTTCGTTTGACGGTGGACGGCGGATAGCACTTATTTCTGACAGTGCTAATGGTGGATGAGTCGTGGTCCCTTGTTTATGGCACTGGTGGCGTCTTCTTGGGCGGTTACAGTCTCAGTTTTCGACGCTGACCCAACATCCCCAAACTGCCCTGTCGATGTAAAAGAAGCTGCCTGGCCATTAGAGCCTCCAGCGAGGACTAACACCCATAACCGGCCCAGCATCCAAGAAGGTATCCGCGCTTCGCTGGAAAAACTCCTGGCGGAGATCAGGGCCAAGCAGAGCCTAAGGGCCTAAGGATTGCACGGCTCAGGGCCGCATACCCGCTTCCTTTTCCAACCGCAAAGCTTGAGAATGCGCCTACGTGACTCACATCGACGAATTGCCGAAGTCCAGGCAACTCACTAGCCTCCGACGCCAGGGTCACCACAGCAACGTGCGCGACTGCCCTCGCAGCTGAATGCGTTGGGTTTGCTAGTGGAAATATTTTCCGGGTTTGCCAGTGGAATTGATGTTCGTGAGGGGCTTCGCACGTGCTCTGTAGTCATTTGTGGTTGTTTCTTGGGCTAGAAGGTAGCTGATTGGCGGGTGGGGATTTCAACTCTGGGAGTTGCCAGGGCGCTTGTGAGTTGACTTTGGTATTAGCTTTCGCCTCCAGCCACAACAATGACGAGTGCTCGGATGCGGCCGATTGAAGGACTCCCTTGAGCTCCCTCCAAGACAAGCACTACATATCTTAAACGGGCCATGTCAGTACAGCCATCTCCCCACACATGCAAAGGAGAACCTGAATGGCTGAATGCTGCGCAAAGAACGCAACCTGAATCAGCTCAAGACGGCTCTAAAAGGCACTGCGTGCCTGGCAGCGCGCAGGAAGTTTACCACAGCCGCAGCGTGCCTTCAGAGAGCTGTCACAGGCTTCCGGGGTAGTACGGTATCTGCGCAGATAGTCTGGCCTCATAACACTCTTTAAGCACCTGCATGAGGCACCCCAGGACTTTCAACACTTCCAGACCGAGCTGGAAAGTGGATCGAAGAATAGAAGGGGTGGTGAGGTTGCCATATGAATGCCCGATGGGATCTGCACACCTCCGTGCTGGCAACCTAGGACAACCTAGGGAATACACTCATGTTGGCTTGACTCAATGCTGCTTTCGACGGACGCGCCGCCGAGGGGTGCATATGTGCGGGGCTTGTAAATGCAGAAGGGCCCTAGCAGCCTGCATGTGAAGTGCAGGAACTTGTTGTACAAAGTGACATAGCTGCAGTTTGGGCACAAAATGCTGGGTTTCACGCAAGCCTCTCAAGTTGTCAAACTTCTGAAACCAATCAAATCCAACTCTGCTCCTATAACCTATATATATATATGCAAACATACACTCATACATATGGCCTTTAAGGAGAAGCAAAGGAAACATGAAAAGCCAACTGTAGGTTGAAAGCAAACCGTGCAAAACTCATAAATGAATAAAGCCTGTGTTTCAAAGAGCCCGAGAAATGTTGAAAGCTTCACCAGGATTGTACCGTTTTGAAGTTTAAGAAACAGTTTAGTTACTTTACGCAGCTTTTCATTGAACCCTTAAGCTCTCCGTCTCCGAAACACGTAGCTTTATCAGTACTAAAACATTGCCGACAAATTGAGTTGTACAAACAAAGAAGGCACGCTTAGTTGGATTCGAGCTATCTTGATAAGTTTACAAATTCCATCTTGAGGTTCAAAGCTATATCTAAACGTTACGCAACCGAATCCATTTAATCATTGTCTTACGTACCTATGTGGACCCCATCGTTTTTTCCATATGTTGTCTTGGGTTTCCGAAACACTGAGTTTTCCGTGCGCTTGAAACATTTCATGCCGAACCAAAATCTGAGATCTATTTCGTTTCGACAATCCCAGTCTCCATGCAGAGTCACTGAGCTACTTGAATCACTTTGATCTAAATGCACTAGATGCATTCTTGATATTGCTAGATGAATGTGAAAGGCAAAATGTCGAAAACACGTGAATACTCATAAAACTTCTTCTCCATGGTACGAGCTCCAGGAAATTTCTGGGAGGGGCTTCCGGAATTTTCTGGGGACGGGCACGCCAGGGATTCTGTGAAGGTTGGGTTTGACGTGTGCTACTGTGATTCGTGGAGTGGGAATTTCAGGGGTTCTGAGTGTTGGCACTCCATGGGCCGAGACCACGGCGAGAATTGCAAAGAGACCGCAGTGAAAACGACAGTTAAGTTGGAAAATCAAACGCCCCCAAAAGATCCCAAAGGAGAACGTGAAAAACAAAAACGCCGTTGTTTAAAATATTTTCTGATTTACATTTGCATAACAAGAGAGATCAGCAGATGAACAGAAACCAACCCGCGACAGACTCTTGACCCCTGTCTGCTTTTCGTTGTTGTATTCCAAGCTTATTTGAATTATCAATACGATGAGAAGAGTAAGGGTGCATCGTCTATACGGTGCCGCAGCAAGCCGCGGTCAGTTTCCGAATGCGAGCTGGGCCACTCCTCCAGCTGCGGGGTGTGCTCCCTCAGTCTCCCATGGCGGGGTTTCGGTGTGAGGGCGATGTTGGTTCAAAAGATCATGGGGCTTTGGGCTGAGCGATCGACACCGGTCACTGCACCCAATGGCCGCTCCTACCCCAAAGCGGACATAACCCCGCTCTGCTTTTAGGGTTCCGCCAGATTATGAAGATCTTGAGGCTAGACACACTCGCAGACCACTGCCGACAAGTGATGAATGGCTGTTTGTTCCCAAGTCTCCCAAGTCTTAAACAGAGTCCGGGTGTCTTCTCCATCTGTATCAGATCCGCCTCACTCTTGGCGGATTCGACGAGACTCCTTCGACTGGCAACAGTCCGGAGACAAGGGGCTTCTTTAGCCCTAGGCACAGAACTGCAAGAGACACGCCTGCAGACCAGACAACCCAACGAGGCACACATGCTACACTCTGCAGACGCATAGCAAACCCAAACCCAGGTAACGGCGAGCAGAGAAAGAATCCCCACTGAGTAAACTTCCCAACCGGAGTGTTTAGTTTCTTGGCGTGATTTCGAGTCTCATTGCCCACGAGGTCGGGCAAAGCGTGTCATCCCAATCCACGATGATGACTGCCTGCGCGAATGCAGGACCACTCGACAGGATATCACGTGAATCACGTGTCAGTGAAAGGAGCTCATGTAGCCATGGCAACATTTTGCGTGGATGTGAAACAGTAACACCTTCCCAGAACAACCGTCTCGGTGAAGGCTTGACGGTGGACACCTATGGCTTGTGTTGGGATTGTGTGGAAGTTTCATGAAGCTCCTCAATCTCTTGCTCTACATGACCACCCTGGCATCAGTCACACGGGCTTGTCAAATCTAGCCCATGTGGCAAACCTTGTTTACATTCCCTTTGAAGACACTTGCGCCCGTGACACGCATGCAGCAATGAGCCTTGGTCGAGTCGGAGGTATTGCTGGGGCTGGGGTAATCCGACTTCGCAGTGATCGCACCTCGGTGACACTCCCTGAAGTCTCGGCTACGTTGGTGTCGCTCGAAGAAACTCGAGGAGTGAAAGCTGTCACATGTTGGTCCCTTGTCGCGGCTCCCAGTGGGTTAAAAACTTCGTTGTGCAGCTGTTCATCAAACCTTCGACAGGGAGGCTGATCGCAGCATGTCGGAAAATGCCAAGGCACTGTCTTCTGATATCATCCGTTGACGAAATAGCGTGTCATCTTCTGAGATGAAGCCTTTTTTCTGTGGGACGCCGCCTGCGTCGACATTGCTTCGCTCAGGCTGCTGGCTGGCTGGATAGCTTGAAAAGCGCATCAGTCAAAATTGCACAAACAGCTGCTGCAGGAAAGTCGAAAAACTTGACAGTTGGGGGGCGGGGGTTGGGCAGCAGCCCTCAAAAGAGCGGCTTATCTCCGCAAGGATGGGTGGTGGCCCAATACTACAATCCGGGGTTGGGGTCCGACCAGCAGGGAATGAGGGAATTAGGGCCCTACATAGACCCTTTAAGGGGGTCAGCATGACACTCTCCGGCGGCCTGAGCAGGAAGTGGATACGCTGTCGGCTCCGGTCGGGGTGCCCTGTGCTTCGGGTTTTTTTGTCCCACCCGTTTCGGGTGTAGGGTTCTTACTGTTGGTTAGTAGGCAATGGGGGGAGTGAGAGACCCTATATAATCCCTATTAAGGGTATATGTAGGGCCGTCATTCCTTCCTTCCCTGCTAACCAACAGGGAGAGTTGCCCACAGGTACGAATCCCTGCTTGTGACAACAGCCTGCAATGACAGGATTGTGACTCTCAAGGTCCTGGCCACTACTGGGCATTTCCCGAGTCTCGGCGATGCTGCTACAAGCTTGAAGCCCAAGCCCTAACAAACCAAAAATGTTCTAGTTTCTGGACCCAAGCCAAACTTGCCTCGTCGATCTGCAACGATGATGCGCTTCGCCAGCCTTCATCGCCGACCTCCACTCGACTGCCCTCCACAGTGAGCTGACCAAAACCAGGCCATGAAGACATGCAGAACGCACACTTCAACTTGAAACGGGCGTTGTACAGCACATTCCGAACTAGTTTAGGACTATTTGTGCCATTGTATGACCAAGCTCTGAGTTGTCAGAACCTGGCCCTATGGCTTCAGGGATTCGGGCCTGCCTGGCCTTGCAACCCTCGGCCACACAAACCTAGGCAACCAATCTACCAGAAGCCATCGGATCATACTTGCAAAAGAATGTTTCGGCTAACGCTTACCTCCAGCCCTGGGCTCGGGCTCACCCGCTCCGGTCCCACCGCAAGCAGAGCTTACAATACCGTGGTTCACCACAGGTCGGAACACTTGGATTTCAACAGTGTATTGTTATTTCAGTGTGCCCTTCTCGGCTGTATCACATCCACCCCACATAGCAGCAAGTCCAAAGGGAAGTACTTCCTACAAAGCACTCATAGCTGCGTGCTACTTTTGAGATCCACCAAGTTATCCCTGCTTGCCTCGCTGCACTTCGTGGACGGAGAAAATTCGGTGGCAAGGTCAACGTCTGTCAGCGGCAGACACTTGGACTCAGGTCGTCTGGTCGGCTTGGGGAGGCCTTGCACATGCCTAGAGCTTCGGTTCGCTTTTACGCACTGACAGAACATGGATTGTGGGGCAGCTAGGCGAGTTCAGCCGCGGGCTCGCAGTGATGTCTGAAGCGACGGGTCCTAGCAAGCGCACCTATGAATTCCAACATGGTTTAGACAACCACTGAGCCTCACTGAGCATCCCTGCAACCTTCAAGCCCCTTCAAGCACGGGCCTTCAGTCTTCGAGTACGACTCGACGGAAGCTATGGATCTCCTAAGCATCAGTGGAGGTTCAACCCTCTTCCCGAAGACTTGGAGGCGCTCATTTTACATTCCTTGAGGGGCGGGGAGACGTGTTCAAAGCATTTTTGGGGTTCGGGTAGACTTGTCGATGACTTGAAAGCTATGCTTTCGCAAATCTCGCAATCCTGCGGTGTTCATGTTGTTCAGCCCTGGACAAAAGCCGCGTCACTCCGCGCTTGGCTTGGCGCAGCAAACCCCTTCAGCTTCTTGAAAAAAAACGGACCGCTCCAATGCCAAGCCGGACCCCTTAAGTTCAGAATCACCAGTGACTCTTGATGGCACCTGGAAGTCCATATGATGCGCATCTACTTGCAGGCTTGCTGCTCGCTGATGAGCGGCTCAGTCACGGCATCCGTGTAGTCTGAGCCTCGGCTTGAGGGCTCAAGGACAGCGTCCACACATGATACTGCGACAAGGCTACTTGAGACAAGCGCCTGCACATCCAACACTAACCCCTTGAAGTGAAGCAACAATCTGGCAGTTGGCCGGTCTCCAATTCATGTGCCCTGATGAGCCTAAACCCCATCCCTTGTTGCTACAGGTCGGCGTGCATCCAGCGCAGTCTCCATCGCCGGCTGCCTGGGAGAACACACACTCAGCGGATGAGAGGGTCTAGCGGTCCAACCCGATCCACCCATGCCAACACCAAGTAAGGCCTCTTCTGCCCATGCAGCAGGACGAAAAGACACCCTTCCCCCTCAAAGATCTCCAAAGCGCCTTGTTGGGAAGGAACGTCGCCTTGCCTTGACCCCATCGGCTGTGAGGCTCTTCGCCTCAGCGACGCTCCGGGACTGGGACTCTACAGCTTGGGGTTTTCCACCGTTTTTCTAACAGTCCTTCATATGGATTAGAAAATGAGAGGGGGGGGGTACTATAATCCTTATGTGACAGCACCTGGTTTCAACCCTTTGATGCCCTACAATCACCAAGAGTTTAACGTGGGGAAACGCTGAGGGCTGGAGTCATGATGAATCGTGCCAGAAAGGGGAGAAAACGCCCCTGACATGCCCCTTTTTTGCAGCTCAGCATGCTGAATTCTGTCTGTCCACGAGCTTGGTCAAGGTCGATTCTTCCTCAAGCAGCTTCTGGGCTGGCTTTGAGGCGTTTGGGAGGGCTAAGACCTTACAGGGCCCCAGATTCATGATGGCCGGCCCAGTCTGGCAGGGCAATCAAGGCAGCTCGACAGAGGGTTGTTAACAACTCTTGGGCGCTAGACCCGAGGGTTTGATGTCGATGTGTGTTTATTTGTGGGACTATGGGGGTTGGACCCTTTTAGGATGGACTGGCTAGATTGGCCAAATGCCGCAGAAACACCCAAAAAAGGGCCCAAGTGAGTCAAGGGGCAGACTGCACAGCCCAATCATCGAGCAGATCGTGGGAGGCCTTCCTGTCAGTAGTTTCGCAGCAGGTCCTGGAGAGGAGCATATGCAAAAGAGGCTAGTTTAGATGATGCTTCAACAGCAGAATGTTTCGTGGCGGCCGCTCGACGCTGTCTTCCTGTGGATCTCCCTGTCAGGCCCGGCCCGGGTACATCTGCGCAGGATTTCTCTAAAAGCAGCCTTGTGATACTTTGCAGTTGCTTTCCAAGCAGTCCTTTGACAAATCGAATCTTGCAAACGACAACACCTGCAACGCAAATTCTCGAGCCCAAGCCAGCATGCCGACACATTCGCACGGCCGGGGTCCAGTTGAACATCCCCACTCGGAAGAAGTCCATGGTAGGGTGGACGACGGCGAGTGGCAGGGGAGCAATTGTCCGTAAAGGAAGTGTTCAATACCAAGCCTGCGCTCGCTGCGCGGCAAGTCTAGATTCCAGATGTAGCGGGGTGGAACGATCAGCACTCAGCATGTAATACTGTCTACAAGCGACCGCTGCCAAGCGGTCTTGAGCCCATTCAGCCAATTGCAGGGACTCGGGCGAAGGAGTTTGGAGAACAGCCCCCAAAACTGTGGATTTATGGCAGGAAATATTTGGAAATAACCAAGGACAGCCACTGGGACAACCATTGCCCCGGACAATTACCACAACAACCGATGCCCCGAATAGTTACCACAAGACACGAAAATCACGAACCGGTCGCGCCTTACAAGTAGGTGCATAGTACAGTAACAACCTATAAAGACCCTACACCCCCAACCCCCCCCCCCCCCCCCCCCCCCCCCAAAAAAAAAAGAAGGCCCTCATGGTGCACCCTTCTGTACGAATGTATGTATCAGTAAGTACTATACACATATTATACATGTCCCACGTCTGCACTGGCTACTGAGCCTCAGCTACTCCTCGTTGACACTTCCACTATCTTCCACTGTCGCCGTTGAAACTGTTGACAGGCTTCGGGAGTTCCAGATGTGTGCGCGGCCTGCTCTGGCACTCTCAACTTGAGGCAGTGTGCTGTATGCTCTGGGGATCTCGGGACGAAGCTTTCACGAGGTCGAGGATTGGCGACCCCAAGTTCAGCAGAAGATGCCCCATCGTGGCACGTGCGCAGCGCAAGTCAACACGGCTGAATGAGCCCATGAGCCCCGGGCGGACAGAACCCGCCTGACCATCGCATCTCTCCGAAGATGCAATGCATGCGCAAGTGGAGCATGCAGCTTCGGGGACTGGGCACAAATTTAGTTGCAGCAAAGCGGGGTCCTTTTTTTTCACAAGGGACTCGACTGCTGCCCGTTCTGGGGGTCCATGAAGGCCGAGATGCTCTCGAGTGACATCTCCGGTGATGCTGGGAGCTAAGTTGGTATGTGAGCAAGCCAAATCCGCGCAGACCTCCCCCCACTGACCTTCAAAGCCCGAAGCCACCCTCGCAACAAATGTGCCTGGCCATGGCCTCCACCCCCGCGTGAGCCTCAGATTGCAGGCCCCCAGTCCTACGTGACCTGTGACATCCTCCTTGTAAGGCCTGTGGGGGAGCCCGGGCTGTACCATACTGGTCAAACGTGAAGCATTTTGGGCTCGGAGTTTGGGAACTGCCTCGGGAGACTTCTGATTGGGGAGTACTGTGGGCGCCAAATAATGCAAAGTTTTGCTGGGAGTCCGGCATTGTCCAGGCAGTAAACCATGACGTCACCTAGTGTTCCAGGCTGAGGCAGAATGTGTGGCTTTCCAGAGTGTGCGAATGTTGTCAAGTCATCATTTTCAGAAGCATTGACTGCACGTCCATCACACCCACACCATGGCGGAAGCATCTGTGCCTCTAGCACGAAAACCTGAGGCCAACTTTAGTCTTTAGGCACAAACCTCATCCCAGAAGCAACCCTTTAGGTTTCCGTATGCAGGCTGGTTTGCCTGTTAGGGTGCCTCAAAAGCCTCACGCCAGTCCGCATGAAGAACTTGTTGATATTTGCGACAGATGCTCTGGAAGGACGAAGGATCGTCACAGTGAGTTTGCCATATCTTCCATTCTTACCAACCATCGTAGATCACACCGTGATAGCCTATAGCAGGGACTTGCTGGCACTGCACCAGGAACCCCACGGACACTTCCTCTGGAGCTGTTGGCCTGTCAGGGCAGTTTTTCCCAGATTGTCTGACATGACCTTCGGATACTTCGGAATGAAGATCCTTGATCACTGTGCTTGCTCGGGGCTTGGGGGATGCTTAGTATCAATGACAAGCCGACCAATACCACAAGAGACATGCAAGCATGGGCAGGCAAACGAATTCGATCCTTCTTTGCTCCGATCAAGGCTGCGGTTTGGAGTGCTAGCATCACGCCGAAGGATCCAGAGTTGTCTGGACCTCCGCGGCTCATGGCCAGGGAAGTGATGATGCTAACATATGCTAACCACGGTCCGTTTGAAGCGCACCGCACCTTGGACTGCGCCACTGATCCAGCTTCTTTTGTGTCAGGCATGGCCGATTCCCGGGGCAGCAAAAGCAAGCAAGACCGCCTAGAGAGTGAACAGGTCGAAAGGTTGGCCCTTCGCTGCGGCTGCAGTGGCGCAATCTCTGCGACAGTCGCAATGTCAAAACTACCCGTTGTTCTGTACATAAGATGAAGCCAGAAAGGAGCTTCGAGGCCAGATTTGCGATATGCTGCACCGTTGATTGTGGTTGCATGTATTGTCAAAGTCTCCAAGTTCATGGTCTTGCCCCATTCTGACTCGAAGCTCCTCCGACATGCTGCGGGGCTCCCAAAATCGATCTGCTCCGTGGAGTCGTTCGGAGCCGGAACCAGTTCAACTTTCGGTCTAGAGCTACAAGCTTGGCAGGCTGGGAACTGGTAGATCTTGATTGAACCCTTCCTAACTTTCCGCCCCCCCCCCCCCCCAGAAATGCGCAATGCGCGGCAGAAAACGCCCCCTTCGTATCACGATGATTTCTGTGGCCAAAAGACTACAGACACCATTGCTGCGGAGGTTCTCACAGATGCGCACTTGAAGGTTTCAGGCTTCAGGCTTTCTGTAGTAATATGCACGGCAGAACCATACGAGCATGGATGCTCCAAAGCATTGGCAAATATGGGCCGGATGGAAGCTGTCCTAGGGCTCACTGCAAATATCAATGCCAATGAGCGCCCCCTTCCCCGATCGGACATGCACTCCCAGGATTCGCAGGTTCGGCATCCATAAAATTGAGCTCAAGAGCTCGCTCCAGTAAGAGATGGGCAGGAGAGCCACAGCAGCAAACTAATTCGTGAATTCAGCAGCTGTCAGCTTGGGCTTGCGACTTGTCCGATTGCTTCTCCTATCCTGTACTGGCACCTGTGTTCAAACTCGAAGAGGCCCAGCCAAGCAGGACATTCAAATGTCGCCTACACCTACACATGCCTGACATTCCAGTCTCTCATCGCGCAGCTCCATACTAAAAGGCCAAGCGCTTCATGGGGCGGGACCCTCGCCTGAGTGGCATCTTGCACAAGAGAAACGGCAGCTCTTTCAGGACTCGCGGGTGAAGCGTCCACGCTGCGGACGTCTCCACGCAAACTTGCCGAACGAAGCTCGTGAGGGCAGTTGCTTCCCGAGGAATTCAGGAATGCGGATTGAAGTCGAAGCAACAGACTCACTGAAAACACAACTCCACGAGACACGGCCCAGCAGCTCTGGGCGATCAGCACAGATTGCAGCTGGCGGTTGCCTTCATGCAAGCTGTTGGAGCCCGGAGGCAGTTCCCTCCGATCGTGGCTACTGACTCGAAATCCAGCGCACCATCGAGTGAACCCCTTGAACTCAAGGTTGAGGTGCAGGCCTTACAAGACATATGTTTCAGGTCATAAGGCACAGAATTGGTATGAAACCATCAAATCTCCACAAGCGCCACTAAGCGGTGAACAAAGAGGTCAGTTGAACACTTCGCGGGCAGTGAACCCACACTGCCTTCTTCATTGACGTCATTCTGCCACTCCTTCGAGACAGATGCCCAGGGAAAAGCATCCCTTTGACCAAGTCGGAATGTCGCGAACACCTACCTAGAGAAACTTCGAACTTTAGGATTTGTCGATGGCCCTTTTCCAAAGACACCGTGTTGAGCAAGCTGTTCCAATGGCGCCTTTGAAGGGAAAGCAAAACAACATTGACTATGAAAGGACCCTTCTCTTCAAATACGTCCAATCACACATGCTTGTCTCCCATGTGCATGTGCTCTTTAAAGAAGGTGTTTGGCATTTTGTTGGGAGATGGGGCGAGCTCTTACCATTTACTGTCTCCTTCAGAGTCTTGCTTGAGCTTGGGCACGTGTCCATCCATGGAAGCCCCACCTTCCAAACCCGTTTCCAGAAACCGCACACCCTCGACCCTCAGCCGAGACTCGAAACCCTGCAGTAAGCCCTAAACCCAAACCCCAAAACGCAAACCTTACACCCATTGTTTCCCAACCCCCCCCCCCCCCCCCGCAAGTTGAGTCCTGGAGGTCGCTCTTCAGGTCTTCAACTTCACTCCGCAGTCGCCTGGCACGCGCAGCTTGCGACAGTGAACCCCGGGCTTGGCAACGTGTAAGCCACCTGCATGTCTTGCAAGGGGGGGCCGCATGGCGAGCCCCAGATCGTTGTTCATTCTTGACTCGGTGACCTTCTGTAACTGGTGCGGGCACCAGTATACCCGATTTGGATCCTTAGAAATCCCCGGAGTGCTTGAGGCAGCTGAGGGGCTCTGTCAGTTTCCTCTCAAGCTCGTAGAGCATGATCTTGTTTATCCTGAAGCAGCGTGGCCCTGAAGCCCCCGGAGCTCAAACCCCTCCACGTAAACCCTAAACGGACCTGAAATCGTCAGGGCCTCTGGCTCCCTTTGCTGCTCCTACTGTAATACAGCTGGCTGCGAAAAAAGGAACCACAACCCATTGCTTCAACCCCTCATTCTCAGGCACGTGCGAAGTTTGTAAGTTCGGCACCAAATTGGCCTAGTTGGTGCTTGTTAGAAAGCATGTGCACAGTCCCAACGGGGGGCGTGGCCTCAAAAGTTTTAAGCTGTTAGGGGGGGGGGGGTGCAATCAAGAAGCCCATCAGCGCCCACTACCCAGTTTGGGGAAATGATGGCTGTGGAGTGAAACAAAGCGCAGGCGCTTCAGAAAGTGGTTTGAAGAACAGTCTGCGCACTAGTCTTTGAAAGGTTTTCAAAACTACTAGGTCTCTTGCTTTTGGGGCATGGTCTGGGCAGCAGAAAAAGCGTAAGCGCAGCTGCCGTGTCTAGCAGAAAGAGCATCGCATGCTGAAATGCCTGCCCCAACCCTGGCAAGAAGCAGCAACTCAGCTGCTCTCTGTCTCTTGCACGCTGCTATGCAAAGCCCACTCATCGAAACAGGAAAGGACACAAAACCGGCGAGAAAGCATGGACAGTAGCGAACCCAACCACCAAGCCCAAAGCCATGACTTCTAACATTACTGATGGCGCTGATTCTGCAAAAAGACCGCGCTGAACTTGGGTTTGGGGACCATGGGGAGAAAGGGCGATCTTGTTGATGTAGGGTCAAGGGCTTCAACTCTCATGCTGGTGGGCAACCTGCTCTGTGAAACAAGCAAGACTTCCGCACAACCTAATTTGTGCCCGGCAAGGTACGTAATCAAAGCCCAAAGGCCCAACCCAACATTAACACAACGCGTAAGCGCACGGTAACACTCTAGCAAGACCTTCCGGCCCCCATAGGCGTGAGCATGGCAAAGCCTAAGAAGGCCATGTCTGAAACATCTCATTGAGGGTATTGCTTTTGGGGATGGGCATCGCTTCCTCAATCAAGACTATGATATCCGGGGGTATACTTTGGGGCTAGGTATCGCTTCCACAGCAAATTTGTTGATGTCCCGCCCAAAGCTACCTAAAAAGGCGCGGGAGAGTGCTTTCAACCAGTGGTTCAGATTACAAGACTGATCTGTGCGTACATCTTTCAGCTAAACTACTTCAGCCAAGAATCCGAACCGCCTCCTTCACATCCTTTACCGTCGCTGGGTTCGAGCCCCGCATGCCTATGTGGCGGAGCTGCCAGCTTGTAGCTTGCAGGCATTACTTTACACTCAAACCAGAATGAGAATAACTCAGGGCATCGCAACCGGGCCATTGGGCACAGCTATCATAACAGTTTCTGGGCTTCTGGAATGGAACTAATGCCCTTATCGACTTTACGACGACCTTCACATACTGCCAGCTGGGCGACTTAAGACCAGATCCACGACTTCTTCAAAACGCATTCCAGTCTGCCCCTTCCTCATAGCATCCTGTTCGGAGAGGGACTGTTTGGACTCCTAAATCCTTATTGTCCTTGGTTCAGAAGCCTGCGTCCCCCCCACCGACCCCCAGCTTCTCCCCCCTCCGGACCGAAAACCTATGCCTTGAAGCCACGAGATGCTTTGCCTGCCGATACCGGAACAAACAAGCTTGTTAAAGGAAGGTCGGTGGCCACCCACGACAAACTTTGTTTGGGGGATCGTTTCACAAGGTTTTGGTTGGAGCCGAGTCGGCTGAGCTTCTTGGGTTCTTCCCCGGTCTCATAGTTTCCTGAAAGCCAAGGGCCCTGAAAGCCTGAAACCTTTCTGCCTGAACGTTTGGGCCTTACTGATCCAGCCTTACTGGGCTGAAGCCAAGGCCCTTAAGCCTGAGCCTCCAAAAGAGCGTCTCAGATTGCGGGCCCTTACACCGGCTGGCCCCAACAGGGCAAAGGCTTTGGACCCTGAAGTTGAAGGCGGCCAAGGTCGTCAAGATTCAGGTTGGCCCGAGATCGGAAGCCCCTGCAAGCCCTCCTCCCTTGACTCCGGAGGGCTTCACTAAGGACTTGAGAGCTCATTATCCTCGTAGATGATCTCCAACATGTCGCAAAGGATGACGACATCCACGCCCACAGCATCCACCACTTGCGCGATCCTGGCAGACTGGTGGCTTAGGGTTTAGGGTTTGGGGTTGTTTAGGCCACCCGCCCGGCACTCGCGGTTTAGGGTTTAGGGAGTCGGGCCCCGGGGCCCTGTCACCAAAGTTTGCCTGGATGGGTGTTGCGGGCCTTTTGACTTGAAAGCTAAAAGAGCCCTCATCGGGGCTTGAAAGGCGAAGGCAAAGGTCGGTTGGATGCTTAGAACACCCTCCTTAGCTGGTGGACGGATTCCCGGACCACCTTCCTCGAGAAACTGGATGCAGTCGCACGCGTTTAAAGGCGGCTCCCACATACAGAGCTGTAACAGGTTGTGTAAGGAAGTCCTCGACAGTGAAACCCTGCAAACCCGTGATGAATCGACATTTTGCGACAGCCGAGCATCTGCGGCTCCACCAAGAGCTGCTCAAACTCGTACTTGGAGATTCGCATCCCGTGCTGGTATCCTGGCAGTCACCCCCTACCAGATCAGCCCCAAACATGCTTCAAACTAACCTCCCGTTGCCGCCCCACGCCTAGCTTCTCCATCTCCACACGCATGGAATCCGCGACAAAGCCCACAGCGGCCCTCTCCTCCGTACATTTCTCCCTTCTGTGGACTTGCACAGCCTCTGCAGTTCTTGGGCTGGCCCTGTCGGGGCATCAACTTTTAAGGTAGTTGCTGGGAAGGCTTTGGATACCTCTCATGATTATGTGGCCTGGCACATGGCCAACAACTTAACGCTAGCTTTTCTCTAGCGAGGCTGTTGATGGATGGCCATTGACTTCTGAACCCTCACGCCCAGCGTGAATGTGTGAGATTCCTTCTCCACGTTCGAGACAACACCCACGACTTCCACAAGCACCCCGACGAGCATGTACATCACCTGGGCTGTAGCTCCGTGAGTTCAATGCGATGCTGAGGTCCATCGTCTCAGGCTATCTGAGGCTGAAGCTGTCACCGATATCAAGAGCAGGAAGACAAAGATGATGGGCCACATCCTGACATCACAGGCATGGCCCTTTTTTTTTCAGAGGCGTCACAGAGCCAAGTGATTTGCTGAGCTTCACACACCGAAACTGCAAAGAACCGACTCTAGATCTTTGCAGGAGTTTGACGAAATGTCGGCATCAACATGTGCAGTGCAACATGTGCACCTTTGAACTGCATACCGGGAAATCATACTTGAGCTGTGGACCCGTTCCAATTTGAATCTTGATTGGCGTTTTGAGAGCCGATAGTAAATACTCACGTGACACCCATGATGTGTTGCTGCAGGGCTAGAACTAGAGCCACTCAGCCGTAAGGCCCGTACGCTGCAGACGTGCCGGAGATTTCTGCGAACAACGCGGAGCTCTCCTCTAAACGAAACTGAACAGGAGCTGAAATTTGGATGGCCTGCCACCTAACTGCAAGCTCAGAAGACGCAGAAAATCATAATCCGACTTCTGACCCTTATCCCAACTTATACCTCACCTCTGCAAACAGGCTGTACATCATCCCTGCACGGACCTGAGCTCTGTTTCAGAGCTCAGGAACTCTAAGCCTCTAGCGGACAACGGTTGCTTGTGCCGGCGTGCAGCACCCCCCCCCCCCCCCCCCCCCCCAGCAGCACCCCCCGACCCTGATCCTGAGAAGCATAGCAAAGTTCCAAGCCCGCAGAGCCCAGAAAACAAACCCAGCACCATTAAGCTCATTAAGCACATCCTGTCACAGTGAGCGAAGATCTAAGCACCCCTTAGCCCTCGCGCGCCGGGAAGAGGGACTGCACCAGCAAGGTGTTCATCGATGCAAGCACCTCACTTTGGCAGCCAGGCTTGTCATAAGGGGCAGGGGAGGCTGCAGTTTAGGGTTTGAAGCGTTGAAAGGGTTGAAGGCGGTGGGGGGGGGGCGGCTTTCGTAAGTCAAAACCTTGGCTAGGAAGTTTAGGGCTTACGATTGTGTGAAGCTTTGATGGGCTGCGACTGCGACTCAATCGAGGCTTGTGAAAGAGGCGGTTAACCCTTCAAACCTCTCAAGGTGACGAAGGCAGTTGGAGCCGAGGAAAGGCTACTCAAAAGCTTGAAAGGCTTCTTTTGCTTCGGACTTCAGAGGATTTGGCAAATGGCCAGGTGCAAAAAGGGTCTGCGAGCACGTGCTTCATCAGTGCCCACTGGCTTTTCGCCACTGCGACTCTGGAAACTCCTGAGCCCAGGCCCTGAACGCTCAAGCTTGCAATCCGGCTGCAGATCCGAAGTAAAGTGCACCCAGCTCCTCCGCGCGGCTCAGGAAGGGCAAGATGCGTGGAAGTTCATGGAAGCGAAGAATAAAAGAGAGAGCAATATGCCCCCAGAGCGGTCTCAGAGACCATAACCGCATTATTCTACTGGAGTCTCCGATGCCGCTGCACAGCTGATATGACACGAGGGCATCGTGGTTTTGGCGAGCAGCAAAACCACGACACAGAGCCAACCCGTGAACACTCAAACTCTTGAAGAACACTCAAACTCTTGAAGAGCTCACCCTAGTTCACCGTCAATGCCCAGCTTCGTTTTGCGACTCGGTGTTTTCTTCTGGTCGGGATCACTTAGTACCGCGGTAGCTTGATTCCACGATCATTCTTTGATCCCTGTTGCGACTGTGCCATGCTCACACAGTCTACGATCCAGTGCCGCAACTGTAGTGCCCCATCGCCCTCAGCAAGTTCCTCCCCATCCAAGATCTGCCGCAATGCCACGGCAAAGACATACACAATGATCACGGTGAAGGCGAAGAAAACCGAGACCTTTGAGATCTGGAGAGTTCGCATCTGTTACCCATCCTACACACTCTGAGCTCGTCCCAGCGCCTGTTGCCATGGATGCTGCCCGGGCACAGACCGCGCTGCGAAGCCCAAGCCCTTCACGATGATCAGCAGCCTGACTCTTGCAGAGCAGCCTCTACGAGTACCAAAGTTGGCAGTGATCAGTGTATGGACTTGAGATTGTGAAGTTTTCGAAACGACTTAGAGACTGATTGTAGACTGCGCTTTCACACAGCATTCCCCGTGACATGCTCGAGCATCACCTTTGCTATGTCGATGCATTTGCACTTGGGGTCGACCTAACGAAAAGATGGTTGCCTTTTGACTCTCTTGGGAGCCTTGGGGTTCCGGCTCCTCAAGATCCCTCAAGGCACGTTAAGCAGGAACCCGTCAAGCCTTTTTTCAAGGCGAAGCTAGGCTCTCCAAGCGGCTCTGGGAAGGCTTGCAAGAGCCGCGCCAGACGGGAGAGCTTCAGCAGCTTTACCAAACGAACCTTGCTGGGGCAAGCTTAGATTCGGGGGCTGTCGTTGCTGAATGTGTGGCTAGCCCTTTTGCAACCGGGGGTTTGGGAGAGGGCGTCGGGTACTCAAGATTCTAGGATGACTCAAGGACGGATTGCCACTAAGTCGCAGCAGCAAAGCAAAATCGGCACCGCCAGCCCTATGGGGAAATGGGGTTCGCTTTCTCCGACATGGAAGAAACCAGAAGTCGAAATAAGCAAGTTTGACCACAAACATGTCGCACGGAGGGGCTGGCTGTCCCGAAGATGTACGTGCACCAACATGAAGCCTTATAGCGTTTCGAGCCCTTTGGTATGCCTTCCCGACGGAGGAAAGCAAAAAAACTCAACCTGTGAGTGTAGGGCGACGCGTGGACAACATCTCAAACTATACTAGCAAAGACCCTCAGACTTTGAAACTTGCGGAACCTGTGTGAGGCATGAGTGGCTGCTTGCCAAGTGGCCATCTTCACCATCGTTATGGTTCCTCTACTGTGCGCCGGCAGGATGAAGCGTCTGGTTTGGTTACAAATCTCCTGCCTAAGACTCAAGCCGTTCAATGGATGAGCTTAAAGCTAGGGGCTTCAGGCTTCTCAACGTGACATAAACATGATCAGCCCGAGCTCACCCCTTAAGCCCACATAAGCAGCAGAATGCAACACCCAGCTGCCTGTCTCGGCGGTGAGCCGCGCGCCCAAGGCCAGCCTCGGCAAGAACAATCCTCGTTGCCTTGCCAAAGCTTATTCTCAGTCCATATCCAACATTTATCATGCTTTCAGCCGACTGACCATGCACTGCAGTCCGCTCACAACCTAGCCCACATCGCATTCACGTGCGGAAGTTTTTCCTTGCGATGGACCGAAAACAAGCTCCATTCCCGGGCTCAGCTGCTGTTGGCCATGGGAAGGTCACACACACACACACACACCTCGAACCGCTGTCCTTGGACAGCCATCATCTCCCTATGCGTGGGGCGGGCGGGCTTTTCAAGCAGCACACACGAGTCCTGCTGCCCTGCGCTGACCCACGCATCCACGCACCAAGTGAACGACAAAACCCGTACAAAGAACAGTCATGACCAGTCCGATGCGAACTTGGGCGTAAGTGTTTGTAGTGTGCTCGGCATGCAAGCTTTCCATACCGCAACCTCCACACCTCCAACAGCGAAAGGCTAAAGCATCAAGATCTCATTGCGGGTCGAACCACAAGGGACGGTCAGGAGAAACTTCCACCGGACAAAAAACTGACCCAACCCACAGCAAAGATAAAGCCAGTCTGTCTTTAAGATGATAACGGACCTTTTTCTGCGGGGATCCCTAGAAGCGCAGGAAATCAAACGAGTTTTCGTCGCAGCACTTCGCGAGTGCGATGAGTACATGAAAACTGCAAAAAACCGCAGTAGGTCTGAGGAACCCGAGTGCCGTAAAACTTACGAAGGCCTGCGGCTAAAGGACGTTTACCATTTGATCACCTACAAGTTGCAGAGTCGCAGCCCTCATCGCAATCCCACATAGACGGTCACATCAATTGGTGTACCCAGGTGGCGAACAGTGACTAAGCTGACTAAGCTGAGTGGCATGATCACCGGGGCAATCCACGTCTCAGCGATCATCCTGCAAAAGCCCGAGAAATGCCAAGAGCCATTGGCAGCAAACTCGCTCCGCAGCACGAGCTGACGGAATTCTCGCACTCAAAGGTACTTTTAAGCCTGCCTGCTCAAGTCACAGTGATGCATCTGTCGATCTCTAACCACAAGTCGCCGAGCTGCAGAACCACCAAGCACAGGTCAAAGACGAACCAGAAGTCTCTCACGCAATCGCTCCTTACTGGCATCTGATTATAATGATGGACAACGTATGTTGTCCAGTCACTAAGACGCCATATATGCTTGACATACCAGCAGCCCCTAATGCCCTGGGTGGAACTGATACCAGATGTAGGCTACTGACATCCAATTACATCAGTTTCAGCAAGATTGCTTTACAAATGCTGACGGTCAAGGGTTGTGCTACGACGAAGGCATGAAAGACGCACGCTTCAGGTACTACGCATTGGGACCCCACACCGCACATCGTCTTCCAAAAGACCCCCTGGGATGCGCAAAGCACAGCTACGCACTCTAGACAAGCCAAGGCGCTTCAGCCTGAAAGCACCGAAGCGGATCGACAGCTCGCCGACAAAGAATGTGGTGAAGAGATTCCTCGATTGCTACATTGTCGTGTTTGGAGGATTTTTTTGGCTATGGTCCTAATGTTGAGCCTACACGGTTCTGCCGAGACGCCAGGCGCAGGACAGTCTCACTTCAACCAGGCTCATAAATGACTCGCTCTCAACAAAAGAGCATGCAACAAGGAACCTGAATCCCTCTCATCTCAGGCCACTGCTAGTCGCTGCTAGTCGGTAAGCTCGCATTCCACCTCCCTATACTGTCAGCACACAACATGCCAGGCTTCTGCCATTTTCACATCGCATCGCTGCAATGCTCGGAGGGATTTCCAGGACACACGGTCACACGGCCCCGGCTTAGCCACGGGATATACAGGACGCAGGTTCATATGGTTCGGGCAGCTGTTCTCTGGCCACTCCCTCACCTAAGACTCAGTGCAAGACTCAGTAATGCTGGCAGGCTGAAGCTGTGTGATCTTCTTGGTGTTACGGGACCACCCGTTCTCCGAGCAGATGAGCTCTTGGAGAAGTTTCTGCATGCGTGAGTGCGTTGTCGTTAGCTGCTAGCTTGGCGGCCAAACCATCCACGGTGTCATGCGGCACGGCCTTGAGCCCGCCCCTGCTCTCGCAGAATCTGCTCTCCACAAGGCCGATGTCCAGGTCTCGAAACTTCCGCCGGCCATCGTCAAAAGTCAAGACTCCACTGCCGGGAGCTTCTTGATGGAGCAAGGACCACGACCTCTTCTGGTGACATATCCTCCCGCCACAGCAATTCGAGGCTGGATCACCCGTCTTCGTCGCACCTTGCGGTCACAGAGTGCTGATGAATGGCACGCAAGCTGGACTGGGTGCTTTTGTGAATGGCATCCTTCTCAGGATTCTTGGTACCATCGCCGCTGCCCCGGCAGTGTGATGTGGGCCCGCGACGAACGCGAAGACCTCCACCGAGAGCGGGCTTGCGGCCATGGTGTGGCGAAACTGCGAGTGGTCGTCGTCGTCGTCGTCGCCCAGGTGCGGGCTTCGCCTGCAGAGGTCTCTTGGCCTTTCGAGGAAGTCGTGATAAGACAAGTCCCGACCCACGCTTGCCAAGGAGGAGTCAGAGAGGCGGTGTGCCGCTGCCAGGGTGCTGCACAGGCGCACTGTCAATCATTGCCCTGGACAGCGCATCACCAACGATGAAGGGCAGCTGCATCAAAGAGGTTTATCGGTCCGCCATGTCCGGCTCCATGAAGCAACTGAGGTTAAACAAGACGAACTGCACTTCATTTTCGCCGAAATTGTAGAAAAAAAGGCGTGCGAACCTCTCCATGACCTGCAGCAACATGTCAGACTGGATCTCTTTTTTTAGAACCCGCTCTATGCGACACGACAGCACCAGTGCACATGTTGCTGCAGGTCATGGAGAGGTTTGCACGCCATATCTTCAGACTGGATCTTGTCGTATGAATGTTGAAGCTGAGGCAACTGGGCGTTGTCGTTGGTGACAAGCGGCAAGCAGTCCGTGGTCAGATGCATGCGCAGTGGAGTGCGGAAACGCCCTATCGTTTGCCACACCACTCGATCACGTGTCAGGAGCTTGGCGTCCTTGAAGGCCTTGAACAGACTCTCCCTTCCGAACAAGTCAACGACACCTCCGATGGAATTCACATCTGTGCCCAGCATCTCCAGCTGCATCCAGGCCTCGTGGGCGTGCAACGCAGCATCGTTCGATTCCTGCAAACTCCTGAGCAAGTCACCCCGAACCACGCTCGCCAATCTGTCGTTGTTGTTCCAGGTTGTGGTCCGCTGAAGAGCAACGCTGAGCTCGGGCGAAAAGTTCATGGCAAGCTCCACGAAAGACACGAAAGACGAGCTCTGCCGGCTTGGCGTCTGACATGCTGCGGGACGCTTAAGATTGTGCTTTTCGCTGGTGCCAATTTTCGTGCTCAGCACGAAGCAACTGCACCATGAACAAGCACCAACAGGAACACGATGACTAGCACCAGAAAAGAACCCAAACCAAGGTCCAAAGTGTGATCTCGTTTGCTGAGCCAGGTCCAAAGTCGATCAGAATTTCTGGGGCTGGTTTTTTGCGCTATGTTTAGTACAAAACCCTTGTAGGGGTTTAGGGTTTAGGGTGACTGGGCCGAGGCAGATCCCAAGATAGTTCTCAGCACCGAATCTAATTCTCTACCCGAGAGGCTCAGCCACCAGGAAGACAATCGGGGCTTCCGTGAGGACAGCGGCAGGGTTCAGGTCAGTGTCGACGGCCATCCTGCTTTGTGTGGTGATTTAGAAGGAAGTTAGTTGTTGTGCCTCCTCCCTCCAGCCAGAGACTCCGCACTGCATGCAACGCTTCGGGATGATGGACGACAAAGGCGCGCCGATGGTAAACTGATCCGCGGGAGGCCCAAGTACCGAAAGGGTAAACCCCCCTCAATCCTCAATTAGGGTTTCGACTCGTTGGCACATGCAGAGGCTGCTTGACGAGTAAGAAGGCCGTAGTCAATTAGAGACGACGATCGACAAAAGAACTGCTGTTTACGAAAGCATCATCCTCAATATACACCTGACTTCAAGTCAAGGCAAGGGCTTAGGCGGCTTAGGGTCCTACTCAAAACCTTCACCCCACCGAACAGCTCAAGAGCTGTGCAAGATACCGAGACTTGAGCGACTTGAGCTTCTGCTGTGCTAGGAATACGTTCGGATCGAAACCGCACTAAAGGCTTCGGGCTTCGGGGAGGCGGATCGCCCTGTCCAATTTGCCGCGGCACCAGATCGCATTGAGAAAGACGACAAAGAGTGTGATGTTGTCAAACCATGAGCTGCGTGCAATGCCCTGTGCGGAAGCAGCATGGGTCATGGGGCCACAGGTGCTTCTGAAAATGCTGCTAAGCTAAAGAAAGCCGCACAAAGGAGGGAGGACTGTCGAGATCTTGGTCTTGAGGTGCTGCGCACAGCCGTCTGCGGAGCCTCTGTAGTTCAATCAAGCCTGTGGTGCCTGCAGCTGCAGCTTTTACCTCCTGAAAGCTTTGCCCCAAACAGCAGAAGCAAGAAAACGCCCGAGGGAATGCATCTGCCGCCTCGCCCCACAAAAGAAACGTCCTTGGCTATAGTTATCGGCTTCTGTACCGACACTTTCCCTTCCCTCGAGCAGGCACCGCTCGCCTGGCAGACGCCTGTTTCCCAGTACTGGTCGAGGACGCTGTACTGGGGCTTCATGGAAGCCTCAGATCCATCGTCCGACGAAAGCACCACAGAAGATAAGAAACCGTCCAGCTGAGCCCAAGCAGAACATTGAAGGGATCTAACACGTCCGGGAATCATGCCCTCACTTAGAATGACTTACATAGGACGAAGTGACTCATATTTTTTCCTCAAACAGCGTGGCCACACAACGTTCAGAGTAAGGAGGGTTACGTTGAGGTGGGCGCAAACACGGTACTCGTGTTGGTGTTAGATTGGGCTTTGGCATAGGGGGCGCTCTTGACTACGGTGACTACGATTGCACTTTCAGTCAGACCATCCGATGTGACGAATCGCACTCTCCGTGGCTGCGTTCTGGGTCCCGCACGCTGTCTGAGGCTTGAATTACTCAAAACCGTGGGAGGGTTTTCGTGTGGCTTCGCTTCGTGCGGCTTCGCTTCTTGCGTCCGCGCTGAGGGGGTTCGCATGTCGTGTGTTCGCATGTCGGATGTGGGCTGCCTTGGTGTTGCGAAGCTTGTGGACTTGCCAACAAACCGGTGTCTGAACGAGGCTCGGGGACCTTCATGCCATCGCTGTTCAGTACTGGCTGTGATGCTGCGAGGCGATGTAACGCTTAGGAGCTTTGGGCCTTGGAGGGCTTACCTATGCTATGATTAAACCCATGCATCCTGTTGAAAAGTAACTTGAGTAGTGGTGAAACTGCACGCCACACACCCAAACTTGGTCTGGCTTTGTGCATTTTACGCACACTTCTTGTTATAATTCTCTTGGAATGATTGCAGGAAGTTCCTGGTCGTTGGTGTCATATTGGCCTGGATTTGATATCTCCAATCACCGAAGCTGCACAGTCCTGCAAAACCGTGCACATCCGAGCCGCTTCCTTCGCCTTCCTCAGCTGAACATGGTCTAAGTCTACTGGGGCTGCTTGGAATCAGAGATGGTGGAGGAAGGGAGGGAGGGAGGGAGGGAGGGGGGGGGAGTTCATTAGTTTCGGTGTTTGCCGCGGACCATCAAGGGACCCTACCTCGGACCCCTAAGGTTGTACCCAGGGTTGTGCCCTTGGGCTGCGGACATCGTGTTGTCGGGGCTGCTAGTGAGAGCACGATGGAATGTTCACCGTGACCAGCCGATCTTAAACTCGAAAATGAATGTTCCCGCTGCCCCCGGTACGCCACTGTCACCTTCGGGGATATTCCGCAAATGTAGATTCCATCCTAGAGTCTATTCAAAGAACCCTGCAGAAACCCCAAGAATTCAGACCATGGATCTGTGCAAGTAGATCTGCACCCTTCACCACTGCCGGCAGCTGAGTGCGCATGCGCTTGGGAGCCTTGTGGCGACCAAACGAACCATCACTTCTGGGCCAACAGGTTGGTCCGGAAGAACAAGGTTAAAAGGGTGTGGCAACTGGACCTCTCTCTCGCTCTCCGGCGTCCTCCGTCCAGCTGTGAGACATCAACCGCCTTCATGTTCACACAATGAGCTGAACCAAGGCAATGGGACCTAGCACCTTAATCCTCCTCCCCACCATCGTCATCATCATCATCATCAATCATCAGCACCAGCATCCCAAGTCCAAGCAGTCTAAGAAGATATCCAAGCCCTTGAGTGGCCACCAAGCCTTCTACATACTAGTAGAAGGCTTGTGTCGAACAGACGAACAGACCCTAAAGTCCCAAAAGGCCGAAGACCCTTAAGTTCAACACACCCAGAAGCCTCAACTCACTGATTAATCCAATTGGGGTCTGCGGGGGCCGGTTTCTTCTTCTTCTTCTTCGCGGCCAAGTCTTCAAAAGCCACAGGATCCTCACAGGGCCCCTGGCTTTTTGGCCACCCGATAGGGCCCCGCGGTTGAGGGTTTCAGGGTTTCAGGGTTTAGTAGGCTTTAGGGAGGTGTGGGGCTTTAGGGCTGGCGCCAGCAGGTTGTTGGAGCCACGTCTGCATTTCACGGAAGCTTGGTGCTACTGATTGTTGCCAACGCGCTTTGCGCAAGAAGGCGCTCTTCCGCGACGACACGCGAACTACGGCTCCCGGCTTCCGGTCTTCCGGCACAAGATGCCAATTCAACTGCCCAGTAAGGCCTATGTCCTCAAACACCTGCGATGCCACGCCGCAACCCATGCCAACATCCGGTTCAACACCGATTTGGCCTAAATCGCTATCATCTCGAGAACATGAGGCCCTGCACGTTTTGGCTTCCGGTCTGGGGCAACTTGGCTGTATTCTGAGTGGGATCATTGCGGTTGTGTGTTAAGTTCCCAGTTGTGGCCACGATGGCACCCACTGAAGTCTCTGGGCACACCCTCGCGGGCAGTCCGTCTGAGTCCACGCAGCAACGCAGATGGGGCCTTCCTCAGCTTCATATTGTATGGCAACGATGACCAGCTCTACTGCGTGAAGGCCTCGCTGGTACAGAGGTTTGAAAGCTCCTTGACAAATTACCCTTTAGAAACGAAATCTGACCCTTTGAACTTGCAAGCGCGAGCTACAGGTTCTCAGGTGTTTCTCATGTCGACCCTCGGGCTCAGAACTTCGAAGCCGACAAAGGGACGAAGCACTCCTGCAGCGACTACCGTGGATGTGATCCAAGTGATCCGCGTGCAGCTACGGACTATCGGGCTTCACTTTCCACGCAGCAATACCAAGCGGAATCCCCGGTCGAAAAGGAAATCAATCGAAGAAAATCAATGGCCTGGTGCAAGTCACCCGCCGGGTTTCAACTGCAATGGCAGGGAAGACTTAGTTGATGCTTAACGACCTGAAAGATTGCAGTGCCTTTAAAGAGGCGTGCCTCAGACCTGCCCCCTCCAGCCCCAAGAAGCTGCTCCGCTTTGGGCCAAGGCTCCGTCTGGGTCTGAATCCTAGCGCTGGCAGGTGTAGACAGCAAAAGACAGTTTTGAGAGTTCAGGGCTGCAGCCATCGTTTGAGGTTCGTCTCGGATGGGCATGAACAATGCTTGCCGCATGAGCTCCCTATGGACTTCTGCCTGCGACGGCTCTATTCAGTAAGACAAAGCTTCCCTTCCTTCCCTTCCGGCATGGCCCCAAGGGTCGCGAGAGTTTTCGGCTGTCTGTGCAGTTTATTCCTGACTCTGAGCTGGCCCTAGCTTGGAAGCCCGGTTGTCGTTGTGCCCGCCCCGTTGGGTTGAGAACTTGCGCACTTCAGAGTTGGGTTTTTGTCAGACACTCAGATGCGAACCTCAAACCGGGCTTGGACTTGCAAGCATCACTAGATATCACTAGGGTAGGGCACTGGAATCACAAAAGAGGAAAAGGAACTAACAACAGAAGAACTACCCCGCAATCCACCCGAACATGTGCTTCCAAGCCGCTCTCGCAATCGACGCGTCGCCTTGCAAGGAATGGACCATATAGACTAAAGTCCAGAACAAAGTGGTCCATGCAGTTTTAGTGTTGCTAGAGCTGAGAAGAGAAGTCTACTCGGCACAAGTCCGATAAAATCCAAGGCCCTAAACTCCCGCTCCCCTTACACGTATCCCAGCTATTCCAAGGTGGCCAGGCATTTCGCAGAGTTGTCAAGAGATGCGAGTTTGGTTCAACTAGCTGGGGTGGCAAGTTGCTGCAGCTCTTCTCTTTGCATCCAAAAAAGACAGCCCTGTGGCCTGCGCCCAAAGCTATCCAGACCAGGACTTGAAGAACTCACTGCTGGTACGAACGTGATGTGCGCAACATGAAACACATGCCGCACCCCTCGCAGGCGCGAGTGTCAGCTTCGATGTGTGTCTCTGTTTCCTTCTATCTCTATCTCTGTTTCTGCGTCTCTACTAACAGATCCAGATGGGTTTTGGAAGGGCCCACGAAGCAGCCATAGCAACTGCAGATATCAGTGCTGTTCACACTGATGCACCTTGCACCTGCAACATGTAGTGCTGTTAGGAAGTTGTGCAACGTCAACCTTCAACAGGCACCCGAGTGTGTGTCTCTGTGTGCGCGTGGGTCAGCAAGTGCTAGGTCGGGCGGGCAGGGAGATTCAGCTGTTGACCACTTGCCGGAAAATCCCTTTCACGCGCGTTGTTCTCCGTTCATCTCTCATTGTTGTCATCTGTTTGGGTTTTCCGTCCTTCCCTGGCTGTTTCGCGTCCTCTCCACCCCCGCGCAAGAACCCCCGAAGAACGACCATCCAAGAACCCTCAGTACCCCCAACAAAGCCACACAAAACCCCTCAAAGTCCCCCCAACAAAACCGTGGTCAAGAGGCCTTCGCCTTGGCCAAGCTCTGTAGCGAGCCCAGCGCCTCTGGGCTGGGACCTCCCAATCAGCTTGCGAGTTGGAGCAGGGGCCGAGGGCCAGCTGTGCACCAAAAAAACCGACACTTCCTCCAACCCTCTTCAATGTATGGATTCTTATGTGAAACTTGCTCTGCAAGAACGGACGCTCGCAGCACCGTAAGCTCGCGGCCGGCTCCTTCCGTGGGCACTATGACGGAGGATCTCGATCTGTCGACCACCTGCACCCCGCGACTTTAATCTGTGATCGGACACTAGATACACTAGCACGTGCCCGAAAGAGTGTGCTGCGAGGCAAGGGACAGGGGAGCGGGGAGAAGTTGAACAGCCTGGCGTGACTCCATGCAAACACGGGTCCCTTCAATACCAACTAACCGGCCAATGCTTCATTCTTTTCGTCTATGAACCAAAAACACTGATACCCCTCAACAAGAGCCTTTCCGTGGCCTTCTCCAACTGCTTCGAACCCTGTTCAACGCAAAGCTGCTCTCCAATGATCTTGTGGCCTTGTGGCTGCTACCAGCTGCTGTGAAATCAAACCCATAAGGGCAACGTCCCATCCCTCCGCACGCAAACCCCAGAGGCCCGCCCGCCTTGTCCGCCAGCACCTGCACGAAGTCCAGCCTGCTGCAAACCAGACCCCGCGCGAAGACGTCAAATCAGATCCGAATTACAACTGCTAAAACTAGTATGATTGGTAAGTTCCAAAGTGAGGCCTGACGTCATGACGATACCAGAATGAACACTGTTGCCAGGAAGAGGGAAGGGGGGGGGTGGCTGCCTTGCCCATCAACCACCCCAAGCAACCCACCCGGCCCCACTGTTTCTGCAAAGGCAGCCGCAATCTGTAAGCCGAACCCGACACTCTCAACACGAAACCCTGCATGTAGCGGCGCTCTCCAGGGAGGGATGTGAGCTGGGCGGGTAAGTTTAGGGAGCTTGAGCGCCGCAGCGCAACATCCGCCAGATGGTCCTAGGAGGAAACCTCAAAGGTTTGGCTCTGACATTTCACTGACATTTCGCCCTCACACTTCTACAGGTCTACATGTCCAGGCCAACGTCGCTTAAGCCTGGTTGACGCAGGCTTGGCTCTGCGCTTTTAATGGCCTATAGTATACCTGACTGATGGGGACTTGATTCATGTCTCATCCTTCCGCGTGCGCACCCGTGAACAAGATCAGTGTGGTTTTCCGCCCAGTTGCTGCAAAGCTTGCTGGATACGTGCAATCTCCGCCAACACGGTCCTCGCAAAGACAAGCTTCAGGATTTGCTGATGCATGGGTCCGTGGGCCGACTCCCAAACATATCCCCGCGACTTACATCCGACCTCCTAAGTTTGAAGCTTTTCTGCCAGGCCTGGGCTAGTCCTATTAAGACTGCTTGTCAAGACCCCCACTTTCTCACCACGCTCTGGCATGCTGGCTTTAGAATCTAGGACACCCAAGGTCCCGTAACGAGCCCTGAGCTCCTGAAGTCTGCATCCGCCTGCTTCCGGCCACGGTAGATGTCGGCCTGCACCTGCTCAAGCATGTCTAGTCCAGACCCCAAAACAGCCTTTTGCACATGAGCCCGGCCAGTCTGGGCCCACCAATTCTGGCCCCCAAGTCTGGTGGCCATGCTGTGCCTTCTGCCTCTGTGCAAACCACATGAATCATGAGTTGCCCTGCCGACCCTCGCTGCCGCAAACCGGTCGATTGTCAAGTGCTGAGGCAAAGCCCTGCTTTGGCGAAAGGCGGTCGCATTAAAACCATTAAACTTGAACCCTGAACCATAACTCCGCGCCTCAGACAGGTCCAGGTTCAGGACGTTTTCGCGCACTTCTGCCAGGTGCTCCATCACATTGTCTTGGAGGAGCCTTCGCAACTGGGCAAGCCGAAACTGAGCCCAGCTAGCAGACTGTCATCAGATGGGCAGAACACTGGCATACACTGGCACAAGAACGGCTCCTGTTTCCGCAAGCAGTCAACAGGTGTAAGCAAGACATCCATGCACGTCCCCACGCAGAGACCGTGGTTCGTTCCCAGCACAGACCCAAAGCCCGCGGGTTGCAAACTCCAAATCTTTCCTATAGGAGGGCAGGGCATCCGTGATGACTATCGCCAGGTTGACGCCCAAGACTCCCCGAAAGTGGTTCCTGCTTTATCGACTCGAGGCGAGGCATGCTGAGGCCTCTCCAAACCCTACAAATTCCCGGCTGTTGAGTGTGCAGCCAGGGTGCGCGCCCAGCTGCTCTTGATTGCGGACCTCCTGTACGTGGAGCGCATCGAGCTCCCTGGCAAACAGTGGGAAGTACGGCGCAAGCCGTGATGGGCTGCTCGGGTTTGGCATGTCATTAAGCACAAAACCGGCGACATCCGGCGACTAGAGCAGGGAACTCCAGCCCCACTAGAGCAGGGAACTCTAGCTCCCACTGAGCTTCTGATGTCTCTGCCCCGAAACCTTTGGAGCTGAAGGACTGATGCGAGGCCTCTACCACAGCACGCCCAGCCACACGAGCATGCGGAATCTCGTAAGGTGAATTGCAAATCCGTTCTGCGTCTCAAACCCTACAGTGCCCTACAGTACCCTACGCTGCCGACCATGCCGGCAAGCTTCCCAATCGAAGCGCCACTCAGCCACTCACAAGGACAAGCGCCTCTTCACCAAACACCAAACCCTCACAGGATCCCTCAGATGCCTTGCAATCCGGCTCGCAGCTCCAAGGAGGGCATCGGAGGAATCTGTCAAGGTTCGCAAGACGTTTAGGTTTGCAAGGCTTAGGATGGGAACGTGAAGGATGAGGGAAGGATCAACAGCGACCATGTTTGGATTCGCATGGCAGCTGGAATTGAGCACCCTGCCAGCAACCCTCAAAACCCTAAACACCAGACTTCAAGACTCTGCGGCACTGTTCGGGGGTTGCGAGCGTTCAGCATTTGATCAAGGATGCCTCAGCCGTCAAGAATGGAATCCTGAAGCTCAACTTGCAATCGGCCCCCGTCCGCGCCACAAATTCGAACGATCTTCTCTTCCGAGGCATCTGCTTTCTCTGCCTGGGTACCACAGAAGGCACTGCACACGCTGCTCATTGTTCGGCTTGTGGTTCCCAGCTGTTCCCCGGCCCCAAGCCTGGGCTGCTTCAAGTCAACGCAGCCAACTGACCCACTCAGCCGACCAAATGACACAGGCTTGTGCATCCCGGCAGCCAGGAGTGCCACTTTGTCATCCAGCCGCCGCACCATTGAGGCAAGCTCAGAGCCTCCAAAGGCCAGGGGAGAAATCAAGAGTCATGATTTACACGGTCTGCATGCAACTGCTGCAGCACGTATACGGCATCACCACAGATCAAGGAAACACCCGAGATGCATCATGTCGTGAAATGCATATTCTGAAACCTTCAAACCCTGCATTTCTCCGAAGGCCACCCGGAGCAAGCTGGGTGTGGCTCACTATGCATGATCCAACCCCACGCTTCTTGAATCAACCCGGCACCCTGAAGACCCTCCAACCCAAAGCCGTTTTCCTCAACACCCCCACGCGAAGATGCACAAAACTCAAGACAACGCGACTTGTTTGGCCTGAAGCACTTATTGTCACATCGACCTGGCAGGTCGGGTCAGCGGCACTTAGACTTAGAACTTCAGAACGCTTTGTAGGAGCGTGCGATTTCAGAGGTTTGCGGCGGTTTGGGAATTCGAGGCGTCAGTCTTGTGCGTAAGTAAGCCTGCCTTAGACGACATCCTCACAAAAAAAATCTGAGGCATGCCACAGTGGAAAGGAACGTCCTCAACTCGAAGCCCTCAACCTTTGGGACGCACTTGAGGCCATAAACAAAGCATGCATGCTCCTTTGTGCGGACATCTAGTAGCACAGAAAGGTCCCCCTTATCAGACAGGTTTCGGTCCGACCCGAAAACAAACCATGCTGCAGAACCCTGGGTCAGAAACCCTGAGCCGCATTTTAAGCCTAGACTCTAGGCCCTAGAGCCTGAACCTCGTGCAGCTTGAGATCTTGAACAGTACGACAAGGATGCCTTGCCCAGTCTCTGTTCCAGGACAGAGGACATCTCGCACTGCTCCCGCCTGCAGCACACAGCATGTTGCTTAGGATTCTCAGTTCCAGGTAAGGATGCCGCGGCATCTTGAGACGTCGGGGTGCGAAGAAGATTCTCATGTGGACTTTCGCTTCGATAGGCAACACGGCGTTTCGTCTTGGAGACACGGTTCGGCATCAATGACAGCATTGTAGCTACAGCACGCAGCAGGGCCCGAGCTCAAGCACGCCGCCTCATGAGGCATCAACAACCTCTTTCATGTGCATGCTTACTAGTCAAAAGTCACACCATTGCTGGTCTTCTGGCTGAAAGGCCGAGACGAGCCAAAGGGTATAATGGTTGCTTCTAACCCGTGCGAGAACAAGTTCAATTTTCAACATTACGATAAAGCGCCAATAGGCTGCAGAGCTGCGTTGTCTCGATGGCATCAAGCAAATTTGTAGAAACTTGGATACGCCCTTGCATGAAAGGTCAACCCTCGTCGGGGGCCGCGCGCACTGATATCAATCTGGTCCAGGACCTGCGAAAGACACATGGACATAACATGTACGACAGAAATCATGAGCATCAGAGCCTCAAGGCTAATACGATCGATCTTCCCCTAGGCATGTTGGCCTGGACGGGAGGGCCATCACTGCAAGTGGCAAACATGAGGTGGGGGTGTTCAACTCTTGGGGGGAAGCTAAATGCCCTATCAGATGCGACATTATGGATCGTGGTCATGGCCAGTGGCAGCCTACAGACAGCCCACGCATGGGTTTGCAAAACTTTGCGAGGACGTGGCAGGTTACAGGGGGGCTGAATGGACTTAAACCCGATCTAGGCTTAAAATCTGATCAACGACCGACCTCTTCAGCAGTCGGAACGTCAACCGAAGTTGCAGGTGAACATAGATGAACCGCATGTGCACATGACAGTCGATTCTCTCAAGCCGCGAATCAAGCCCCGAAAGCCACACGTGAACACCTTCACAGCCTCGATCCACAAAGAGGTCGGCCCGAATTATCCTGCAGCCCGCCCTTGCCCCGACTCCCCCGCCGCGCGCCGGCGTGAAGTCGGGCTGCGGGATGGGTACAGCAGCGGCCATCGCGAGATCAGCTAGCTTGTCCTTCAGGAACAGCAGCTGCGGCTTCGAGGAGTTGAGGGAATACAGATTCGTGGGCATGAGCGTGAGCGGTTTGCAGTTTTTCTCATGGAGAAAAGCAGAGAGACTTGGAGGCCGACGATGACCAACTTCATCTGCTGGGAGAGAGGAGCCTCGTGCGTCCTCGCTGTGCGGGTTTTGTCTGCACAGAACCAGTAGCCTGACTCGCCTAAACGGCACAACCAGCAGGCCTGAGCAGGTAGGAACACATGCTACTTGGACCGCGGGCTTCCTGGCCCTAGACTCTAGACCCACCCCCCAAGCAATGGTATGCAGCATGTACAGGGGCGTTTGACGCTTCTACTCAATCAGCTCAGCGGGATTCTGTCGTCGGTGTAAACGTTGCCCTGTCCTGATCACATCCTCGGCACGCAAAGCACACCACGTCCCTTCGTCTGACTCCGAGATGAAACTCAAAATCGCACGTCAAGTAGTCAAGCCAAGACTCTGCGACCTCCGAGCGCAGAGCAGCCACTGCTGACCTCCCAACTCCCCAGAACATGAGAGGTAGCTACGTGTTGCTGCCTGCGGTTTGTGCTTGCGCGTCCCTCTTGCCGTAGCTGGCTATTGGGGATACGAAGAAGCGCATGAACCCCCCAAAAGATCCTCAAAAGCCATTCCGAAAGCCATCGACAGCCATTCTGAAAGCCCTTGGGTTCCTTGCCCAAAAGCTATCAGCAACAGAGCTCACTGGCTTCGAAGGTACCTGGCCTTAATTCTTTCTTCACCTCCTGCTTGAGCTCGTCGGTCATGTTTTCCAGCTTGGCCAAGAAACCTGCCCAGAGATTTCTTGCCGGGTCGGGAACCCATTAGCCGAGGTCTGAACCTTCAGCTGGGTACAGATTGCATACATCTGTATAGTTGCGTCATTCATCTCGACAAGAAGTTCGGTGGAAGGTGTTTGAAAGTGGGCTCGAACCCCTCCCCCAAGTAGTAGAATCTGAACCTTCAGCTGTGCCTTGACTTCTGATGTAGATGGCGTTCGTGGTTGAGGAATTTCGGGCTAGGCCAGGCGCTTACCAAGTCGAACTTGTTTGGAGTTTCGATGCCATTTCTGGAGCGAGATGCACGCCTCGCTTGCACAAGTCCAAGACATCGTGCCAAGCAGAATTCGGAGTCTGCGCCCGGAACTTCTCGGTGCCATCCTAGGCCAAGCAAGATCAGGTGTCGTGTCTTCTGTTTTTCTCAGCGGAGGACCTCACTAGGGGCCCCAACCAAACCCAACATGCTAAACCAGCAAGGAGTTGCGACACGGAACTTGCCACCTCAGCTCACTGAACCCCCCAAAGTCAAGAATGCAGGTCACTGAAGGTTGAGGCTTGTGCCAGGACCCTGCTTTTGTCCAAGGGGTTCTCAAGGGCCCCGAAACAATCCTGGGGTTAGAAAAGGGCTCAAAAGAAGCCTTTCTTACTGCCAGCTGACTGCTATTCCTTCGGCATCCCAAGGCAGACTGACGAGCAAAGTCATCTCAACTCCTGTGACGTGCACTTCTCAGCTCTCAAAGGCTCCAAAGTGTAAGTAAGGTCTTGCAAAACGCGTAAAGCCGGCCCACCCCCCCCACCCCCCCCACCCCCCCACCCCCGTGCCCCCCCGCCCCCACCCCGGCGCAGCATTTCTTCGTGCAATGGGCTTTGGCCGCGCCGTCGTTGGGCGCGGCTATTCTTGGCTTCGGCCGCAACTGCGGCCTTCCGGGTCACCGGTCTCCAGCGGCTGTATACCTTATTATTCGTGTTGCTATTATGATTGTAATATTTTTGATATTATTAGTATTATTGTTACCTAAACAAATTCATGTCCGAGGCAAGCCTAGAAGGCCAACCGATGTCTCCCGGAGATAGCAAAGAAACCCACATCTGACACAGCCTTCTGATCATTCGAGGCTTTGGTGTTTCGGCAACCTTCTCATGGCAGTCAGATGTGGGGATGCCTGGCGCTCCTGCTCCCAGGGCTGCTGCTCCGGTGTGAGGCTCTGAGAACAGAATTTTACCCGAGCAAGTCATTGAAACTTTTCTGCGTTGTGATCACCGGGTAGATTTGCAGACATCGTGTACTGGGTAGACAGTCATGGCACACTTTCAGATCAGCAGCACCCATGTTCGGCTTTTACGGTTTGAGGACATGGTGACGGTGACATGGGTAACTTCATGGAAGTTGTGGAGCTGGGTTTAAAACTTGCAGATACATGTAGTTCTCATGTTGAGGTCTAGCTTGATGGCCCAATCATCTACTCTGACACGATGCGCACGGCGTCACTCCTACAGCCCGGGCATGCGAAGCTTAGAAGATGACCTCTGCCCACTCTGCCCGTTGCCCTGCAAGAAAACTTCGGAACGCAGACGCTTCCCAACACAAGGGCTGAAGTCTTGGGTCAAGGAGTTTGTGTCCTGAGTGAATCGAAAAGCTGGGCACACGGGTTGTGACGGAAACTAGCTGCATCTAAGTACGAACGTCTGATCTGCCTCACGCCAAAGCAACGAGACTCGCGAGCATGGCACGCAAGACAGATATGCTGCATTCGCAACTGTTTGAGGGACCTGAGGTGCTACTCAAAATTCAACCGTGCCCACACTGCAGAAACCTGGCTTGGACCCATGTTCCGCAGATGTCATAAGCAACACACGGCCTCCGAAAACCATCGTAAATACTTAGTAGATACTGCGAAGAAAAGGGCCGCCCTTCATCTAGACGACCCTTGCTGCGAGCCCGTTGATTCCAGACTTCGATGGCCCACAAACTTCGGCAACGAACTCTCCACTGTTTAGCCGAAGCCTCAGACAGTTTGCCCTGTAACAGTGATGCGAATGCTGGAAAACAGCTCTGGGAGCCCAGCAGGAGGTGCGAAAGGACGGCAAAAATAAGGGTTTAGGGTTTAGATGGGCTTAGGGTTCAGGCTTCACTTCGTCTGGGTCAGTCTGCTTTCGAAACCCTGCGATTTTTCCCAGCGCCATGGAATTGGCTACCATTTTGGCAACCCATGAAAGACTCAAACTTGCGGAGCCTGCGATTGGCAAGAGCTTTCAGCATGACTTTTATTAGATATCTCTCAGTGGCCAAACCTTACTGGCTGAGTGCACTGGACTATGGGATAAAAGGTTAAGCTTTCAGGCTTTAAGGGCTGGTTGAAACCTCCCTAGAAAAGGTCCAGGTAAAGCGCGACATGTGCAAACAGGTGGAAAGGCGGGTGGGAGAGGCCGCGAAGGGTGGATGGGTGGGTGGGATACGGTAGTTGTACTATGTGCACCATTTAGCCTTCGAGTACATATTCATATATATATATATATATATGTATATCTATATATATATATATATTTGTGTGTATATAGATAATACGTAGTTCTAAATAAGGAGGGCTGGCACGATCCGGAGAGAGGACACCACGTTGGTGAACCGGCATAAGGGGTACCTTAGCGTGGATGGGGTCGGGGGAATTTAAGGCACGTTGGCACTGATTGCATCAACGTCTCCGGGCAGTTTCGCGGCATCGTTGCTCTTTGGAAGCAGGCGATTTTGTTTACATTTTGGAGATTCCGGAGAGTTTGCGTTCCCAGGGTTATGGGAACACTAACCTGGAAACTGATGCAAAGGTCGAGACGGAGTTCTATACATGATTCTGCGCGGATTTGTGGATGTAGTTCTGTGCGATGGGCGATTTTTGTAAAGAAAAGTAGCACAGGAAGATACAGGAAGATACAGGAAGAGACTTGCCCATTTCTGGGATCAGTTGGGAAGAGACAAAGGGTTGGGGATATCGATATGCCAGAGGGAGGCTTCGAGCTCCGTTGGTTTAGCTTGTTGCTTCTTTTTTGGGTTTTAACACGCCGCGTGATATCGGCCAAGAAGCTCACAGTCTCCAGCATGCGTCCTCATAGCACAACCTACGTAAGACGTGTCGCCACTTGCCTGTTCCCACGTTTCATGGCCATCGTCGTGCATCGTCGTGCGCTTTCGCAGGAGAAAAGCAGTTGTAAGTCCTTCCCCATACAAGTAAGACTTCGTACTTCGCAAGGTTGAAGTCGCAGCACCCACATTGACATTGAACACGACACGATCCCCTTCGCGATGTGCAAACTCAGTTTTGAATCTGTCCCAGTCTGCTTCGATCAGAACACGGCCTTGAAATCAAATCGGATTGCTTCCAGGTGTGATTGAGACTAGTCTGTGCCTCCAAGCGAGCTTTGGCCGCCGTCGAATCAGCGAGGTTGTTCCAACAAATCGACCACGCATCCAGTATGGAGGTGAAAAGTGAGAGACGAGCAATTCAAGACACAGCAAACCTCAGCAGCAAGAAACACTCTCGTGGTATCGGGATCTGTACAGGGCCTCCCAACCAGTCTCCACGTCCTGGGCGGCACATGGAAAGCCTGACTTGTATGAAAACAGGATGCTCCATGTTCAGAACCTTCTGTCCCGAATGTGGCCCCTTGTAGCCTCCCACTCGAGCAGCAGGTCCTGAACTTATAAAGTCCTTCACTTTCATGTCGCCCTAACAAACCACATTGGAACCTAAAGAACCTCCCTATCAACTCTTAAGGGACACTCGGGAACCCTGCGCAACTCTGGAAGTCTGGAGTTTCTAAGTCCACACCTCCCAATAAACGGAGGGGAAATGGGTGGCCGAGGCTGCTTAACCTGCACACCCAACTCTAACACCTGATGCTGTGAAGAGCTCTTGCTTGCAGAATCTCCCGCAACATCCGACAGATCTGGGCTGCTTTTTGGATTTAAGAGTTCAACAAGGGTTCGGACTCGCGAGGGCTGCTACAGGAGCAAAAAGCAGCCCAGGGGAGCTCTGATTCAAGCTCCGATGCATGGAGCACTAGACATGGGAGCAAAGGATGTAGGTTCGACAAGAAGCGTGCACAGTTTACCATTCGCGCTTACTCTTATACCCGCCTGGAGAGCTATCTGGTTGTAGCCACGCACTACGGGGTCTGAGCCTAGGAGCAAACATGATAAACAGTTAAAGTCTGGATAGGGCGAGGACACAGCTAATTTTTGCCACCTGCCAAGCTAATAATATTTCTGCCTTTTGCAAGGGAGTCATACTCGGACCCTAAAGATGTTCTCCTGGGAGGTTCCTTCCTCAGAAGATCTTGAAAACGGGTCCCCTTTCTGGCTCCTTGTAGCTCTTATTGTAGCTCCTTCTAAGTAGCTCTTTGTAGCTCTTTGTAGCTCTTTGGAGCTCCTTTGCAGCTCTTTATAGCTCTTGCTAGCTCTTTGTAGCTCTTTGCAGCTCTTTGTAGCTCCTTTGTAGCTCTTTGTAGCTCTTTGTAGCTCTTTGGAGCTCCTTTGCTGCTTTTTGTGGCTCTTTGTAGCTCTTTCTAGCTCTTTGTGGCTCCTTGGAGCTCTTTGCAGCTCTTTGTAGCTCCTTGTAACTCTTTGTAGCTCTTTGTAGCTCTTTGTATCTCTTTGTAGATCCTCGTAGCTCTTCGTAGCTCTTTGTAGCGTAGCTCTTTCTAGCTCTTTGTAGCGCTTTGTAGCTCCTCGTAGCTCTTCGTAGCTCTTTGTGGCTCCAAACCCAAGCGTACAACCTTAGGGGGTCCAAGGTAGAGTCCCATGACTTTTTGTCCATATCTCTGTACAACGTGTGAGTTGGCCGCTTGTATGTAAATCCCAGTTCAATGTAAGCTGTGCTGAAGATATCGAAGGCCACATCCTTGGTGGGAAATCGTCCCTGCAACAAGTCTAGCACTCGATGCCCTCTGTTGCGAAGGCCGTGAGACACGGAACGCCAGTTCCTGGCATGCCCGCCAAATTGCATAAACCGGCCGTCCACCAGCGCCCTATCTACTATCATTGCACAGCCAGCGCGATGCCGCTGGCTTGCATTTTCGCCGCGTCCTTCTTCTTTCGCCTCGGCTGCAAGGCCATAGCTCCAAATCGAACCTCCGTAAAACCCCCAAAACCTTAAAGCCAGTCAGTTTCCTAGGGGCGGAACCTCTGGGCTTGCAGAGTGAACTGCGAATGCGAAGTCCAGGCTCGTTTCCTATTCTTGCCAATTACCTCATATCTTAAAACAATTCGTACCACCAGCAGAAAAACTGTCGCTGCCACACTCAAAAACGATCGCTCATCCTCATGCCATGGCACCAGAGGCTAGCGAGCTCCGCCACAGTGCGCTTGCCCGATGCTTGTACCGCTGTTGAGGATGCCGCCTCCTCCTGTTGCTAGCAGAGTTCTGTTCATGCCACCGCAACCTCAAAACCCTTATAATGTGCTATTTACACAGCGTCCCCCAAGGCTTCTAGCGTAGACTGTCGGGGCACTTTGCATTTTCTGCTCCGAGCCCTAGCCCTTCGCGCTGAAACTTGTTCATGCCTTTCTTAGATGCTACAGCAAGCCTACAGCCAGCTGGGCACAGCCAGGGCAGGCGGCCCACCTTGTTTGCCGTTTTGGGCTGCAATGCCTGCAGCGACATCTTCGCCAGCTCTTCCTGCCGAGGTGGGCGCTTCTGCGGTTTCGTCTGTGCGTTTGTCTTTTTGTGCCATACAGAGCTCGCATCACAGGTTTTATACACGCCGAAGGCAAGAAATTCACTTGCTGTGTAAACGCTTCAGACCTCCAGCAACTGGTCACGGCCGCGATTCTCCGTAGACAACAGCTATCTAATGCTCCATGTCCATGCAGCCTGGGCCCCAATGCCTCATATCCTCATCCAAATTCGCCGAGCAGCGTTCTCGAAGTTCCCGAAACATCCCGGCCCGAAACTGCCCAAAACCCTGCAACTCGGAAACTTCAAACTTCAGGCTGGCCCCGGTACCCATGCGGTCGTCCTGTGAAGGCCGGAAGCTGCAGGTCCGAGCGTGGGCCGCGCGATCCTGGCTACACTGGGTTTTGTCGCAGTTGCTCACCGTCTATTGCGGTTTGTTGCGGGTCAGGACGGTCACCAAGCAACCTCAAGAGTTTTTTTTTTGCAGCCCAATGCCAAGAACTCCCAACCCCAACAACAGAGATGGATTAGTTCTTGAGCAGCTGGCTGACGTGCTGGATGGACCGCTCTAGGTGTGCAATTTCTGTCTGCTTGTCTCACAATGATTCACATCCCTTCCCCGGAACATCCCGAAACCCTCCTGAAGCCTCCACACTTTGAAAGACCCACTGGCCGTGCACGGCGGCACCTTTGCACACATCTGCGCCTTGCAGCCGCGTGCCAGGTAGCGACAAAAGACCTTGGAGGTCAGGGTTTCGGCGGTTTCGGGTTGAGGGCTGCGTTTGAGGGCCCGTACACCGACAGTGATGGTGAAGAAGAGCCAAAAGAAGGAGGAGGGGGGGGCGGGAAGGTATGGGGGGAAGAAGTGGAGAGGGGGTTCTTGTTCGGTTGGAGGAGCAAAGAAGAAGGGCTCGAGGGAGGTTGGTTCTTCCTTCGCCAGCAGCGAGCGAAGTAGAAGGGGCACCCTTCTTTAAAGCTGCTACTGCGACGATGGTCGGAAGGGCTACAAGAACATCGGGAGGGAGAGGATCACCGACACGCGCCAACTAACAGCTCTCATTGTTTCTCTCATGCCCCCCCCCCCACACAGCCCCCCAAAAAGGAGGTGCCTGCCCGCTTAAAGAGAGGAGTGGACCCTCTTCAAACCCAAATTGCCTGAACTTCCGGTTCCGGCGGTCCCGAGGCACTAACCACACGAAAGTCGCAGTTCGCCAGGTGGTCCGCCATCTGCCGAAACGGCACCTGCAGCCATTGGGGGCATTTCAAGGCCTCCTGCTAGGGCACTCCTGACGTCTGCAAAAGCCTTTGTGTACATCCCGCCTTCAGTGCTCTGACCTCTGAGATTCTCTAAGCCACTCTAAGCCTCTGAACGTGCGGCACATGTCTCATCGAGGCTTGCCACTCTTGGATGTCTTTGGTTTACCTAGCAGTGCCTGGTTTGCCTAGATGATGCAACAAGGCACCGAGCTGTCCCTAAACGGGCGCTACAAGGTCGCCTTAGTTATAAACTCCTTCTGCTTCGGCTGATCGTCTGATCATTCCTACCGCTCGGACTAATTAAAGTCCACGTTTCTCGCCTCAGAATTGGGGCAAAGCCAGGCTGTGGGAGCCAGATTACTGAAGGACTTCGACCCGCACTCAACAGCCGGACAGCACAGCACAAGACTGCCGATGCATGGCACCTGCTGCTCACAGCCCTGCTCCTGTTGGGGTGGAATCAAAAGGGGCTTTCGCAGGAAACACATGGCCCTCCCGGAAATCTTCTGTTTCATGAAACCAGAAGCCCGAGTTAGATCCCAGGCCTTCTGAAGCCATCCCTGAACTGCCCCTCTCACCGAGCATTGCCTTCAGTCGCCGGCTCCGAATGCAAACGCAAGAGGAAAAGCCAACAAAATTTGGGATTTCGCTTCGGTCCTTGAAGCGGCATGCGATGAGCCTGCACTTGCACTCCTTAGCTGTTGAGGTGTGGGCACGATGCTGTGTAGCAGCAGAAACATCTCACCGTGTCACCTGCTGACGCCACCTGTTGTTGACGCCTATCGCCTTTTGGCATAGTTGCCTCGTGGACCTGGAGGCAAGATGCCCAAGAGCCTGTGTAGCCTGATTTCGTGCACCGACACTTGCCACTACAAGCTAAATCCCAGCTGGCCTTGCTGCTGCTGCCATGTCGTGTCTTCTTATCGGTCTCCGGTTTAAGGCTCCAAGAACAGGCCTGTGCAAGACAAGGGGCCGCTGCATGCTTCTTGACATCCTGGAACCTCCGTGGGGGCAGCGCGGGCGCTGAGCAAGGACATCTAGGCCAGGGTCTCAGGACGGGACCTGTTTCCTCAGAAAAAGAGAGCAAGAGAGAAAGATCCACTGAAACCCATCTTGAATTAAAAACCCTCTGGTCGTTAAAACCTCCAGAAGTCCATCCGAGGTGCGAGGGCTCCTCGTCGCAGCCCAGGGCTTGGTGGGGGCACGGCACCTCCCAAGATAAGTTGCGCAGCGCTCTTCTGCTCATTTCTCCTCATGCCTCTTCTCTTTATCTGAGGGTTTCAGGGCTTAGGACCTACTGGTTATGTCTGCGTCGGGGCTTCTGTGCAGAGTTCAGGGACTTGCGGCTAGCGTTTGTAAGTTTGTACTTCCATGAGGGACAACTTTCGGGGATCTGCTTTCCCTTCCGACAGAGTCGTTCTAGGCTTCAGGGTTCATTGAGCTTGTTGTTGGGGACGGTGTGGGCTGCGGAGAGCTGCGTTCTCTAACACAGCCGCCGTCGTGTGGGCAAACGCAGGGGGCGACTCATCAAGCTCAAAGATGCGGTTTGGGGATTCAGGTTCGAGGTAGCCAGTGGGACACAAGCTCACAGATTTTAGGTCCACCACGTCCTCGCTTGAAAAGAAACTTCATGCTGGGTCGTTTTCGTGAGGGCTACAGTTGCAGCTTCAAACTTCCTGGCTCAACATTAGAAGCCCAACTGTCGACAACAGATCCTGAAACCTGCGTAGACTGCAGTCTTGCCACATCCATCCTACTACTAAGTCTTTGCAAAATGGTCTGCCGGGACACGGGGCGGTAGCGGCACTCTGCAAGGTGCTGGAGGAGATCCCGCTGGCCTTGGGCGACTTTCCTACCAGTATCCTTTCCCGGACCGGACCTTGTAGGGCCCCTGCTCCCTAAGACACATTGCATCACAATCCCCGAATATCCTTCAGAAGTGAATCACAGAGTGCTTCAGATGAGATCCTCGGTTGGGACACTTACAGTTCATGCGTCCAGCTGCCACAACCCCGAGAGAACTATGGGATGTTGTGGAAACCAGGGCCTGTGAACTGAGGGCGCCCCAAAAACTCATAGGGCTACTGGATAGGGCGCCTCCGGCGGCCGCAACCAACCATGCATCCACATGGTGGTTTCCGAAATTGGGGTACCTTATTGGGGTCCTTCTTACAAGGGAATCCTACCATTTGGGGTCCATTTGGGGTGCCCTGATCGTCATAAACCCCCCATGTGCCGAGCAACTGAAATGCTCCGCGCAACCGCGCTCCTGCAGCGATACTGTTCAGTCCGCGCCGGCATACTATAGGACCTACATCAAGAGAATCCTTCCAAAGCGGAATATGGATCGTGAACATGCATGTCGGTACCACACCCGTTTTCAAACACTTCCAAGAGGCAATCCTCGTAGGTATACAAGAACGGAATACTAGAATAGAGCGTACAGACAAGCTAGCACAGAATACAATAGAAGTGAAAGTAGAACAGAACCGAATACTGAATCTGCATGTGCACCTCGTATCTGTGCGATGCTCTCTAGGCAGGTCGCGAGGAGGTTCGGTGTTTCGGAGTTTCGGGCCGAATTAAAGCCTGCAAGGTATCGAATGACATCGAGCATGGTTTTTTGCCTTTGCTGTTGTACGCTCTTATTGGATCTTAATTATTGGAATCTCTTCGACTTCTTGATCGGGATGGTCAGCTGTCAGCACGCGAGCCTGGTGGAGGCAGGGCACCGGGCGGAAGGGGCAGCGATTTCCGTGGCGCACCCTGTCTCGCGCGCTCGGTTCCTTGAGGCTGTCGAGCTGAGGGCTTAAGGCGGTGAAGGTTTAAAGGGTTTAAGATCACCCGTCTCAGCCATAGGCACTCTCACAAAGACTCTCTTCAGGAGGCGCATTGAAGCAACATCTACCAGCTCAGAGCTCACACTCCCACAGCTCAACCTCGCCTATGCCATCAAGAAGTACTCTTGTAACTGACCAACGGGCTTTCCCCGCCACATTCCTTTGTTTACTTTGAGCCACCCGGGTCCCAGGCCTCTCGGCAGCCGCGGGAGGCGTGGAAGCAGGGCAACTGAGTCAGATGAAGCGGCATTATGTTTTGGGAAGGGCCTAGGTGGTCCGGAGCTCGCATTGCCGGACTTCTTTTTACCTGCCTTCGCCTGTGCTCCACCGACTGTCTTGGGTTGATCATATCTCTGTATGTATTCATATATCAGATTCTGACCTTGAAACGAGCGAGCAGAGGCTTGGCTATGGTAGAATGGACGAGCTTGACTGCGATAACACTGCACTCTAATGCTTGCCAGTTACGTGGATTTTGAGCGGGTCCGTTCGCACTACTGGCTTTGAGCTTCGCATGCAGCCGTGAGCTAGAATGTCAAAGATGCGTCGAAGCAGCTGGTCGAAAGGGACACTGCTCAGCGTGCGCCCTGAGTGACGGCTGTCTCCCACAGGCAGCCCTCTTTGCATCAGCCGAGGTGCAGACTGCAATTGCCCAACTGTCACAGTGACTTGGGAGGTGGTGCGGGCCTAGAACCTTTAAGTTGAACTGGCTCCCCGGAAGCGAGGGCCACGTGTGGTTACGGAGCACAACATAGAAGCGTGCACTACCGTTTGCCTCCATATCTTGCCCCTCCACTACATTACATGTGTGCGTGTGCTCTCGCAGCAGAATCGTTACACGCGGAGCGGAGAAGGGGGGGGGAGCGTGACCCTTGAATGGTGGCTGAAATTGGATCAACCTGAGTCTACCTACAGACCACTGTTGACCAAGGCTCTTCATCTGGCCGGAAAGATGCCTCGAAAGGAGACACTTGGGCAGCATGGATACTGCGCAGACGTAAGTGCAGCGGAGCACTTGTTCGGACAAGCGGCCGGCTGGTGCATCCCCTTTGCTGGAATGGGCATGCCGAGGGCCGAAAGCGGCACTCCTGCAGCGGTTGTGTTCAGGCTTTTGGGCTTGTGTGGGGGTGAGACCGAGGAGCGTCTGCCCCGCTTGCTCATAGAACTATTCATTCCCGACAACCTTGAGTGAATCCAGGTGATATTCGCTTCTGTTCATTTTGCACCGTTTGACCGTTTGGGATGATTGCTGCTGGCCTCGAGATGATTTGCGGCATGCCGCGCTTGCGGAGACTCCTGGCAACCAAACCTCGCTCGTGGTGAGAATGTCTTCGAGGAAGGCTTTGAATAGCGGCGATATTGCTTGAAGCTTGGAAGCACAAGACCCTACATTCTGCCACCATGCTACATGCATCCCGTCACCAAGAACTCCCCAGCCCAGCACGGCACGGGGCACTGGTGATGACAGCAGATTGTGCCCGGCTCCCATTGAATCGTCAAAACCCTCGTTGAAGGTGTTTCGCCGTGCCCCGCATGAGCTGGAAATGTTGCTGCTGCGCCACAGGCAAGAACTCCCTCTTTGTTCGTGTTATTGTGTATACATACTGCATCCCTGGATCGCAAGCTTCACACCCACGCAGTTATGAATGTGGCCCGGCCACGATGCGTTCGGGCACGACACCGGGCGGTAGCTGCAGTCAGCCACATGATTGGCAAGCAGGTCGGCGTTCGGCTGCGCCTGATCATACAAAAAGACTGATGCGCATCGCAGCTACGAGTTTGGAGTGCCTCAGAGAACAGTTGACAAACAGAGGCAGGTGCTGCCGCCTGTGTCTGATGCACGACCCATCATAGATGCTGCATCACAACTTACGGCTTCAGCCGATGCACCCCTTGCAGGGTGCCGCCAGAGCTTCTTGCTGTGCTTTCATCCTTTTTCAACCCCGTTGGTCGCAAGGTGCCGTTCCTTTGAATGCTTGACGATCCCTCGGCGCTTTTAGAAACTCTCCATCAAAGGAGGCCTTGCAGCCACCCGGCCGGTAGCGGCAGTCGACGGGGCGGCAGCCGCAGCCTGGACAAAGGAGAATCTGCTTCTCTTTTTTTCGGAGAAGCGGTGCTACAAGTCCGGACTGCACCCAGCCGAGATCTGCGGCTTTGCATCTGAAGGATTTGGTAAGAATGGATTGCAGGGTGCGTGTGCAGGCTAGGTCAGGCTGAAGCTTGGGTAGAGCACGTGCAGAATCTATACAGCCCTGCATGATTCAGCCGCCCATCTTGGTGATATTCGACAAAGCGATTGCCCTTTAGAGTGTAAATCTCAGACAACTGACCCCCAAACCCGAAGTCAGAATCCCAAACTGGGTTGCCTAGGGCATGGCCGGGCACATCGCCCGCATTCAACTGCTTCCCGCAGCCCCGCTCCGCCCAAGTGCAGACCTTTTGTGAGGCTCGTTAAAAGGTTTAAAGGCTCTAAAATCATAGAATCAAAGAACCAGGGAATCCACTCCAGAATGGGCACCCCAAAGATGATGTCAGACCAGGTCGGAAAAAATCCATCCCGGTGAGCTTGGGGTTCGGCGTGTAAAGATCATTTTCCCGAACAGGGTTTTGGACAGAATTGGCAACAACTGTAGGCTTCCAGTGCTTGGGGCGCAGAGGATTGAGTTGCGGCGCCCACGGGCGCACGACCCGTCTTTGGGCCCATGCCCAATTTCGCCTTTCCCGTGCGCAGTTTATGCTCCAAATTGGACTCCGTTCCTGAGGCTTGCATCGCTTCTTGTCGCGCAAACATGGCAAGCCTATGCCAGCTTTATGCTCTTGCATGGGTTCACTTGGGGGGGGCATTTGCTATTTGTGGCGTTTTGGGCGAGACTCTCGTCTCATTCCCGTGCGCATCTACACGACATATTTGAACTTGGGGTTGCAGGGCTGCCTTCACCTAATGTAATGAAATAGCCTCGATGCTCAGCGAACCCAGGGGCCTTCAAGCCTTGAGCTTGGATTTGTGCAAAGACATTCACATCCACCAGTGCTCCCCGCAAGCGATATCCCCGAAACAATCCGAAAGTCAATGCCCGGATCCACGACACTGCGAGGAAACCCTACTAAATCTTGCCACGCGACCGCAGGACGGAAATGGCACACACCAGCATGCCGGAAGACGTTATAGTAGCAGAGCTGCTCTTTGCCTGGGCTAAACACGGCGGTCCAAGCCAAGCTGCTGCTTGTGAGGTCGAGCGGCATCCTCGCGAGCGATGTTTGCCTCGGCTGGGCAAGATTGGCTTACTTTCAGCTGCGGGAGGTTGTGGGCAGGCTCCAGCTCTAGAACTTTAATACATGCCCAGACCGTCTTCGCAACAGGACCACTGCTCCGTGAATGCTCCGGATGTCATCATATCATCCAGTGGCATATGCACTTCAAGACATGGCTTTGTGCAAGGAAGAAACAAGAGACTGGCCGGAACTTGCAAGCCAGTGCGTGGCCAGCCGCATCTTTGCAGGTTGGCTGGAGCTTGCAGCCTGGCCAACGGTAAAAACCCTCTAAGTGGGGGAAGTGTCGCGAGAAATCAGGTTTTGGGAGCAAGGGGCTTCCCGGCACTCTAGCCTCCGAGCGCATGCCAGATTTAATCCAAACTTAATGCCCAGGCAGCCCAACTTTGAGACCCTGATCTCATCCCTTCTGATGTTCCATCCCCAAATGCCCAGGATTTCCCCAAGTCCTGAATGATGCCCGCCTAGGGCTTTGAAGGCACATGCCACCGGCCGAAACTCCTAGGCTCCGGAAAGTCTGCTGAGGTCGGGGTAAAGGGGGAGGACAATTTAAACTTTAAGCAACGTACTCGTGTGCTTAGTTTCGCTTTGTATGGTTTATTTCCATGGCTCACGTTCGTGCATTTCGCTCAAAAGCTCCTACCTTCGGCTTCCGGAAAACACGGAGGCGTGCACCAAAACAGGACCGGCTGCCCGCGCAAGCTGACTCCAGGCTTGGGGTTTAGGGTTTCGGGTTGTTTTGGCACCCGGCTAGCCACAGCACTGCGGGGTTTAGGGTTCTTTTTGTTAGGGTTTAGGGTTTAGGGTTTAGGGTTCTTTGTTCAGGGTTAGGGTTTTTTGCCACCCGCCTAGCAGACCCCCGCTGGGATCACTCCGCAGGGAAAAGTCGTGGTTTCGTGTGTTGACATGGTTCGCCAAAAGGGCCCCGAGGCTTCCCAAATCCCCCACGAGCACATCACCAAACCCATCAAGACTAAACCAACCATCAGTTTAGGGTTTAGGGTTTAGGGCTTAGGGTTAGCACAATTAGTGTCGCCACTACCAAGACTCGCAGTGCTCCACATGATCTGGCAGGTCTGAGGCATTGATCGTTGCCTCACAGCCCTCCGCCTGAAATGAACCTGAACGCAGATGCGACCAGCTGTTATGCATTGACACCTGCTCCACATACATTCTGGGTCAGTATGAATATGGATTCCACCCGATTGCAGCAACACAGCAATGACAGCAGTCACCAAAAGAGGCCATCATCCCAAAGCCTCCGCCTCCCCCCCTAATCCCCCCACTTTTGAGGCCCACACATGCGACGGGTCGAAACTCGCAGCACGCAGCATGGCTTTCCACTTCCTCTCTGCAAAGCAGAAGCAGCCAATAGCTGGACGGTCAAGTCAGGCACGATGTGAGTTCAGGGCACATGTGCAGCTGACTTCCGCCTTCATACTCTTAATCCCACATCCCGAACTTGGCCTGGATATACAAGAGCTGAAGGCATCCGCGCTTGACCTGAGCACGACGTTTCTTGGCCGCAAACATCTCCACGCGACTCCCAAGCCTTCAAGTTAGCAGCCATCATGCAACTCTCGGCCATGTCACATGCGGGCACAGCTTCGGCCGAAAGAGGCAGGAGGCAGCGTGCTCTTTCTCCTGGCCAGGTTGCGAAGCCGATGTTGGATGGACGCTGCATTACCTTCTCCCCTATTCCCGAGCCAGGCTGAAGTTTAGGCTGAGACAGCCAGCAGCTTGTTCAGACATCACGCCCGGCTCGCCATCAGCAGCCAAGAGCTCCCCGTCCGAGTTTCGAGGTCGATACTGACTGGACCAAGGAGAGTGCAGCCAGCTACAGTAATCTCAAGAGCCTGGAGCGGCGAGCCGTGCACGTAAGGTGCTACTTTAAGCTGCTACTTCATCCGCACCCCTCAGCTGCCTGGTTCTTGGACGGCTGCCCTGGGCAGCCACGATCTGCGAAGGGGCAGAGCACAGGCCGAAATGCGCAGCCTCGATTGAGGGCGAGCAAAGATACCAAAGCTTGCTGTGGGACGATTGCAAGGATAGGTACCCGCCCCTCATTGTGGATGGGAGGTCACGGCCACATGCAACGTGCACAGTCTAATGGTGCTACGCTTGGTGTGTTTCGGCCTGGCATGCGACAAAAAGTCCTGCGTGCTCTCATCATCTAGTTAGGGAAGTGGCTTCGGATATGATCAAGGCATCCGATGTGCTGCCCTCGTTGTGTGGGCTGGACGACGACGCATCCCACCGGGAACGACACACTTCGAGGATCATGTTGGTAGGTTTGGGTCCCAAAGCGAGGGCCAGCAACGGCCGATGCTCCTGATGCGCCAAGGTTTGGGTCCCAAAGCAAAGGCCAGCAACGGCCGATGCTCATGATGCATGATGCTCAAAGGTTTGGTTTCAAATTCCCGGCCAGCTTCTGCTGGTGTGCATGATGCGCCAATGTTGGGTCGAACCTTCGCATTCCTAGAAACACTGTCACATCAGGCGCGTCAAGCAAGACTACCCAAATCCCTACATAGACCGTCCTAGGCCTCCCTCTTAGCATTGAAGATGCGAGCAACTGTTGCCATGAAAAGTCGCGCGGTATGCTCGGACCACATCCTTGGAACTGCAGCTTTCACAGCACTATACACTCTGACGGGAGGCATGTTAGCAGCACTCACTTTCCTCTCTGCAAAGCCCAAGTCGCAGCGCAGCCTCGTTCAGCGTGTGGGCAGGGCACGGGGCGATATTGGCCTGAGCTGATAATCAAGAGCCATGCCGGAAGAATGCATCCCGGAAGAGTCCTGGCACAAGAAAGCCTTCAAAGCCTGGCGGCACTCGCTCGCGTGGAGCTCCTGGATGGCTTCGGCGTTGTTGTAACATACACTCGCCGCACTTGCCCTCTTGCCCTTCTGCTTCGGTTGGGTCATGTTGGGACCTAGAGACCCAAGGCCGGGTAGGATTTGCTAGGTTCGCATTCTCAACTTTCCTCCCAAAAAGAACCAGTTTGTCGACCAAAGGATCCCGGCTCCTCGTCTCTGGCAGATGGCTGGGCTGTGCAGCCTTGTCAGTTCAGGGATTCTGCGCTTCGACTGGCATTTGCGAAATCTGGAAAACCCCCCAAAAACTTCCCCAAAGAGAACGCGCTCTTCTGAATGCGGGGTTGGTTTGGACAGACATAGGGGCTCCGGACAGCTCAACAGCTTTGGAAGCCCCGCAAATGGAAGCCTCATTAATCTTGCCAATGATAATGGCAGTTGATGGCAATCTCGCAGCTGGATACCCTGAAAAACCTATCAGAGCGGGATGCCCGAATGTCGGCACGGCACCGGCCGAAAGCCGCACTCCTGCACTTTGGTGCTGGGGGTCATTCGTTGCCAACCCGCTTCGTTGGGTGAGGGATTACTAAACAGATCCGCATCAAAAACACAGAACACACACACACACACAGAGAGACACACACACACACACACAATTCTTCCGAGCCCTGTGCCTGTTAGCAGCATCGTCAGTGTCCCCTACCTGTACCCCACCAACCCGGAGTCCCCTCAAGAAAGAAATACATTTGGGGGTCAGGGATCACAATTCGCCACGGTAGTCGTGCAGGCGTTTCGGACGTTTGAGCAGACATGAGCTGTGGGGTTCTACTCGCGGTTTTGAAATCGGCTTTCATGTAGTTCTACCGCCGCAGAACACACGTAGTATCATGCTTCCCCGAAACAAAAATTTCAAACTGCAAGTGGCGAACGCATAAAGGAGTTCTCCCATATTAGCACTTGAACACGACTGCAAGCGCAGGCCGACGAGGTCATGCATGCAACAGCATGGCTTGCATGACATCCACGCAGGCTGCACCAGATGCACATTGCAAAACTCTCAAGCCTGTCCTCGACATGTTCACGCAGCTCAAAAGCTAAAGCCTCAGCTTGAGCACATATTGCAATTCTGCATATTGCAGCAATGCGAGTCCAGAGCGCAAGCTAGTTCCCTGGTGCCTACGAATTCAGGTTTCGGGTGCTTCGGCTGCTTCCGAGGTTGGTGGGACACCAACACTCTTCGGGCGCCTGCTCCGGGCAGCCTCGGCCCTTGTAGGTGCAGGGCACGGGCCTGGTCATTGCATTCTCAATCACATCACTACGCGGTTGACCCCACAAGTGAATGAATGCCCGGCGCCTGTACTCGCAGTCCACACTGTGAGCCTTCACATGGGGCTGGAGTTACCGCATAACGTATATGTACATAATATATATATATATATACATCCATATCATAGAACCCTGTTTTGCACTATGCGAGCCCATGCCCTGTCGTCACATGAAAAAAAGAACTAAGTTGCAACAAGCTTTGACCTTTGAACTTTAAAAGCCATATGCCTGAAAACTCCTGTTCACGTTCCTAAAAGTTTGGCACATGGCCCGGGCCGAGAGTCTTGAAGTTTCGGACTCCCTGCTAAACTAGAAAGCCCGAAGGGATAATGCTCCAAATGGTCGGGCCATTCAAGACTCAAAGGAGCTGAAATGCTCGAAAGTCCTGGCAACATAAAATGTGGCGGCAGCGGTCCCCCCTGCTCATTGTCATGACTTGTAAGGCATCGGCGCACAGGGCACCCAGCCTCGACGTAGGCCAGCGACCCTTGCATCTGGCAGCCATGTTGAGCATGAGGGCCTGGGCATGTATTGCACATGGCAAAGGGGGCTGTGTCGTAGCATCGTGCAGTAGTTAAGGAATCACGAGCAGCATGTGGCCCTGCATGGATGTTCTGGCCAAGCACTAAGGGCTCAGGCGCCCAAAGATGTCAGAGACTTTCTCACACTTCCTGTGAATTCCTTTCATGCCTGCCACTTGATCCATTCTCCTCCTCGCCCGGTGTCCCGCCCGGTCTCCTGGCCTGGTGCTGAAATATCGATCCTCAGGAAATCCCGTGGCGTCGAATACCCTTGGGGGGCCCACAAGTGCCGACCCACAGAAACGCCCACAGGGAGTCCCGCCGAGTAGTTGATAGTTTTTGGGGTGCCCACCACCAAAGAAGCCTACGGAGAGATTCACCAAATATTCCTAGAATGCCCACCGCCACAGAAGCCCGCAGAGACACCCACTGAGCTTCGCGGTGTGACCTGCAGATTGTTTGCAGAGAGTCCCGCCGAAGTACCCACCCCGGAACCTGAGTATCGCCTGGTGCATTGACACTCAGAGTCAGAGGGAGTCCCTGCAGTGTCCAATCCCGCAGTGTGCCGATGTAGGCAACAGTGACACAACCCCGCGGCATATCCTTAAGTACCTGTCCAAATCTCCATTGGGTAGCCTGGTGGCAGGGGTCATCGAAGCAAATAAACTTCGTTTTGGTTGCCGTGCGGTCAGTCATAGCCGAAAAACATACCACGAGCGACTGCACGGCATGACGAAATACGTCTGGTCGGCTCAAGCGCCGTTTTTCATGTGCGGTCCTTCAGGCGCCCGAAAGGTGCACTCGCGCGTCTGTAACACTGTAAGGTACCCGAGAAGGTGCCACGCGATGGCTCCAGCCCGTTTGCCACGCCGTCGTTTGCCCGGGAGTAACTAACTCACTTACGCCTCCTCGACCAAGGAGGCGAGGCTGCATTTTCCAAGTGGGTTCAGCCACGTTCATTAACATACTCGCAGCAGACGACTCAACGGGCTGGCACATGCAGCTGCGCGCTTGCGGGGCTCACTCACTCACTTCTGCGGGGTTGGGCTGCATATTCCCGGTGCCCGACCGCAAAACAATATTTAGCCACACTGACAGCAACCCAGAGGGCGACCGCAAAGCAAAAGAAAAACGTGTTCCCAAACTGGGCCGCCCATTGAGCCGACTGTTAGGAAAGTTTAACGATACCTGTGTAAGCCAACCAATCAAGAACATACAATATCATACAAGGCTTCAATAAGGCTTCAGGAATGTTTCTGTCCTTCCATCTGCAAAGCCTACCTTTGCAGCCCGTGGTGCAGTTGACCGATCGTCCATCGCGGTTCCGCCTAGCAGCAAGGCCGTGAAAAAGCATCGAAGCTGTGGGATGTTGCGAACTCAAAAGGCCAGCTGCTGCTAGTTGGAGGAGCTCACGTGAACAGCCAACTTGGAAGCTCAAGGAATGCAGGACCCTCTCCCCAAGTCCCAAACTCCGCATAGCCTCGCAAGGCCCAGGAGAGCGGCATCGCTGCCCGGACTCACACCCAGCTGCCCAGCAGCAGCACGAAGCCTCGAGAGGAAGCGGAGGGATTGTTTTCAGGCTTTGGCGGACAGGCGCCTGCAGCATCCTGGAGCACTGGCACCTAAACTTCAACACCCTAGAAGTGAGCTGCGAGACTGGTTGAAAGGAATGGCGAAGCAGTGGCAAAGAAAGAACGAACTCTACAAAGTGGTGCCTGCAAGCGCATGCTTTGACGTCAGGGGCTCTATGCGTCTATGCCAATCTGCTGAAAGCTGAAGACGCAATCAAACAGATCATTGCAGGGTGCGTGGCTGCGATGTCCAGGGCTCATCGGGGAAGCGGGCGTTGTGGCGCAGGACTTGAATCACAAGCTCGCGGGCCTGCCTTGTCGCGGAGAGGATAGTGCTCCCACCTTGTCCCGTCGCCTATGGATTATTTACTCAGGAGCTGTTCGCACCATGTCCGCTTCATTCCTTGTCAGGAACCCTGAGGCTGCTTGCACAGCACTTACCGGACTTCGTGAAGAACCGACTTTGTGAAGACCTGAAGTGGAGAACCCAAGATGGCGCAGCCAAACACAGTGGCAAAAGCACCAGAGACCCCCGGCTGCCTGACAAGCCGAACCTCCAGCGAGATGGGGGCCACCTGACATCTGGCCCTTTACTTGCATTGATGTAGAAATCGCAAGGCTGGTGTGGGGCAGCTTAGGACTTCTAGTCCAACCGCATACGACTCTGCGGGCACTACATAAGGCCTTGGTTCACGGGCCCCTTGCAGGACACATTCTCGGTGTAAAAGACAAAACCAAACGAACCTTTACAAGAATCAGAAGATTGGCTAGCTTTGTTGTTGAGACCTGCTCAGCTCAGGCCCTTACATCCATGGAACAGGTGGATGCTTGGAATGATACGCTGGGGTTAGATGCTTGAGATTGAGCAAGAACGACGTGTTGGATCTTGCAATTTCGAGCCTTAAAATATAGCGAAAGATCCACCCACGCACTCCGACCTGGATCAAAAAAAAAAAAGAAGCATTGCCACAGTCTAAGCTGTATACGCCGAATTACGTCGAGGTTTAGAAAGGACCAGTCTGGCAACTTGCTGCTGAAGCGGCGTAGGGTTCAGCACGTGGACTTAGCCTCAGAAAGTTGAACAGCACCAGCAACAGCTTCTCGCACTCCATCTGCCCCAGAACAACCTCAAACTGCCCCAGCCCCGCCCGACCCCTCCAATGCCCCTCTCGACTTCTTACGATCCTAGACATGGGAAAAATGGATGTCCCATGTTTGTTCTCGTGCTAACCAAAAGAATCCTCCTCGAGTCGGCCCCACTGCGGCTACTGCATCCGAGAAACGAGCGCGGAGCTGCCCCTCCTGGCCTGGCAGCTCGCGGCCGGTACCCAAACCGAAGCCCCTCGCCTCAGTCCTGCATAAACCGCAAACCATCTTGCCCCGACCCTGATCTCTCCCTCTAGATCGCTACAGTCGCTCCCAAGCACCTCCTTGGCGTCAGCGACCGCACGGGGCTCCGCGCAAGGCGCGGGCTCGGAGTCCTGGGAGTCGAGCCCCACAAGGACTGAGGGCTGATGCTTTTGGGAGAGCCAAAACAGAGGCCACTGCCATCATCTATAGCAGCAAGCTGGCAAGATAGCATAGCACAGCAAGGGGCTCGACATCAAGAAACGTTTATGCACTTGTTGCCTGATGACTTTCCGCTGGTGCAAAGGCGGCCTTTCCGCCGCAGTGCAACTCATCGCTAGGAAACGATGCGCTGATCACAAGTCAACAGGCGCTCAGACAACTTCGCTTGCGACAGTATCTGCTCTAGACTCACTCCGTCGTCCTATGTTGCAATGCCCTAAAGTCAAAACTACCAACTCCCAAATGCCGCACCCGGGCTACCCTATGTCAAAACTCCCACCTCCCAAATGCCCCACCCCGGCCACCTGGCCATAGATCCCGCAATTACACCCAAGGCCCTTCAATTCTCTAGTACAACTTCAGCCCCCCCGCCTGGCGCTGCGGGGACTTCGGGGGCTGGCAGGCTCCAACGAGACGTAGTCCCCAAGCAGCCACGCCAACTCTTGGATGAGCCTGTCCACCCGCCCTTGTTACCCGAATCAAACTCCTTTATATCAGACCTCTCCAGGGCTCAGGGCTTGGAGCTTCCAAGCTCGAATCTGGCTGAGGACCATAACCTGGACCATCCTCTTTAAAGACGCCGGGTACACAGTGGTAATTCGTGCAAAACAAGTCCAGGAGTATACCTCAGGGGTGCAAGTCTCAGAAGTAGCAGTGCCCTTCCCGGAAGAACGAGTCTGATCTGCGTGGCGGGCATTGATCATTCCTAGTTCCACGCACGCCCTGCAGACCCCAAAGCGGCGCCGGCCTGGCAACCTCCACGCGGCAGGGAATGCCAACCTGAAAAGTCGATGGAGGGTTCACACTGAAGGCAGCTTTATGCAACATGCCTTCGCAGCGAACATCGCTCGCAGATGGATATCGCAGTGTGTAGGATGCACCGGCACACCCCAATCTAGCGCGAGCGCGCACACACGTGTAGATCCCCCCGACGCAAGAAGAAAAGCATGCCAACTGTAGCCCACTTCCTTACAATTCTGACTGTCCTTTACTCCGCCAATCACGTTGCACATTGAGCGGCTGAATTCACAGAAACTCGCAAAAACCTAAATTCAAAACAAAAGCGAAAAAGAAATCCTCCAAAGCCAAGGAACAAACTCAAGCCTATGCAGAGATCCCGAACCTCAACCGAGACCCGATCGAAGCTTGCAAAGAGCCATGTTGATGTTCGAACTTACAGACTTACTGGTTGTGGTGGGCAGCCTTGGAAGCCGCCGTGAGGTGCCCGGCCACTGTGGCGAGCTTCCCTCGGCACTGGGAGAGCCTCCCAGGGCAGCTTCGGGTCTCTTTAAGGGGCGGGGGTTACGTGCTCGGACGGCGAGCCTGGAGGATTCGATCAGTTTTGGGATTCTCATTCTCCAAGGCTCACCCCAAGTCACCCCCTTTCCCCGAGTCTTGCCGGACTCCAGCCTCTGAGACGCAAAGCGCGATTGAACCTCGCGTGGACGCCAGGGCCGCCAGGGGCTTGGGCTGCTGTCTTGCGCTGCCGGACTTACTCTCCGGGGCGTTTGGATCACTTCTTCCTGGTTCCTACCAGAAGCCCTTGACAGCGTTAAGCCTCAAACCTCAACCATCCTCACCTTTCAAACCATCGAATATCCGGAATTCCCTGTCCCAAAACTCGAAACCAAAGCCGTAAATCATCCAAATCACCAGAAAGTCGAGCTACCAGATGCCACCCCCAACAACATTGAGGCCACGCAGCTACTGCCCGAGCACGGGTCTCCACCTGGTCGCTCTTGAGGGCCAAGTTGCGCAAATGCCTCCGTGGGGGCCGAATTGACGGGAAGTGCAGGGTTTGTGCGTACTTTACTTGCTTGGTGCTAAAGGGTACAATCGGTTACAACATGCGACGGACATGCCAAAACAGCACCCGAAAAACAATTCAAAATTCGAGCCCCCAAACGGGCTTCGCCCAAGTGGCCGGTCGTCCGCAGAGGCCGAGAAGAGCCTCAAGAAGCAAAGGTGCCAGGAGCGCCAAGAGGTTGAAAGATGCAGTTCCCCTTCAGAAACGGCGCATGTACTCTTGACAAAGCTCAAGGACCGGCGCTCTTTTTTTTTTCAGCGCATCGATGTTGCCGACCTCAAGGCGCAGCGCTTCAACTTGAGACCTCCACAGCTTTTGCTTGCGCCACCTCGCCCTTCACTAGCAACTGGCCTTCTTGGCAGGGGCGTGATGCCCTGGGTCCTGGGCAGGGTGCCCTAATCAAACATCTTTCCTGATTGAAACTCGAGGCCCTGCCAAGCTCGGAAGTGTCAGAGCTGCAGCACGTTTGGCCGCCCCTGGGCATCGATTTCGCTCGAGAAGCTCTCTTTGCCTATTGACATTGGCCTGCAAACCGGCCCGCGTCTCAAAGTCTCAAAGTACCTAAAACTGCTAAGCGTTTAAAACGTCTCACCCCACTCCCCAGCTTCATCGAGCATCGAAAATCCCAGCCTCAGAACTCCCGTAGCGGAGCAGCTGCGGCTTTGCGAATCACAGACTGTTGGGTTGGTATGGTTTTGGTAAGAGCTGTGGGCACACATGGTGACGCATGGTGACGTGTGATGAAGGCCTCCTAAGGATGTGCTTGTGCCACCAAGGTCAAAGCCGCGCGTTGAACGTTCCATTGGCAAAGGCCACTGTTATATCGCAGCATCTTGGGCCCTGGAGCTTTCGGCTTCAGCCGGTTCCGAGCTCACCCCCAAGCTGCGTAGTAAAAGGTCAGAGCATGATTCTTAGGTAGGACAATGCAGGACAGCTGAGGGCCCGAGTTCTGCTGCTGGAACCAGTATCGCGAGACGACTCGCGCTTTAGAAGAGTCTTTGCCCGATCCTGTGGGGCATCATCAACCTGGACGTCTAATGAGTCTAATATCCTCTAATGGCACCTAGTATCGTCACAACGTTAGAAAACGGTACATGCCCTTGGTGTTGGCAATGGTTGGGTCGGACCGAGCATTCTGTGCAGAACGCACCAGCTCGGTGCTTTGGGAAACTGGGCTCGACAGCTGGAAAGCACAATGACACCAAAGTTAAGCTGGAGGTCATTGGCTGGTTAGGGCTTAAGAGCACAGAACAAAGTCTCTCACGTTTCCCAGATCTTCCCTGTTTGCAAACTCATTCGCATACAGCTATCCTGGCAATCCTGGCCTCGGTTCCTCCTTTCACGCGAGGTTTCTGGGCAATCACGCCCCCTGTCCACCGCGCAAGAGGAAGACAATGCTCTCTTCACCAATTAGATCCCAGCCCAAAAGATCCTTTTCTGAGAAGCTCACGTCATGGACTTTGCTGGACACATAGCAAGATTGCAGGTCGTCCGTGAGGTGACCCGAATCCGGCAGCTCGCTGCGTGTTGCCTCCTCCGAATTGATGTTGTTGCTCTTCTGGCAGAACACAGGGCGCCTGTTGGCATTGCTGTCTCGCATCACGGCAGAAAGGCTGAAGTGCTTCGTGAGCTGCTCCTGACCCTGCAAACGAGCAAAGCTGACTGCCGGCAGCGTCGACTGTGTGAAATGACCCCGCTTCAAGTAGGCTCGCCAGAAAGATGGCGTCATGCGCTGGCAGAGCACTAATACGTCGTTGGGGGTCCGGAAGTTGATGAATGCAAAGCCACAGTGCGTGCCGCGACGCTTGTCGAAAGGCATGTAGAAGAAGGTGTAGCTGTCTGACAAACCACAAGGATGCAGCAGTGCCACAAACGCTTCTCGACTGCAGGCCTTTGGGAAACGGGTGTTTGCTGTGTCTTGGGAAGCTTTGGTTTTGCTTTCCGCTTGGTCGTAGTTTAAGTTTAAGGCAATTGTGAATTACATCATTGCGAGGCGCGGGGACTTCCAAATCGCTAAAACAACAGCACGTGGAAATATTCGATCGTTCCAAAAAGCCTGTTTCGAAGTGATGTTATTGTTGTTGGTTCTTGCAACATCTCGGCGGTTCGCCCTACGCACACGTGACCATGTACAATGCCTCACACCTGCACGAAAAGAACCGTTTGTAGATTACACATTCGGTGCATCTTACTCCTGCGCGCCTGTTTGTGAAAAGCTCCATACTACTTGCGAGACTTTACCAGCCACCTACCTGAATCTACCCGACAACCGCTTCCGCAATGACCTCATGATGTCTTTCACTTTTCGCCTTCTCCTGCGCAAACTGTGACATGTGGTGGCAGTTTCCAGACACTTTTGTGAAGAAAAGCGCCATTTCAGCGGGCAGAAAGCCCACAAAAAAATTGGGGCCCGCCAATCCAGCCCAAAAGTGCGCAAGCCAATAAACCTACTACTTCGCTATACTTCGTTCTGTCTTCCCCTCCACTTCTAGAATTGGCTTCAAGACAGGACATATTCTACTAACCCTTGCTAACCGCTGCAGGACCAACGAAAGTCAAACATTTTGTCAGACGCAGCTCCTTGGGAATGTTCCTCACCATCACAGTCGTGCGTGTGTCCTCGCCGGAGCGGATCTTGTCAGGGACGATGTCAAACTTCTGCAGGTCCTCCATTCCCATCTTCTCGCGCACAGGCTTGCCGTTCCCTTGCCATTTACGTCCTCCCTTTGACGGAGGAGTGGCAGGAGTCTCACTTTCCTTGCTGGTCAATGGAACTGATGCAAGGCCCAAAGGCTCCTGCACCCACTCAGCCGGAGGCAGTGACTCAGCCGAGTCACAGAATGGCTCAGGAATCTGGCTGCTCTGACCTTGGATTTCTTGGCCTTGTGCGGCGGCCTGGCTCACCTGGCATATGGGCCGGCTGGCTGGGATCAACATTGTCACTCGCTGAGCTGCACGCATGTCGTAGAACTCCACAGCGATTTCCTCTTCACACAACGAAATGCCAGCGATCTCTCCATAGCCGTGGAGCTGACCTACTTGGTCCCGGAGATCGGCGATGACCTTTGGCGAAATGCTGACTGCACGAAAGTCGCGTGCGGCCGACGGGTAAGGTTCGGCTAGCGCTCCGAAGTGCTGAAGAACCTTCTGCGCGACCCTCACGTCAAAGAAGGTCACGAACACCAATCCGGTGACGGCACTCAAGGTGGTGTCAAGCCGCGCAATGTCGCCAAACCTCGAGAAGAGTGTGGTCGCCTCTGGAAAGTCTGCCTGTAAGTGAACTGCCACGGTGTTGGAGGCACCTGACAAAGACGTGGGCCGAGCCATGCTGTACCGAGCCTGAGTAGCTTGAAGGCAGGTCTTGAGCCACTTAGGCTTTCCGGAACGGCGGCGCCTCTTGCGTTTCTCACATGTTCCCGACTTTCCATGCCACAGTCACAAGCTGCGGAGTGTGGACGGGGCGGGAGGGGGGAGGCATGTGGAGCGGCTTGTGGGCTGAAATGCAACTCTCGTTGTTTCACTTTTCCACCGGGGCGTTCGGCCCAAGGACTCCACCGACGAGACGGGGGGGGAGGGGGGGCGGGTCCTCATTTCCGTTCTTTGTCCGGACCTTGATTGAAAATACGGGCATGAGTCAGACTCATACTTCACACTGCACCACTGTCGACCTCAGCCACAAGAAACTGGGTGCACACGTCCTTCGAGACGCTGCAATTGTGTGTTGCGGCTGGTGCTCTAGATTGTATCAGTGTCACTCTGCCACTATGCCACTGAGTCTGCCACTGCTACAGAATACTGGGAGTACTGGCACAGCAAGGTGGTAAGCTGCTCCAGAACGGCCATATCCGAAGGAGCAAAGTGGCTGTAAGTGGTGAAAAAACTCCCAAACCCTAGATTGCTCTGCCTCGCCCTTTCCCCTCAGTCGCCCACTGCTTGGCCGCAGTGTCCAGGACCGGGGAGGCCGAGCGCATGCGGGGCGATGGGCTCATGACTGTGGGGAAGGGTTGAACGGGGGGCCCAAGGCGGCTGAATAGCAGGGTAGGTAGAAGAGTGCAGGGTTTAGATTCAGGATCCCGACGCGAGGCTTGGAACGTTCATCAATGCAGAATGCGCCGACCCACACGCTAGCATCTAGCAGCCAGCAGGTGGCTGGCGTGGAACGGGAGTGTGGGATTTCGCGACCTCGAGCTTTGCAGCAACTATGGATGCGCATTCTGAGGGGGACTGAGGGGCAAAACAAAACAACAAAATTCACCAACCTCATCGAATGGAGCAGAGATGCCACAGCAGGCCAGCTGGCAAACAACTGTGCGCTCACGCCGGCTTCCACTCTCACACTCGCGCTCACACCGTCTTGCTTCTGGTTAAGGGGGTCACCCAAGCACAATGGCAGCATGAAGCAGTCTCACACTGTCGCACCCCGAGAATCTGTGACACGCTTTTGGCTCCCGGTGGGTGCGAGAAGAATCTGCAGCTTACTCGATGGCTGCCACAGCACCCGCCTCCTTGGAAGAGAATCCATTAGTAGTTGCGGGGGGGCGCAGGTTTCGAAGGTAGGGGCTGTTGAGGGCCTGAAAAAGAACAAATGTTGATAGCGCTCAACGGCCTCAAAGTCATAGGAGGACCAGACCAGGGATGATTCTAACCAGCAACCCTGAAACGCCAAGTTACACCAAAAAATAAGGGGCTACCATACCCCCAAAATGGGAAACTGCAGCCCATAATTATAGTCTACTGGCTTTCAAGGTAACCCTGAAACCTCCCTCAAATACTTCAACGCCCAAAGGCCTCGAGCTGCTTCAGGGCATCCTCGCAGACATCCTGTGCGTGGTTGTAGGGCCCGTGCTCCACATTGCCCAACATAACTCAACAGAGGGCTTACGCAAAGTGGGGACCCTAAAATAGGCCCCCAAATAGTAGGACCCCCAATAAGGTACCCCCCTCATATCGTAAACCCCCCAACAGTCTTCTTCGGCTCTGGAGCTGCACTCGACAGCCAATTGCTTCATCGCGCTCTCTTTTCGTGCAAAGCAGACCGACCCAAAGAGACAACCCGCAACAGCTGGCAGACGCACAAAGCGAGCCACTGCTTCAAAAACCTTGCTATGCCGAAAGTAGATCCGAAAGCCCCGCAAGATCCTCTGGAACCCTAAGGCCCCGCAAAGCCTCTCTCCTAGACCAAAGCCTCAACCTTGAGCCCTTCAGCGTTCGCAGAAACCGCTGGAAAAGCCAATGAACAAGCAACTTACAAAGCTACTTCAACGAGACAGCTCTGGACATCCTCTGTCCTTGGGCTTGCCTTCGACGATCTTGCCTGGGTTGTCTGCCAGGCCCTTCGCGTCCTCCAGGGGATTGTGTTGGAGTCTTGAAATGTTAGGGCTTCGATGAAAAGTAAGAAACATGACTCAAGGCTTGGAGTTTTGGGGGGTTTAGGACCGAGGTCTTTTGAATTCTGAGTTTGGGCCAGGGGCACTTTCTAAGGGGCCGTGTGGCGTGCCTTGAGACCGAGGCCCGTGATGGCCCGCACTGCTTTGATGACCTTTGTTGTCAAAGGGTCAGGGATGCCAGAACTAAACCTCGCTGCTCTGACACAGGTCCTAGCGGTCTTAGGCACAAAGCGGATCCACTGTCATCACTGTGCCGACATCAAGCTGATACCGGCATGTTCCGCATTCGTGACCTTGCAAGGCCTGCCTGGACAGGCTGATGCGATCCATGCCTCAAGCCTTCAACACAACTAGCACAGTGCAGCCAAGCAGTAGCGACCAACACCCAAATTCAATCTACCTGAGCCTCAAATGACAGCGATAATTAAGGTCCGAAGGAATCCAAAGGGCTGCAATCTTCTTGTCCTTGGGCACTTCCTGCAGCACGAGCTCTAGGGTCACAGAACTCGGCTCATCTCAAACCCTCCAACGCGAACAAAGCCCTCAGACACTCTCAGGCACTCGCAGACACTCTTCTCAACATCCACCACACAACCTTCCACGACCTTAAAGCTGCCTTCAGGACGAGGTCAAACTCCGTCTTCTCCGGAGCAGCCTCCGCCTGCAGCGACTGGGCGAAGATGGGGTTTGGGAGCAAGGGCTTTCCGGCCAAACGTCTTGAAGGGTTCGCCATCTTCGTGAACCTTACCTCCACGCCCACATTTGTTCTACACTCGGAGGGTTTAACCTCACTGACTTATGTGCCTGCTACGTGCCAAGGCAGATGCCGACTCAAATCTCACATCTAGGAATCTCGGATGCATTGTGACTATGATGCATTCCCAACAACACAATACTACAGCCCTTCACCGGCCTCTGCGCCCCCACCACCGCCGGCTGCAGCTGCCATCACCACGGCACCTCCAGACGCGGAGGCGTCGACGCCAAACGTCTCTTCAATGGCCTGAGGAACATCGATTCTCAGGCAGTCGTGGCCCTAAGCTTGGAGGCTCGCCTTGTGCTACTCTTGTGCTGGCAGCATCCGGCAGCTTTTGACAGCATGATCAGCATGGAGGGTACACGGATACAATTCACATGGGGCACTTCTTGTCCTGCTACATTCGACCCACACCAGGAGCCATGTTAGACACCATGGTCCAATAGGAGGTCTCTTCCAGGATGTCAAGAGCCCCAGACCGGCCTAGACATGCCAGCAGCACTCAAAACACAAAAAACACATTGGCTTCTTTTCACCCCTGCAGGCCCCATCAACTCCCAAACTCTCAAGCCCTCCATTCTGCAGAATTAACTAAGCCCTGACATGCGGGCCTTGACAAGTTCTGAGGCCTCCAGCAGCGTCAAGCCCTTCAGCTCCTGGATTTGTCCGGGGTTGCTTCTTGTTTCTCGCGCATTTTCATGTTTTTCTGTTGCGGATTTCGCGGATTGGGCCTGGCAAGGCCCAGCGCAGCTACAACGCGCACATGTCAGGTGCACAAAGCCAATTCACCTCCACGATGTCGTCCACCTTGGACCCTCTGGACACCTGAGTCAAACGTGTCACATCGTGTCTCAGACGATCAAAGGGTGCTCTGGCGAGCTCCTGGCATGCCGGGGTGTTGGGGTTTGAAGGTCGAACCGGTTGGGTTGCACCACTCAATGAACGGGCCGTTAAAGTCACGACCCAACAAAAAGCATTGGTGATTGTAAGTGATTGTAGTTGCGGCACCCGAGATCCCACGAATACGAGCCCAAGCTGCTGCCACCGAGCGCCCTGGGCTGCGCAGCGCCGGGGTGCCAGAGACGAAAGCCCAGCTCCTGGTGCCAGGCTCGAGACCGGAGATCCCGACTCCCGATCTTCGACTCTACAAAACTGCAGACCGCAACCCCAAAAGGTGCGCGACTACCCTGATTACCTTCGTTCAGCACAAAGTGCCCGCGCATTCATCAGACATGCCTAAGTGCAAAGGCACTGCCCAGAGCGTACGACACATGACTCTGAAAATCCATCCCTGGGATGACCTGGTCCTGCAGCAGAAGGCATAAAGCCCTGCCAGTGCCTGCAGGGCGAAATGGGTAGTGCACATTCCCAATGTACGCCTCCGGCCCACCCGGCTCCAAAAACCAGAAATCCGGAACCCTCAAATTGACTCAAACTAGCTCCCCTTTCCGGCCATCAGTGCCAGGGATGGGCGAGCCCTGTGGGTCGTTGCGGTGAAAGCCATGGCTTGGGGACGGCTCTCGGACTGTACAAAAGCAGACGGGCCGCGCGGTTCTCTATTTGGGCCGCGACGTCGGCTGCGGCGCCGCTACCCGTGTATGGGAGTCAGCCTGGGGTCTGGGATTTGGGGTTGCCAGTTAACCCAGTCAACATCACCATCTGCAAATGCAGTCTGCCATTCACGAAAAGTTCTGCCCAGCTTCGCGCGTCAACTTCGTAGGGCTGGCCGCACGCCTTGGCCAATGAAGGTTCATGGTTCAGTTCAGGCCTCTTTGTGATCTGAGTGCCGAAAACCCTCCGAAGGGCATCGAGAATCACCGCGCGCATCAGTTCAGACGACACACTTTTCATGTCGCCACGACCCAACACCAAGGGTCTAGAATGGCCTAAGATGCTTGAACCTTGTGCCTTCCAAAGCCGGATGAAAGAAAAAAGGGAAAAGTGACTTGCAACAATCACAAGGTTCCCCAATTCCTGCCCAACCTAAGTGCATCGTTTGGAAGAACTCCCCTGCTCTTCTCCCGATCTAAACTCTCAGTCCAACTTTGTCCCGCAACCCCATCCTTGTGCCCACACAATCATATAGGTTCCCAGCATTGCAACGCCAGACTTTGTCTGAAAGCTTGGCGGTGTCCTGCGAAAAGTCAACATCCCAGGTTCCGAGTCGGGTTCCCTTAGTGCCAACAGTGAGGATCGAGCTGGATTCAGAGCACAGAGGGGCCTCAAAGAGGGCTCACGGAGGGCTTGATTTACTGGCGATATCTGATCAGTTTTTGGTGTGGGCGCCACTGGCTGAACCTAATCCCGACGCATGCCAGGACGTGAGAGCCTGAAGAGAGGCTCCTCCTGGGCTGACTGTTGCTTGCTGAGCGGTAGAGCGGACAGGAAATTCTGGAGCTGCTGCCATCTAATACGCCGGCAGAAATCACATGTACTTCGTTCTGCGTATGCATCGCGGCTTGCAACATCTTTGCAAAAACAACCGAAAATCAAAACAGCGTGTGAAGGCGCAATGTCAAGAGCCCACCGTAAACCCTGAACCCTTCCCACCTCGCACGGTCTTGCGACAAACGCCGCTCGCGGTCCATTGGATTGAGAGAACCAGGCTTGGGCGGACTGCTCCAGTGAAGCTTTTTTTGCCCCCAAGGTTTAGGATTCAGAGTTCAGGGGGGCCCTCTTTGCCCTGGCAGGAGTTGGCTTGGCCCACTTTGAGATGCGCTTCTGCTGCTAGTGGTGTACGTGGTTTGGCGACCCCTGAACCCTGAAACCATGGAAGCTCGACACCCCGGAGAATGAGACGGCTGCATGGCTGCGGCGAGGAGCCGTGACTTTGCGGCAGAAATCTTAGCTCGAGAAGCAACCTCCCAACCACAACCATGCAACCAAACCAATCCCGCACCCATGCTCTGCGCCTCTCTTTATCAGCAGGCTTGGATTGCAAAGAACTGGAGAAGAAGAAAACGATGAATTTACACCAAGAAAGACGGCAAAAGGTGAAGCAAAAGGTGAAGCGGCAAACTTGTGACTTTACGGACCATCGCGAAACAATACGTTGGACATGAGTGACATGCCTTCTAGCACGCTGGCCTTGTCCGCAAACCATTTACTTAGGCTTTCAGCTCCCGTTCCGAACCGAGTCAAAGCCACATACTCCGCAGGACTCCGCAAGCCTACGGTACTTACTGTGGACTGTTTGAAGCATCGCCTGTGAGAGCAGCATGTCCAGGCCCTCGAGCACCGAGACTCCCTCGGAGCTGGCTGCGCAGCCGGCCTCAGCCGACTTGCTTGTGACAAACGGGTTGCCGAGGTTTGCCCGCGCGGTTCATGAGGGGCTTCTGGAGCGTTGGGCAGTGGTGGTCGTGGGCTTTTTCAGCCTTTTCTATTTTTTGCTAACCAGGAGCTGAAGCCTCACAAGCCAGGAAAAAGGCAAGACGAGGCTTTGGTACATTGCGAAAATTCTCCCCGGAGCCAAGGGCAGAAGGAATCCGTGTCAAGTGGCAGCGTCAAGCTGAGAGGGACTGCCAATGAGCAAATCCGACTTCTGCCTTGAACTCTCCATGTGCGATAGGAATATATGCTGTGAAGCCTTTTGACAAGCCTCAACCCTGACTCCTTTTGCCAAGCTCAAGGCAGATAGGAGCTGGAGGTTGCCCTGCGCTGTTTCAGGAATTTGTGGCTTAAGGTCGAAGTCTAAGAGTCTAAGGTTGAGGGCATACCCTGCAAGGGAGAGTAGAGGCCCTTTGAAGGAGACCTAGGCTCTGTGCTTGTTGGAGTTTTTGCGCAAAAAAGGGGGGTTGCGGGTGCTTCCCCCATCTCGCACCGGCAACTGCACGACTTCCAGCGGTCAGGAAGCCTAACTCGACCTTTCGAGGGACTGCAAGTTACGGCGCTTGAGGACTCTTCAAGAGTGCTGCCTCCTTGAACGCAAACTCCCCGGCAGAGGCATCCAGACGCACCTGTGGTTTCAGTTGCGATTAGGTGGGCTTGTTATGGTTTTTCGACTCTTCGAACCTTGGCCTCAAGAGGCTCCCTGGAATTCAGCTTGGGCTGTGCAGAAGCTCCACGCAAAGGATTTGTGCATATGGCTTTGGCTACGCACTTCGGTTTTGCAAAAACAACCTGCCTAGCCTTCGGGGACGCGCATTCACCTGGTTTCCTCAAGTATCTTCGAGCTAGCCGACCATTGAGCTAGGGGCCCAAGCCGACACCTGAAACCCTAAAGCTCTCCATCTACCAGGAAGGCCCAAAGAAATCAGAACCCTTCTTCGAACCCTTTGCCTAAACTCCTTTGTTCCCTTACGATGCTTGTGCTTCTTCCTAGTGTTTTGTCAGCTTAGTGGGAAGCTCAAGCAGACTTGCCCTGGCCCTGACCTACATATCTTGAGGAAGAGGCTAGCCAGCGCCCTGTATCGCTCTTGCGCTCCACGCCTTGGCAACAGCAGAAGAGGAGCCGCAAACTCGAACACACCGCGACGACATCACCATGGTGCTGAAGTTCGGACGAACTGGCTGAAGGTTTGAAGCAGCCCCATGAGCCCTCCGAAGCAATTTTCTGCTCACTGCTCAGGCTGCTCAGGTTCCTGTGGGCTTTCTTGGCTTCCTCCGTGCTCCTGCAGGCTCACGGACCAGAAAGCGCGAGCGTCCCATCCGAAATTCCCATCGCTCGCTATCACTCCGGATGAACTTAGCAGGCTCCTGATTGACAACAACTTGCGATCTCCCCCCCCTTCGTCAAACAGTCGGATGGGATGTCGCGTCTGCATCATGCTCCAGCCCTAAACCAATGCAGCGGAATAAAACAAACGACGAACTTTAGAGTCGAAGATGCCAATGCCATAGTCGCTTATGATAACCAGCTTATCTCTTATATCAATGTCCTGACTTCCGCGTTGCGCAAGTCGTCCAGCAACGATGGCTCCTGACTTAAGTCAGATTTAGTACATGTGTCTGACGAATGCTTCGCTGCTTGCATAATTACAGAAGCTTCTCAGAATTGGGCCCTCAACATAACATGAAACAGAAATCTGCGCGCAAGGACTTTGAGATTTCATGGGCAATTGCAGACTGCAACCGAACTTTGAATTGCACCAACACATCCAGTGCGACTGATCAGCCATTGGACCCGAAACAGGGTCACTGGAACCTGCTCGAGGCCAAGTGCGGGTAGTAGGACTTCACCCCAACCCTTCAACCCTAAGCTCCTCCTAAGCTAGTTTATGTTTACCCATAGGTCTCCGTCGGGAAGTCTGACCGACGACCGCAGACGCGCACTCACACCACACCACTCACAAGACTCTATCGGTTTGGGATACGCACGACCCGTACTGCCTCCTGCCAATACGGCAGCCACTGCACCACCAACGACCCCCACAGCGCCGAGGGCGATCGCCGTCTGGCAGTCGCAAGCAGCCCAGAGGTTCCGCCCCAAACCCTAAACCATTGAAATCGGAGGGGGCTTGAAACATCTTGAAGCCATCACACTTCCATGACTGGTCTAGCTAGCTGCGACTGAAACGTGTTGCCACGATGACTTTCAGCAGGGTCTCTCTTTGCCAGTGTGGTGCTTGCATCCGACTACTCGGGGCCGTTCGTTTGCGCTACTGTACACTGGTCTTGGAGGCTTGCTGACTGCAACCATTCCGGCCCTCCGCGCAGCATAGAAAACAAACAGCAAAGCAACAGCACCCCGCGGTTGTGGGCCAGCCTTGCTACCGAAATTGGTCGAGGAGCCTGCGGGTGGCAAAACGGCACGGCGACGCGGGGCGACACATTCCAGCCACCGCGGCAAAAGGAGGCGGGACAGCGACGATCAAAAGAGTCTCGGGCGGCAATTTAGGAAAAGGATGCTCCGACGGATCAGGGCGTTCCGGCTGCGGTGAGGGATGCGAAAAAGGAGCAGAAAGGACGGGCTTTCGATGTCGCCAACCGCTGAGCACCGGCGTCATTGCGTTTAGCTCTTTCGGCCGGTCCGATTTGGTGATGCTTTGCATGAAAAACGCAAGTTCTGATGTTGCTACACCACAACATCACCACGACCATATCGCAAACTCTTCAGCCTGGCAACAATTCGCGGCTGTGCGCGGCTTGGGCATTGTAGGGTTCAGCGCTTTCCTTCTCTGCCTTCCCAGTTTCAACGCTTCTCATGACTGGCCCCTTGTGCGGCTGCTTCCCAATTGGGACGCGCCGAGTACTAGGATCCACTAGGTGGGGGCTTGCGTAGTGCTTGAGTGGAGCTTTGGAGGAATATGGAGCAATGACGGTGTCATCGAAACCCGGGGTATCCCTGCCCAGCTTGCCTTGTTCTCGGCGACAAAGCGCCCTGGCAAGACTATGGATAAGCTTTGCACTTGTGCATGCCCATGGAGATCACAATTTCGGACGTGAAAAGGAGAATCCCTGAACCGTAATGCCAAAAAGCCTGCCTCCCTGTTCACGAAGGCGCTGCGACTCCGCCTTTCCATGCGCATGAAACACACTCTCCGTAAAGACATGTGGGGTAAGCACTCCCTGCACCCGAAACGCCTACAACAAGCCCCCAAGCTCAAGCACATGACGTGACCGGCCTTGAGCGGAGCCAAAGCGCGTTCAAAGGCCTCTAAGGCTGGACGCAGCCGACGCCTCGGGTGTCTTAACGAGCTTGTGCAACCTTGACAGGACCTTGACGTTCGACTTCCCCTGGCATCCCTCGTGCCCTTCCTGGTTCAGGCGAATGTGTGAACTGCAAGACCTGAAAGTCAGCGGAGGTATTCATCCACCCGGGCACTGTTCAGGCTCGTCGGCAGGCAAAGGAGCTGCACGCTGAGACTCATACTCCTGCGGATCTTTTGGTCGTGTAAAGATCAGCTTGGCATCTGAGCAGACAGAATCTCTTCAAGCTCTGCTCAAAGCTCTGCTAAACACTTCCTGTTTTGCACTCAGGGATTCATTAGTGCGCCTGGTGTGCGCTTTTGCGTGTCAGATGCGGAAGTCCTGGATCCGGAGGCTGAACTCTTCGATCATCTCCTCTCACAGTCTATATGGAGCCCAACAGAACAACTCGTCTTCTTCAAGCTGCAACGGAAGCTCATGTGATCACACACAGGTTTGGAGTCTCTACAGCGAGAACCCCATGTCCAAGTATCCAATCTAACTAGTAACAGGCGGTACCCCAAAGCCTCAGCTGCAGATGATTTGACGACGTTTGACGACCTTTCTGGCCACCTGCATTCCATTGCCTTCCCCGCCTGCTGTGTTGGGGGCATCTGCGGTGAGGGAAGACCCACCTGCAGTAAGGGATGTGGCTTCGGTTCGGCAGGCTTAACACTTGCTCAACACTTCGCTAAACCGCAACCCCCCCGAAAGAGCCGACCTCTGCAGCAAAATCAACGATGAAGGCGGCGGTCAGCGCACGCTGCAGCCATGGAGATTGCACGCCGTCACAGGGCACGGCCAGCAACCTCCATGTGAAGGGCCAAGCTGGATGCAGCTTAAAGCCCAAGGCGCTTGAAAGGTTTGAGGGACACGTCAGTTGGCGCCGGCTACTGCGCCCGTTGAAAAAATGACTGGGGATGCAAGTTGTGCGCTTTGCTGGTTTCCTCAATTGCCCGAGGCAGTCTTGCAAAGGAGTTTCTTGCGGGTTACATAATTGAGCCGACCGGCCCTCATCTGCGCTTTCGCCATCCAGGTAAAATCAGGCAAAAGGCTTGAGTGCGTCGAGTCAGGACCCTGCATGCGCGGCCAGCCCACGGTTGCTTCCCAAACCCTTCACCACTGAAGGAGCACAAAGGAGTGAGAAGCTGCGCATGGTCCCGCTTCCGCGTCAGGCACATGATTTCACACAGTGCGCCCCGGCACTCTCTCTAAAGCCCTCAGAGCCTTCGCACGTCGTCGTTGTAGAGCCGCTGTGCAATGACGGGAACCGGTGAGTTCACATCCTTAACGGCTGCACACCATGGCAATCCAAGCCCTCGGTCTTTCTAGCACGAGGACTGCCTTTGGCCTTTGGCCTACCATCTTCCTCGGCCACTGGATGTTCCGGGATTTTTTCTCAACCCACCGCTGGGATGCGCCTCGTAGCAACAGTCGTCCTCCTCGATGCCTGAAGCAACGCAACACATCCAATCCGGAGCAGGCAGGCAAAGGCGTGGTGTGGGGGAATTTTTCCTTGACCGAAGTGCTTGCGGGTGAGTTTTTTCTTGAAAGTCCTCTACTGAAGCACGCACTCAAACCCCCAGACGCCTGGGGGCGGCGGCAAGGGCGGCCACAAGTCCAGTCGCCTCGGTTTCGGTTCGAGTCCTTACAACATGTATTTCCATGTCTTCTTCTGTGCTGTCTCTCAGCACTCCCTGAATTTCATCTTTCCACGCCAGACTGGCCGAATCCACGGCCAAGCAGACCTCTGACATCTTGCTTTGGAGAAGACACGCCAATGTCAAGCCGGGCGCTGAAAAGCGGCAACCATGGCATTGCGCACTCCTGTCATGGAATCAGCAGCACACAAAGTCAACACAGCCATCATACCAATGGGCAATGGTTGTTCGGCAGGCAGTCTTTGGGAAAGCTCAGCCTTCAGGACTTTCGGGTGGAATGCAGCTGTGCAAGCATTGCGGGGCACGGGGTTTGGATTTCGGTTAGGGCTCTGGGGTTCAGGTTGAGTACTAACCCGAAACCCCAAACCCAAATCAGGCTTTCCATTCGAAACCATGAGCCCACAACCGCCTTCCACCATCACGATGCGGAAGGCGCGCTCCAGCTCCTCCGCCCCCCCAGATTCGTAGTGGCATCGCTGTGCATGCTGTGCTGCTTAAGGGCTTTGTACTTTGCAGTAGACTTTCGGCTCGCATCGTTTGGACAGTGCCTGGGATGCATCAAGGGCGTTTCGCATCGGAGGTGGTCAGCAAACTGCTCAGCTATAATCGTGCCTTCAAACCAAACCACGGCATGTGGCAAGACTGCAGAGCACCGCCAACTTGCGAGATGATCGTTTCGTGGAAGGCGGTCCTCCAAGAGGCAAGGCTCTCGATTCTGAAGCCGCTCTGCGAAAGCCGCCACCTGAACCACATCCAAAGCTTGCAAGTGCAACTCCTGCACTTGGGTTCATCGGGATACCCATCAACCTCCCTTTCACTTGATCCACGAATCGCTGCCAGAGCTCCTTAGATTTGATTTCAGAAGTTCAAAATTGATGCCTGCGGGGCCGCCGATGCACGTGCGGCCAAGCGCTCGCTGCGTTCACCGGAGAGCTCCTTGCCCGCCCCCCACCTCCCAGGCACCCATGGCCCCTTTCGAGAGCACTCTGTGCAACAGTAGGGTTCATCATAGGACTTGGGGGGTTCAGGGTTTAGGTTTAGGACTCTTGGGCTGAAAGGCTCCAGGTCGGGTATTTCCAGGTGTGCTCTGCAGCCTCGTTCCTGTGCTTTGAGGAACCGCCTCTGACAAGAAGATGAAGATGTGAATGCTCCCGATCCCCCGCCTCCGCCTCTTAAGCAGAATCTACTGCACCAAATGAAGCTCGGACAAAGAGACTTCCGCGAGTACTACGCTTGTCAACATCCAAACTCCCCGCACAGAAACTTTTCAGAAAAGCGCTTCAAGGCCTCCATTAACAATCCAGCCAGGCCTAGCTACCCCGAAGAACCTAGCAACTTAGTAGCCCATAGTGGCGCACGCAACTATTCCGTCCGAACCTCCAAGGTTGGCTCGCTGCTTTCACCTTCCACCGCCTCAAAAATATGGATTGGGTCCAGATTTGTCGGGTGTTTTGATACGGAGAGACTCCACCCAGCTGGCCACAACGCGTTTTGCAGGGTCACGCAAAGCATCGATGCAAGTGCATCCACTAACGCACCAGCCAAAATGGAAATCATGGTCGCACAACTCAAACAGGTGCCCGTTTCGGGTCCTGCAAAAGCAGATCCCGCCTGGAAGGAGGAGATGCGAAAGCGACAGCCGCTGAGTTGGGCGTAGGCCTTCCACAGCATGTGCGATCCCCCCCCCCCCCCCCACGCAGCATTTCCCAAGCATGTTGTCATGCATGGCCTGGCTCGCTTCGAGGAGAGGTGCAAAGTGCCTGCCCAGGGATTAGGCCAGAAATGGGGCCCTCCGCTACTATCCGCCAATTTGTTTCCCGACTTTGTTGCCTTGTTTTTCCCCCGAACCATCGTGGGGCTCTTGTTGTTAGCAGGATTCACACGGCCTGTACTTAGAACACAAAAAAAGGAAAACTCCAAACAACGGAGAAAAGTCACAATACGCCAATCACCGACCAGTACCCGCATCTGCATATGGTTCATGTAGATGTATATAGGTTTAGGGAGTTTGGAACCCTGCTGGTTTCGCATTGTACCGCTTGGACTTCGGCGCACTATCGCGTTTGATTGTCAAAGGCTACACCGATGATCGTCTTGCCTTGCTCTTCTAGGGCCGGTGTTCCGCGATCCAGATACCGGCACCACAAGATTGCAAACCCAACTTCCTTGCTGAACTGAAGTTGCAGTTTCGCGTCGAATACTGCAAGTGGCCAAGCCAAGGACGGAGAAACAAGGAGAGGCCCTAATCTCATTTGGGGTGGTGACGAGCTTTGCAGTATTCATGTCCGTCAGCGGGCGCCTGAAGCTGGCGAGGTCCAAGAAGATGCCTTCCAGATGTTCCGCAGTCTCAACCAACTAATTGAAGGAGGGACCTGGAAGACATGTAAAGACATGCGATTCTGCTCTCCTGCCCCTCCTACGTCTGGACTTCCACTGCGGAGTGCCGTAGCAAAACCGCTCGTTGTGCATCAGCTAATGCAATCCAAGCCCAGATCCACTACTGTGCGCTGCACATCTTCCGACCACGCAAGGGAACGAGTGCGTTCGTGCATATGGCTAGGACACCCGGTGCCTTGTTTGGGCGCGCGCGCATATGTGTGTGTGTGTGTGTGTGTGTGTGTGTGTGTGTGTGTGTGTGTGTGGGTGGGTGTGGGGGTGGGGGTGGGTGTGGGTGTGGGGTGGGTGTGGGTGGGTGTGGGTGTGGGTGTGGGTGTGGGTGTGGGGTGTGGGTGTGGGTGTGGTGTGGGTGTGGGGTGGGGTGTGGGGTGTGGGTGTGGGTGTGTGGGTGTGGGGTGTGTGCGTGCGTGTGCGTGCGCGTTTGTGCGCCATGTGCGCCGTGAGCGCGTGCGCTGTGCGCGTGCGCTGTGCGAGTGCGCGGTGGGCAGGGGCGTGCGGTGCGAGAGGGCGCTGGGCGCGGTGTGTGGAGCTTAGTGCGAGGCGTGATTGCGCTGTGCGAGCGCGTGAGGGAGTGCGGTGCGCGTGCGCGTGTGAGGGGCGAGTGGACGAGTGCGGGCGGGGGCGAGGGAAGCGTGCGCGCGTGCGGACGAGTGCGGGAGCGTGGATGCGTGCGAGCGCAAGCTGGCGCGATGCGGGCGCGTGAGCGACTTACCTGTGCGATGTGTCGCGCGGGCGCCCCGGTGCGGTGCGGGCGCGGTCTTCGTGCGCGTGCGCTTGCGGAGAGTGCGTGAGCGCGTGCGCTGCTTGTGCGGGCTCATGCAGTGCGCGCGTGCGGGCGACGTGCGCGTTGTATGTGCGGGCGCCAGCGTGCGTGCGCGTGCTGGCGCGTGGTGGCGCGCTTGTGCTGTGCGCGTGCGGACGCGTGTGAGCGGCAAGTGCGTGTGCGCTTTTTTGTGCACGGTTGCGCGCGTGAGAGTGCGCGTGTGCGCGTGAGCGCGCGCAAGCTTCGTGCGGTGAGTGCGTGAAAGCGTAACGTGCGCTGAGTAGTGCGCGTGAGGATTGTGCGCGTGTGAGCGTGCGTGCGCGTGTTGACGCGTAGCGCGTGTGGTGCGCAGTGGTGCGCGTAGGTGAGCGTGCGAGCGGCGGTGCGCGTGTGAGGTGTGTGGCGAGTGTGGCGTGTGTGTGTGGGTTGTTGTGCAGTGTGCGTGTGCATGTGAGTAGAATCATGTGCGGTGCGGGTGTGCGTGCGCATGTGCGTGCGCGTGTGCGTGGAGGTGCGTGCGTGTGGTGCGCGCGGTGTGCGCGCACGTGTGCGCGAGCGGCGTGCCGCGCGCAGGCGAGCGGGTGGTGCGCGCTGGCCGCGTGAGTGTGCGCAGTGCGCGTGTGCGCCGAGCATGTGCGTTGTTGGTGCGTGCGCCGCCTTGGATAGGTGCGTTGTGCGGCCGCGTGTGCCGCCGCGTGGCGCGCCCGTGTGCGTGTGCGTGCATGTGCGTGTGTGTGCGTGTGCGTGTGCGTGTGCGTGTGCGTGTGCGTGTGCGTGTGCGTGTGCGTGTGCGTGTGCGTGTGCGTGTGCGTGTGCGTGTGCGTGTGCGTGTGCGTGTGCGTGTGCGTGTGCGTGTGCGTGTGCGTGTGCGTGTGCGTGTGCGTGTGCGTGTGCGTGTGCGTGTGCGTGTGCGTGTGCGTGTGCGTGTGCGTGTGCGTGTGCGTGTGCGTGTGCGTGTGCGTGTGTGTGCGTGCCATGTGTGCCCAACCTGCAGCCGGCTCGGCGCTGGGCGCAGAGGTCATTTCTACGGGAGCTTTCGGCTTTCATACAAAGTTACACACCCCTGAGGACCATTGCTATTTGTGGCCATGGGTACTCAGCTTCGGGAAAACCAGCTCTGAGCCTGGAAGTGCATATGCCTGTTAGAGCTTGTAGACTTGCTGGTGAGGATGAGGCACCAAAAATCCCCAAAAATAATTGCTGGTTCTGCAAATGTGCTTCTTGCGGCTAACTGGCTACAATGCGCTGCAATTGTGGCCTGACTACGGCAGACGTGATGAACGTTCAACTGGTGCAGGGGTTCGTTCGGAGGTTCGCACGCTCAATCTTGAGCCTGGACGGCAGACGGGATGCTTCGGCGGCCCTCGGCTTCGTGACATCTACTCGGAGTTCCCAACAAAAGGCATTGCAGATTCTGTGCCGAAACTCGCAAGCCTACAAGGGTGCCCGAGAGATTACGAGGATGCTGCATCGGGTGTGTGGGGCCGCTGGCGCCTGTTTTGCGAGATGCTCAAAGCGAACACTGACCGAACCGGACCTCTGAGGTCAAGGCAGATGCCCTCCTTGCCGTTCAGCTCGGGCCTCAAAGGATGCCCCCCACTTTTTGAGGCAGCAGATTGTGAGGCAGCGGAAATTCGGAAAGCCCCCTGCTCCATTAGAAAGCTTCACACGGCGACAACAAGCGCATACAACCTCCCAAACTGAAGACAACAAGCGACACTCGTACTCTGCAGGTCGGCATTTTCAAGGTTGCACTATACAGACACTGCACCTAGAAATCGTGAGTTGCCAAGCCAATCTGTTTGGAAACCGGGCGATGTCCAATCGCATGATGACAGCTCTTCGTACTGCCCTCGAACATCCTCCAACGCACTGCCGACCAAAGCCTTACATTGCTATTCGGAGCAAATGCTGACCTCAGCCTGTGTAGCTGCAAGGACCATATGCCGGCAACATGACACATGCTCACTAGCCATGCCACTGGTGTCGGCATCAAGGCCAAAGCAGCGACAAGAGAGATGGGTTTGCCATGACATTCTTGCCCTGAAGTGAGCTCGTACATGGCATCCCACTGCTTTGCACTTAGCCTTACACAATGTGTGCACTCAGATTCTGCTCCATGCACCGACACGAAACCGATTGAGTTGGGGAAGGGTTACCCCGCCACATTTAGGCTCTCGGAGCCAAGGAGCACCCTGAGCCGAAGCCATCTAGCCTTGAAGCCTTGAGGCTGAACCTTTTTCGGAACTTCACTTTCAAGCAAGGGAGAGAAAATGCTGGGGCAATCCGGCTTCGCTTGGAGCCCCAGAAGTCGCACTCGTGCCCCGGGTCCGAAGAGCCTCGGCCTGAGTTTTGCTTGTAGGTTTCGGCTTTTGGGGATTTGGCTAACTTGAGATGTTTGAGGGCTTCGGGTGGGCTTTGGGTTTGAAGATGCTGCAAGGTTTCTAGGCATGCAACATGTCTGGGGGCTTTGATGGTACGGTAAGACTCGGGACTGCAGTGCTTGGCGGATGTTCTCCGACCTTGCAGCAAATTCATCTAACATTGAGCAACCATGGCTGAGAACCTGAAGCTTCTCAGGCCAGTCACTACACCAGACAACTCCGCACTGCCCTGTCCCATTGGTGATCGAATGAACTAGATCTACAAGCTGCACGGAGAGGCATGCCAAAAAACAACATCATGTGTCAGGGTCAAAGCTACAAGTTCGGCCTTGAAACGTGGGACAGCCATTCCTGCCTGGGCTTACTGTATGTGCGGTTTAAAAGGCCCACTGCATGTTGCAATTCAGTTTTGTCCGTCGAAGCTGCGCCCGCGAAGTATATCGCTGTCGTGAAACACAAAACTCAACATGCCAACAGGTTGCCGAGCTTCTGCCGGGGACGCAAGGGACGGAAACGGAGTCTCATGGCCGGCAGTCACCATCGCAGCATCAGATCCACAACATTGTACAATGCTGCTGGGTGAATATGCCAACAAGCTCAAACTGGCAGCGATAGGAACGACTCATAAGGGCCATGGGACGCCTCTGCCCTAAACTGGATCCTAAACTGGATTTGACACCAGGGACTATCACCGCAAGAGGCGGCAAGAGGCACGCTTGTGACGCTTTCAACCTCACGCTTCGCTGGCCGCCTTCTCCTTGTCCTTCTTTTTCTTCTCCTTGTGCTTCTCCTTTTTCTCTGTTTTGCCGTGCTCATGATGTGAATCCTCCTGAGCTTGCTCGTCACTGTCCTTCTGCTTGTTCTTCTTGTCCTTTTTCTCCTTGGCTCTGTCTCTGTCCTTGTCTTTGTCCCGATCTTTGTTCTTGTCCTTGTCCCTATCCTTGTCCTTCTCCTTGTCCTTCTCCTTGTCCTTCTCCTTGCCCTTCTCCTTGTCCTTCGCCTTCTGCTTCACCTTGTCCTTCTCCTTGTCCTTCTCCTTGTCTTTGGATTTGTGTCTCTCCTTGTCATCCTTCAGCTTTTCTTTCCCTTCCTTTTTCTCCTGTTATTCATGATGCTGCCAGGACGATGGTGAGACGGTGATGGCTATGCGGCACCCCCTGAAACTTCACATGATTTCTATCACGATTCGCCTTACGCCACTACGCCGAGCCCGCGGCTCCGCGGCTGCACCCCAGACAGGTTGGCCTTTGTGTCCCCATCTCGTTCCGGATCGCGTTCGGCATCCTTCGCGTCCTTCACTTTGGATGTGTCTCGGGATCTGCTTCCTGCAGGGCCGGATGCTTTCACATGTGCAAAGAACACCTCCAGGACCAGATACTCTACTCATGCCGTCTCCAATGTCTCCGAGCTTGCACACCCTGCCAGCCCAGAAGCAAGTGATGCCCTCAGTTCCTCACATCTTAGAAAGTCTAGAAGAGATTCGCCTTTGGACTTGTTCTTGCTTCCGCTTCGGCTCCGCCGCTTTCGGTCCCGGCTGCGGCTGCGGCTACTGCTGCTGCGACTGCTGCTAGACCTCACGCTCAGCGTTGGAGGGCAACACGAGCAACAGCTGTCGGTCTGGTAATTGGGGGGATGCTTGGACAATTTTACGGCAAATCAGGGTCTGGAAGTCAGTGTTGCCACAACACTCAAACAACAACATGAGCTTTGTTTTTGACACACTCTGGAGCCCAATCTCCAAGACCGTAGTGGCTCACTCGCTCGCACGTTCTTTCTCTGTGTCTTTCTTTCCTTGGCTCCTTCTTTCCCGTTTCTTCTTTTTGCTTGGGTGCCGGAGTCCATGCGCAGTGCTAAGTACGGAAGGAGGACCAACACAACAGCTCGCTGCTTGCTTCCCTCCAGCATGCGGCAAAATGCTCGTGGACGTGATCTGGCAAGCGTAGCGGTGCGGGTCAACCTCTTGTTCATTGGTCTGCTCTGGGTCTGCAGTGGTCTGCTCATCCGTCTTCTCGGGTCCATGTTTTTGCTATTAGCCTTCTTCCGTGCTTGTTGTGGTTGTGTAGACCGGCGCCGGCTTCAGTAGGAAGACCCAAAGACTCTCACATGTGTTCGCTGGTCGTCGTTCCATTTGGTTTTGTTGGCCGGCGGTCGATCTCCGTGGATTTGGCTAAGCAAACCCCCTGCCCGCCTTCCCTCTCCCATCACCCCTTTGCCGGCCACTATCACCATCGTGATGCCCTAGTACTGACATGCAAACCCCCGGCAGGCGTTTAGGTCCATTCTCCTTGTCATTACTTCCCCTGCCTGCTCCCGGTCATGGAGTTCGCATGCGTGATGCGGTCAATCTAGTTTCCCGTGCTCACAGCAACTAGCACACCATAGTCCAACCCACGGCTAGTATGTTCCCACGCTGCTTAAGCTGCACTATTTTTGCCCGGCTACAAGCTGCTGTTGGGTTCCTCCTATCCGATCTACCGAAGGAGAATGCTTGTCTGTGTGTTGTATTTCCCTGACCTCCACCTACTGCCATAATGCCTTACTCGCTGCTACACAGTAGCCGACCCACTATCCCCGACTGGCTGTCCAGTAGGTAGCCAGAGTACCCAAATTACAATCTAACTCGCCGGGGTTCGGGCGCGGGCACTGCCTTTTGTTTTTTGTTATTCCTTTCCTTTCTTGGGCTTCGGACTTTTTTTACTTCTAGGGACCGAGTAAAATGATGAAACTAAGCTGACCAGTCTTCTGAGTAAAACCCCTGCTGTCTCTCTCTCGGTCTCCATCTATATCATCTATGTCTCCCACTCACGGCGTCAACGCAGCGAGCATGACAGATGGAACACGGCAGCGTCGAAAGCTCGATTTGTGTGTGTGGATACAAAACGTACTGGAACGCACTGGAACGAATCAACGTATGAAACCACAGCAAAAGCCAGGCCAACGACAGGGTTACCAGTGAGCTCCCTAACGTGTACTAACAAGATTCCCTCTTTCTCTTCCTCCTCAAAGCCATGCCTTCGCCGCCGTCTCCGGCTGCGGCTTCGGCCGTGGGTCAAATCCAGGACCACGTTGCCAGCCATGCGTTTCCTCTTTTTCTGGTCTCTTTGTGGGGTGTTTTTCGACTGTTCGACTGTTCCTGGGCTCTGCGAGCGCACGTAGGCTCTAAAGATAGTATTTTGTTTCATGCTCAAGGTGCTCTTCTTCTCCACGTGCGGAAATGCAACCACATAAGTGACACGATTCGTTGAACAGGATACTAGCTTACTAGCGTTTCTTCATCTTCACAGCTTGGAATTTTTCCAGGGTGTCAGGACTTGGGCTTCCGGGCATGCACCAATCCATCACACCACGCCACCTGAACCCTTTCCAAAAAGTCTAAACCCGTGCCACAAAAAAGCCGACACTTTGCGGAAACGAATTTTAAAAAAAAACCCAAGACTTGACCACGTGCTCTGAGGGTCCCTGACAAACCATCTTGGGTCACCGTGTAGCGGACACGGTCGCCCTCTTTGATGGTGCCCTCCTTATCAAGTGAAGCCAAAGTCTAAAGCTCGGGACATTCAAACCTTGGCCCGTTGAATAAACAACAAAAGGAAGCTCCTTTGCTGGCTTGGGCACGACCTGCCTTAGCTGGCTGACATGGCAGAATAGATCTTCGCTGCCGTCGGAGGGTTTGATAAAGCCTGGGCATATGCAACGGCCCACGTTCGGTGACGTGATACATCCAATCTTAACGAAACTCACTAAATTGTAGCCGGTGACCAAAGCCGCCCTCCTTTCTCCATCGTACCAGAACACCACTTCCCATCCATGCCTCCCGCCGTGCCATAACTGAAAGCACTTGCTGGCACAACGACCACTGAAATATTAAAATGCGAGTTTGTTCCTAAAGCTGCCATGTCAGATCTTTGCGTGGTCGCTTCAACTTAACAACAAAACAACCAAAAAACACTCGAGTGTCATGTTGTTGTTGCGCGCAGTGAAGTCTGGTGTGTTCTGCATTATATATTTTGGTTGCACGCAAAGGGGCAAGTCCTGGCAGGGGTGTAGTTTTAGTTCACCTTTGTTTCTGCTATCTGCTCTCTGGTGCTGGGAGCCTGCCATGCCCTTCAACAGCCAAAAGCGAGTGACTGGCAGCACCAGCAAGCACTTGCACAAGGACATGCTGCCCAGGCATGGAACGATCGTAAGCTTCGTGCCCTGCCGGCCCCATTTCTCCATCGACCGAATGGCGGCAACATGTCTTCGTGAGACAACGGCCTTAGCGACTTTGAATTGCTCCGCAACGTATATGTTAGCTGGTCTGCGGCCATGAGAGCTTGCCTGCAATGAAAATTGCACAGAACACATGTCCACACCGTGACCAAATGGCTGATGGGCAACCATGCCATGAACCCACCATGCTCAAATGCACAGCACGTGTTGGACTTTTTTGATTCTCGCACCTTTTTGCGTCTAGCCACGCGAGGTCCCACGTTCGGCTGCGGACCCGCGCGAGGCGGCGAATGCATGCCAGCGCGCTCATGCTGAATCGGCCCCGACCTCGAGGCCGAAGACGACGATTGTTGTTTATCCACCACAGTCATGCACTGACTCCCCGCGTCGTTCCGTGCTCGCGTTTTGCCGGAGTTTTATGTCACGGGGGTGTCGCCGGGCTGCAGCCCGTGCACTCTTGCAGTTCGGCAACGTCGCTGCATGCGCCCCGCTTTGCATAGGAATGCAGTTGCTGCCTGCCGTAATGAATTTGTGGTTATGCTTGTTGTTGCACGCGCCTTTTTTGCGACAGTGACCGCGGTCCCTGTGCACGAAGATGACAACGGCGACCACCGCATGGAGCGGTCCGGAAGCTCCGCGAAATCCAGTGCCGGCCCAGCCAACCGGAGGCAGCACAAGGGCAGAGGGGAGGGCTCACGAGCGTCAGCCACGGAGAACGCGCGTGGCACGTAGTCGTTGACGACGGCGCTCGTGGTTTTTTGTCAAACTTGGGGGCTGTTAGGGGATAGAGGGTTCACCTGAGCTTACAAGGGACGTCTAACCGAGTCTAACCCACGTGCAAAACATTCTACATCGACGTGATTCACATAGCGTGTGTTAAAGCGACGTTTCACTTTGCAACTTACAGTTTTGGAGCCTTCGCTGCTGAGGGTATCATCGCCACCAAAAACGCTCTCTGCCGGTGCGTGGCTTTTAGCGCGGAACTCCTAGCAGTCTTGGATGACGTGGCCACGGAGTTTTCCTGTTGCCCAGCACGTGGGTTCCAGGCAAAACTGGGGAACCAGCATCAAATCTCCAAACTGATGTGGCACTGTGCGACAACTCCATTTGAGATCGTATAAGTGAAAATTGGTAGTAAAGCAAATGAGCCACGTGAGCTAAATCAGTTTCCGCAAACATGTTGGTTTAATCTGTGCTGGTGAACATGTGCTGCAGGTGGCGATGTGAACGGCATCCTAACCCGACCCGGCCGGTCCAGCGGCAAGCAACACTGACATGGCAGCGGTCATGCTTTGCTGCACTCTCCCATGTTGCACCTTCTCTGTTGAATCCAACAATCCCCGACGTATCTGCAACACAGCTTCCGCCCCACTAGCAACCTCCACGTGATGTGTTCGCGATAATTAGTAGAGTTCCAGCATCGACAAACGGACTTTCAAAAAGAAGTGGACTTCACAGTGCCAGTGACATCTGGTTATGACAAGCCATGTCTGCAGTGTCTGCGTGATGAATGCAACGGTCCGCGGCTTCGATGGGCCCAGCACTGCAGTGAACAAAAACACTCCCAACAATGGCGTCTTCTCAATCTGGTTGGACCACGCAGTATGAGGCGTTCTTCGCAGGGTCCGGTCCGGCTATATTCAAAACCGGAAAATCAACCTAAATCGACCGGGCCGGCTCCCCAAGGTTTGGAGCCTGAAGTCTTCAACCTAAACCCAAGAACAGAAACCTGAAACCCAAAAACCCATTTCATTATCAGTACGGCGAGAAAAGCAGCCAAAACAGGAAAGTCAATTTAAACTTCCAATACGACCACAAATCATATGTTCACTCAATTCTGTATCAAATACATTGGACATGTTGCACGTACACATGAAGCAGCATTAACCTTCTTCTTGCGGGTGGAAGGATGAGCAAAAGCTTTCTCGACCTTTGAGCCTGAAACTCACATCATGACCAGCGTGGCTGATAACCCACCCATCAGCATCACAGGTGACAACGTACCATGATAGTTTACCCTCACACTGCGCTACCACCTTCCGTTTGTAGGTAAATAGTAATAAAAAGTGCCTGAAAGCTTGCCCGCACACAGCCTGCAACGGTGCAGCAGGGCAGGAGAAAAACCCAGAAATCCTCAACAACCAAAAAATTTTCATGGTCCAGGCCTCAATCATCGTACAAACAATTGGCATACTGCACTATTCGCGCAGCCTGTGCCACATTTTCACCACGTTCATACACTCCTTTGAGATTTGAGATCATTCGGAGTAAGAACATCTTGTTGGGCAGTCGTGGCATTTCCATCCAACTGGAACTGAGCTTGATTTGCTGGCCATACAGCTGCGAAAGATACGTCTCAGCCTCGCTCTCGGTGTAAGTCCGATTCTCAAAGGCATCCAACAAGCCCGCGCTGTGACCCTTTCCGAATCCCAGAAGGAAGTGCCCAGGAAAATTCATACCTTGCAACTGCAAGCCGCAAGAACGGCCCACGTTCATGTAAACCAGGGATAGGGTTATAGGGATCCCGCATCGTCGTTGAAGAACTCTTTCAATCCGAGAGTTTTCGGCATTGTAATATCCTTCTTCTGTCCTTGGGCAGCCTTTGAAGCCTTGCTCCGCCATGAAAGCACAGAGCCCAGCAGCTCGCATCTGTAGCTGGATCTGCTCAGGTAACCCAGCAGCTCCGCCGTCTTCTTCCACATCACCTTCGCACTCATCGAGCCGTTCACGAAACTCCCTGCTGAGTTGTGCCAAGGGCTGCAAAACGACTTTCTCCGGATCCATCTCTGGGTTTGCGTGCATGGCCAACAATGCGGCTGCCCAAGTCAAATCAATCTCAGCATCTGGCTTGGAGACCTCGGCCCTAAACTTCATCAAAGCCTCACGCAATGCTTTGGAAACTCCATCTAGTTGCTCTTCAGACTCCTGTACAGCTTGCCTTGTCGTGCTGCCACGCCGTTGCAAACGTTTCCACCTCAGTTGCCCAGATCGCACGACGAGAACTACGAATGATAGTGAGAAGCCACTCCCCAAACGCGGTGGTGGCATTCTTCTCACCAGCGTCTTTGTCCGGGACAGCGAAGTTGCTGTGATCACACATCCGCCAAAGCCACTGGAGCTGTCCCGGACTGCCTGCGCAGGTCTTGTAGAGAAAGGTACACCAAGGGATGACATGGCACCGACGCAAGAAATCAAGATATTGGATTGGAAGAACTCGAGGTCTTTAGCAGCACTAGCCACAGTGCCAGCAAACCTCTTCGCAACTGTTTCATCAAGTGTTGGCTGCGATGTTGTGTACTTCATCCATTTGTTCCGATCCTCTCGCCGAAATGGCTGTTGAGACGCACCCATACAATGGAGCATTCGAGTATGGCCTGCTGCAACCTTAAACAATTTTCCAGCGGCGTTCCCATACGCCTCTATTGCATATCCCTTGCTCCTATGTTTTTCCTTTTCACAAAGATCTATCCGCAACTGTTCTTTTACCGCAAGATCGACGTCCCGACGTGGTCCACTACGTGTCTACGTGTCTACGCGTCACGGCTGCAGGGACTCCCATAGGTAGTAGAGAGTACGTCGCGCGCTTTCTAGAAGACAAGCGAGGCCAGCACGACGTCCTTCTCGCGCGGCTGCCGGCAGTGCAGGACCTCCAGAGCGCGTGGCTTCTGCTGTTGTTCTGTGCGGCGCCACGGTGCAACTATTTGCTGCGCACGGTGCCGCCGAGCGCAACGGAGGCGTACGCGGCGTCGCACGATGAGGCCATCCTGCGCTGCCTGGCGACCTTGTTGTCTGGGGGGGATGTGCCGTTGGAGCTCCCTCCCAATAGTGCGAGGCGTGCTCGCTTGCCGCTTCGCATGGGGGGCTTGGGCTTGTCGCCTGCCAGGGAGCACAGGCATGCAGCATATTGGGCCTCATGGGCAGACACGGTCACCGCGCTGCAAGCGTGCCATCCAGGCACATTGGCCACACTAATGCGGCCCCTGTTGAGTGTTGCGGCAACCGGTGTGCCCCCCAGTGTCAGGGAGGCCGACCAGGCTGCGCAAACCCTGCGCCTGCAAGGGTACGAGGCGCCCACGTGGGCAGCGCTGTTGGAGGAAATGGCCCCTCCAAACCTCGGAGACGACGACGGGCCCCCTGCCCCAACGAGGCGGGGCTGGCAGCAAGGAGCCGGAGCTGCTGTGGACAAGCGCGCGTTCGAGATGCTTTTCTCTGACTTGGATCCTGCATCCCGAGCGCTGCTGCTGTCCCAGAGCGGCGAAGGTGCGAGCTGCGCGTTCACCGTCGTCCCGAGCGGCCCAGACTTCGTGGTCGACAATGGGGAGTTCCGACTTTTTCTCCTGAGGCGGTTGCGCCTGGCGTTGCCACTCGCCCCTCGCCGCTGCCGCTGCGGGGGGGCCCTTGATGAACTCGGGGACCACAGATCTGCGTGTGCTCAGGTCGGGGTGCTCGCGCAGAGAGCGGGGCCCCTTGAACGGGTTGCGGCGCGCATTTGCCGTGAGGCCGGAGCACGGGTGGCCACCAGCGTCGCCCTTCGGGACCTCAACCTCGACGCGCCGGCGACGGATGGCCGGAGGATCGAGGTGGTGGCCAACGGCCTGCCTCTGTGGCAGGGGGCGCAGATTGCGGTGGACACCACGTTGGTCAGCCCTGTCCGACGCGACAGGCAGGCGAGGCCCGGCGCAGACGCGCGGCCAGGGCTCGCGCTGGAACAGGCTGCCCGGCGTAAGCAACGCACGTACCCTGAACTGCAGCTGGAGGGGGCGGGGCCGATGTCGCCTCGTCGTCTTCGGCCTTGAGGTAGGGGGCCGCTTCAGCACGAGCACGCTTGCGTTCCTCCGCCGCCTCGCGCGGGTCCGCGGCCGAACGCGGGCCCCTTGGCGCAGGTCGCCACTGCTCGGGCCTTGACGCGTCGTTGGACGGCCCTGGCAGCGCTCGCAGCCATGCGGGCCCACGCGCAGACTCTCCTCGAGCTGCCAGTCCACCCACGGGATGCAGGTGATGGGGCGGAGGTCCCCTTGGGGGACCTGCTCCTGGAGAGGCCGTGAACAAGGCCGACGGACATGACGATGCGGGTTGAAAAAGGTGCGGAGAAAAAAAAAAAAAAAATGAATGGATAGCGACTTGCCTTAGGTGCCAGGCAGCGACGAGGTCGCACAGCCAGCTCGAAAGCGGCACAGACAAGACCGGGGCTGGGGAGACGGGCAGCGGCGCGCCGCAGGCCCAACCTCAGCACAGTAAGTGAATGCACGGCGGGGTATGAAATTACAACAGAAAAAGGTTGCTTAGGTGGCTTTGACGAACGCAGGGGTCGAGGCAAAAAATCGGCAGCGCGCCGCAAGCCTATAGGGAGGCAGCGGCCGAGCGCACGCCGAAGCAGCGCCTCAAGCTTGGCGGGCAGCCCAACCTCAGCGCAGTACGTGACCGCACGTCACACGACGGGACAGCACAGATTAAATTGTATATAAAAAAGGGAAAGGCTGCTTCGCTTAATGCAGGGGTCAAACGGGGTCAAAACAGGGCAATCGGCAGCGCGCCGCAAGCCTTCGGGAAAGGCAGCGGCCGAGCGCAAGCCGAAGTGGCGCCTCCTCAAGCCTTGCGCTTCGCAGGCCGGTTCCAGCGCTTGCCCCCTCGGCGAGTGGGCTTGGGATTTCCTTTTGCCTGCGCACCCATCAGTTGGGCGGTGCGTGCACCGGGCCGCGCGGGTCTGGCGGAACCAACCGCAGTGGCAGCAGCAGCTGCCGCAGCTACAGAAGCTGCAGGGGTACGAGAGGATGCGTTCGCCCGGCGGCTCGCAGGCGGCGGCGGGGGGGTGGGCGGCCGGGGCAGGTCGGACGGTGCCGCACTGGGTGGTTCCTGGGGAGCCCTCTCGCCGGCGAGGCTCCCCCCGGCCGCAACGAAGTCGGCGACCTTGATGAGGAGGAGGTCGCGATCAAGGACCGCCACGAAGGAGCTTGCGCCGAGCGTGGCCTCCACACGTTGCATGCGGCGGCATAGGAAACCCTCCGCTCTAACTTGCCCCCAAGGCCCAAGGGCGGCAAGAGATCCCCCAGCTGCACTGCAGTGCCCAGGAGCAACCTCGTTCCCCCCAGCAACCCTCGATTTGAGCCAAAATGGCCGCGGGTCGCAGTGCGACAGGACAGTCGCAGCCCGGTGGCGCGCAAGCAGGCGGAGGAAGGTGGCTGCTGGTGGCACTCCCGCAAGGCGCCGATCGTGTCAGCCCAGGATGCCCAGTAAGCAGCATGACGATGCTCCCTCGCAAAAGTCAAGCCCAGGCCCCCCATGCGCAGGGGCAGCTGGGCAAATGGCTCGTCGCCTCCCGCTAGCAAAATAGCGATACAGCGTGAGACAGCTGCATCATGGGCTGTGGCGAAGTCGTCCGTGAGGCTCGGCGGCACGGTGCGCAACAGGTAGTTGCAGCGCGGTGCCGCACACAGCAGCAGCAGTAACCATGCGCTTTTCAAGTCCTGGAGCGCGGGCAAACGCGCGAGCAGCTCGCTTCGCTGCCAGCACGGCGGCAACGACCGGCTGCCTATCGGGCATCCCAGAACGAGCAGGCCCTGTTCCGCGGGTTTTGTCCAGCTTCCCGTCCAGCAGGGCGGATCGCCTTCCGTCGGGGGTAGCGCCGCAATGAGGTGGCTCCTCCCCAGCCGCGTTCAAGGTGCACCTGGACATTTGCTAGGCGCGACAAAGAAGCCCGCGCAGCTCGCAAAGTTGGGAGTGACCCCCATCAGCCCGATGCGCTCACCACACTGGCAAAGTGAGGCCGTACTGAAAGTCATTGTCGCAACACTTCACAGTCATTTCTAGACCAGTCAGTCTGATGGCGTCAAGATGTTTGAAGCCTCCAAGGTCGCCAGCGCTTCGTGCCCCACGCCCTCCTCATCGTAGTAAATGTAGCGGCTGGCTTGCCCGTAGAACAGGGAAGCGAACGGCAGCAAGCCGGTAAGGGGCGCGTGCGCCCGAAGCGCCCCGAGCATGCTCGCCCGAGAGATGTGGTCGTAGGCCCCAACGCCGTCGATGCTCAGCACTGCCGTCCGCGGGTCAGCTTCGGTCGCTCCTTGCAGTGCGCGGACGATGGCCTCAGAGCCTGCGCGAGTGCGCAGCGCGTACTGGAACGGTGCGCATGCTGTTCGGAACGCTTCCCCAAACTGCTGTGCCAGCGCGTCCGAGCCACGTGGCGGCGGAAGACGTCGCCCATGACCAGCGCTCGCACCCCCACCGGCGGGCTTGATTTGGTCTTTGCAACGCCGGGGCTTGTGCAAGATGTCCAGGTCCACAACAATTATCATTGCTCATGTCCGAATCGATATTGGTGTTGGCCCATGCTCGGGAGTGACCACTTCGCTGTCACTATTAAGCTCAAAAAATCGCGCCCTGCAACATCCGGCGACGATTGCGCTTCCACCCGTCATGTGAGGGAGTGGGGTCAATTGATTCGCTCGCAGTGTGATCGCATTGAAGCTTAGGCCACGAGAGTGCATACACAACTGGCCAACCCCCCCGGGACCACTCGGGTTGAAAGCAGAGCTATTTTAGATGAACTTTACAACAATTTTTTTGGACATTGCTTGGAACGCAGATCCTTCTTTGTACCGCCGTGCCAGACCAAACTCAAAAAACAGCCATCATGGTGGACAGACGCTTGTTTTGCTGCATTTTTTCGACGCAAGGCTGCGTGGCGTGCGAGAAATCGAGATCGCTGTGATGCTACAGAAGCAACCTTTCGTATGAGTCGCAACCATTTTCATCATGTCGAGCGTGGCGGCAGTATGGTCGTAAAAACGCTCCCGCCGAGCGACGCCGAGCGAGGCCGAGCGAGCCGAGCGACGCCGAGCGACGCCGAGCGACGCCGAGCGACGCCGAGCGACGCCGAGCGACGCGCCGAGCGCGAGCGACGCCGAGCGACGCCGAGCGACGCCGAGCGACGCCGAGCGAGGCCGAGCGACGCCGAGCGCCGAGCGACGCGAGACGAGGCCGGCGAGCGCCGAGCGACGCCGAGCGACGCCGAGCGACGCCGAGCGACGCCGAGCGCCGAGCGACGCCGAGCGACGCCGAGCGAGACGAGCGAGACGAGCGACGCCGAGCGCCGAGTGAAGACGAGCGACGCCGAGTGAAGCCAAGGGACCTTGTAGGGTTTAGGGTTCTTTTGCCGCCCGCGTATAGCTGACTCAGTCGGGCCACTCGCTGGGTGTAGGGTTTAGGGTGAAGAGTGTAAATTTAGGGTTAAGGGTTAGGGTATAGGGGCTAACCCTCTAGACCCAGAGTAACTCATAATTGGTGCTTTGCTATAAGAAACATGAAGTCCTCAACCCCCCCCCGCCCCCCCTCCGCAAGAAGTAGCGGTCCTGTGGGATGGATTTTGAAGGCCCGAAACCTATATGAGCAGCCGCAAAAAATCTCATGTAAATACTAGCTAATTTAAAGTTCGTGGGGTATCGTTTTTGGGGGGGCCTTATCGCTTTCTGGGACTTTGGCTCAATGCTACTGCGAAAACCTATCGCTTTACTGCTTATGAGATCCTAAACCTGGAACCCTCCCCTAAATACACCTGAGTTCCTAAACCCGTTTCCTTTCTTTAGGACCTATATAGACTAAAGAGTGAGAGTGCTTCTTTTCTAGAGCTTTCGCTGCTCGAATCAGAAATCCAAATCCTAAACTTCGAGCCCTCAACGTGGGCCAGGGCTTTTACCCAGCTCTTCGGGTGGCCATATGGGTATCGTAGGGGTATCGCTTTGAGTATCTATCGCTCTGGAATCAGACCCAACCACGAAATCATGACATTGTTGCAGAACGACTTCTAGATTCAAGATTGAGGGTATCGCTTTTGGGGGGGGCCTATCGCTTTACGAGGTTTTAGGCACGAACGTGGATTTTATCTCCACCACAAAAAACCTCCTACAACGTAATAAAAGTGGTCGCTCAGATAATCCCCAAGCCATCGCAAGCCTATTCTAGCAGAAGAGCTCACAGCGCGACGCGGAGTGACGCAACACGACGCCGAGCGAAAATAAGTGACACCGAGATATGCCGAGGAAGTCAAAGGTACTAAAGCAAATAAAGCGGTGTGTTTTTGGGTGTCTTTGATCGGCTTCGAGTGGTCGCTCGTCTTCGCGTGTCTTCGCTTGAAACACACCCGTCGAGCGCCAGGAAGCGCCGAGCGCTGAGCGATGCCGAGCGCCGAGCGACGCCGAGCGCCGAGCGACGCCGAGCGACGCCGAGCGCCGAGCGACGCCGAGCGACGCCGAACGCCGAGCGACGCGACGAGCGACGCCGAGCGACGCCGCGCGACGCCGAGCGAGGCCGAGCGACGCCGCTCGTCTTCGCTCGCCTTCACTCGCCTTCGCTCGCCTTCGCTTGCCTTCGCTCGTCTTCGCTCGTCTTCGCTCGTCTTCGCTCGTCTTCGCTCGTCTTCGCGTGTCTTCGCGTATCTGCGCGGATTTACGCACGACCGCGCCACCGATGCAATCATCATGTCGTTCGGCATGCCAAATCCACATATTGGTCAACATGGCTGAGTCGGGTTGAGCGTATGAAAGTTGTTAACCCTCGTGTTGCTGCTCGCTGGGTGCGCCGCCGGTTTCATCATAACGTCAGCAAAGTGTCACCCAACCTTTTTCCCAACCCTTTAGTAGTTGTGTGCCAACATACTGTGCATTTTTTCTCATACGCAAAGCTTTCGATGTTGCATGGCGTGATGCAGCCATGTTGCGTTTGCACAGAGCTGGTATTTCGCATGAGCTCTGGCATGTGCAACGGGGTATCTTGCGGTTCCTCTGGTCAAAATGTCGTGGTCAAACTTCTTTTATACGCAGATGATGTAGTAATTTTCAGTGACCCAGGCTGCCCAGTAAGCCGCAGGGGAGCCGGCAGGGTCAGTGAGATCATTGCCCGGCGCCAACGCAGCCGCACTCAGCACCTGACGTGCCCGAGAGACCTCGCCCTTTTTTGGCGCACGCCTAGTGGGGCTCATCCTCTGCTCGTCCCGAACAGGAGCGCACTGGTGTCGCGCAGCCCGGAACAGTTGAACCCACGCCCCTCGCTGGAACGCTGTGGCCCTGGCCAGCAACTCGGCCCTGCCCTGAAAGCCTTGGTGCGTTGGGCGCGTTAAGAGCATCCGCGGCACGAGTACGAACAGCTTCCATGCTCTGGAGCTGTCTGCGCCTCTGGCATCAGTACGCTGCCATTTCAAGGCCTGCACGAACGCCCCTCGCACCGCGGCCCGCATGAAAGGGGCGCACGTCCTACAGCGTTGGCACCGGGTGACGCAATTCGTCGGCCAGGTCGACCTGGTCGAGAGCGCAATAGAGCGCACCAGGCATCTTCCGCGGCAATGGCTGGTGGCGGGCACACCTGTACCGGCGACCGGGCGGCCCCCGACACCGCGTCTGCATGCTCAACCTCGCTCCCGGGGTCTGCCAGCGAAGCCCCCGTCGTCGGACCGCGATGGCGTTGTGGAATGCTGGTGTCTGGTGCCGGCAAGCGCGCGTCGCGCATCGTCCGCCAACGTTTGCGCAGCGGCGGCCGTCACGGCCCCTCCGTATGCTTGGAGGAGCACGGACTGGGTTGCCACAGGCAGATACCCCTCCGGGGTCATACAAAGCAAAATCGCTCCTGATAGGGGCAATGGGGTGTCAGAGAGAGCCTCTACGGCGGTCGCTGCCTGTTCATCGGCAGCGGCCGCTCCGTGCGTCTGGCACCTTTGGAGGGCCGCAGTCAGCTCGGCGAAACGAGCGCCCATGACGCGATGGTCCCGCCACGTAGCTTCCACTGCCGCGGACAATTCCTTTCGCGCCTGTTTTCCACCTGCGCGTGAAAAGTTCAAGTCCCCAGCGACCCCTGTCGTGCTGGGCCGCGAACTGGGGGACCTCAGCTAGCGGCATAGCGCCTGCCTCTTTGCGGCGCACGCTGCCCTGGCAATGGGATTCTAATTCGGACAGAATGGCCACTGCCAGGTATGGTCTGGAACTCCTATGTTGCTTACACATCGTGGCCTCCTTGCTGCTATGAAGGTGATTATGCCTTACATGCTCGATACTCCCTTGACCTCCACCATTTGCAGTACGTCCGGCCGTTCCCTCCGCGCTCAGCATGCACAGCTTTGCGAATGCCCACTCTTTCAAGTCCGTAGCCACTTCTCTCGAGAGCCTGTTTTGCCTCCCAGGCGTTTTGTTGCCCAGAGGGTTGGCTTTGAGAAGCACATGAGCAGCGGTCAATATTACTGGGCTAGGCCCTTCATCAGGGTAGGGGTAGGCCTAGGGTAGGCCTACCCCTACCCTACGAAAGGGCCTAGGGTTGATGTGGGGGGTAGGCCTACCCCTAGGCCACCTCTAGGTAGGTCTGCCCCTAGGCCTTGCCTTCGGTGAGGTTAGGGCTACTTCTAGGCCTTGCTAGGCTGAAGGACATGGATGTTGGGGTTATCGTTTTCTGCGTGTCCCATATGGCTCTGCAGGAAAACGCTCTTCCGCGAATTTCATACTAAGTCCCTACATCGCATATATTTTTTCCATCATGATGGGGTTATCGTCTTCTGCGTGTCCCATATCGTTCTGCAGATCAAAAGCCACCAAACCATTAACTGATGTTGCTGTTGTAATTCGCAATTCGGAGAGCTGTGTAAGGGACAACCCCTCGCAAGCTCTTCCGCTTAGGCTTCGGTGCATCCTCAATCGTAGAGCGGAAGTGTGGCAGTACTTCAGAGCACCACTAAGAGCTGAATTCAGGGATGAGGGCCAGGAACAGCGGCTGGGCTTGGGACGAAGCGCCCATGTAGGCGCATGTCAAGCTCTGCACCGAGCGCGGCGGAGCGAAGCTGCTGCAAACCTGGCGTGCGCGAGGGAGGAGTTAAATGTGTGGAGACAAGGCGCTGGGCAAGGTGATAAGGCGGCGGAGCCGCCACTGTCAGGAATGAAGGCGCAGCAAAGTGCCAACAGCACGGCTGGGAAAGAAGAGTGAAGGCAGGACCATCAGCATCTGCTACAAATGCCATGGCAGGTGCGGCGCGCACGTGGCAAAGCTGACAGGCATGGTCCAGGCGTCAGGCAAGGCAACGCGGAAGCGGCGCGGGAAGAGGAGCTTCAGGCCCTGAAGCAACAGCCTGGGAGCCCCCAGAGCTTGGGCGCGCACGCGTGATGTCAAGATCTGCTGAAGCGTGCTGAACCAGGCTCATGGATCTCAGCGATCTCGGGCTTGGGGCTGCGAAGTCGGGAAACGACGCCACCAGAGGCGCCTGTGCGAGGTGAAGCGAACCACAAAGTTCCAAGAGCTGGCAGAACGTTGGCGCTTGTCGCACAGAGGCATAGATCGTGAGGGATGTCAAGGAGCTTGCAAACAATGCTCAATGGCGCAATGGGGATGAGGTGGAAGGGATGCGCCTTCGGGCAGTTTGGTGCAGGCAGGACATGGCAGGACACCATATGCAATGGTCGATTGAGGCTCAGTAGATCACCATTTCCGACCCCCCAACGATTCTCGGCAACTCGGCGATCGCCCCCCAACCTTGCACAAAGCAAAGGCTCTCATGCCCGGCTCACAATGCAGGTCACTTAAACGCCGAGCATAGCCTCGGGGCCTGCATCGTCGCGTTGTGCTCAAAGGCGGGGTCTACGAGTCGCAGTCGCCATATTTGAACAGCCGGAGCTGCCGGGCGAAGATGAAGCGCTGCGGAAATGACCCGATCGGACAAGCACCGCTACTAATGCTGCTAGGCTACTGGGCGCTCAGGAGATCTCAGGATGGATTAGGCAGTGAATGGCAGAGAGCAGAATCCGATGATGGTTTAGGTTTCGGGGTTCAGGTGAGGGTAAAACCCTCAACCCCCGAAACCCGCTCGAAACCCCAAGTGGGCAGCTGCTCATAAAGCACAAGGGCCCATACCTCAGAAAAATTTAAAGAAGGTAAGGGACCATACCACGCGAGCATGAAAGCCTAGAGAGATTCGGGTAACAGGGAACTAGGAACTTAAATATAGGCCGACTCTCTAAGAAGATGTCGCTCACCTGGCACTGCGGAGAATCCACCAACAAGAACTGGCCTGACAGGTTTAGGTACTTCCACTAGCATATCCTTTCTGCTTGCTAGAACTCTGGTTTGTATATGAGCAAAGAGGCGCCGTTTTCCTTCCAATCTCTGCTGGAAGAGTGAAACTACCCATTAAACACCTATCAAGAATTGCAGCGCCCACTTTCCTTCCAACAGCTGCCTGTTGCCGTCGGCAGGTTCATCTGCACAGAAAGGCTCTTTGATGCTCTTTGGCAATCCCGCAACGCTCACGGACGCCTGTCTGGCTTCATCAAGTCAGCCAACGCTCGGCTCAGCTCTAGTGGCTCAGCTCTCATGCGCAACTTCCGACTATTGTGAGCGCCCAGCTCGCGAAGCATGTATTCAGTATCATTCCACAAGCGAAGCACAACCAAGCCTGGTGGCTCGTGCACTTGGTCACTCAGCCTACCATACAATAAAGACCTGGACACTGCTGGAAACGACTCATTGAGAGGGGGCTCCAGTGACATGTTTGCCCAGGAAAGAAAAGCTCGCCACACACTCGAGTTGTTCTGCAAATACTTGTTCATGCCGCTGTTTGTCTTGGAAAGCGGGGCAGTCAGACGCGTTGCTTGAAAAAAGGCCCACACATCTTTGAGCAAAGCCTCCAACCAAAACCTTGAACTTACTGACAAGTACTTGAGCTGCAGCAATCTGTATTTGGGAGCAGCCTCCTCCAAAGCTTCTCGAATCTCATTCTCCTTCTCCTTGTCTGCAAGGGCCAAGGCAACGCGTGTAACGTTCTCATCATATAGCCCGTCGCGTTAAGCAAAGTTTGCGCCGTCGTCACTGTAAGCAGCGTTGGGGCTTTTGGGTTTTGCAGCTTGAAGCGTTTGCCATGCTTCATCCCAACGAAAGCGTCTTTAAGCTCCACGAGCACCACCACAGCATAGACACAGGCAAAGGAACGACGCAGCATGTTCCGCATTACCAGTTCTGTACATTGACTATTTGTGCTGACAGGCAAGAAATGTCTAAAGACAAGCACAGTGCTGATGCGAGCAAGCCCTTCTCAAATGACGGGCAAAGTGGCATGGAATCTGACACTCAGGTCGCGCGCCTTCACAAGGACGTAGCTAATGCCCAGGAAGCACGTGGCAGCTTCAGAAACTTGACCCGCCTACATGCCTCAGAAAAGCTGTCACATGCTGTCACCTCCTGCACTTCCCAATGTGGTCAACAACCCACGCTGCAGCTGCATGCCGGTCCACTACAGGATGCTCCCCTCTTGCTATGCCCAAAACTCGTCCCGGTTCTCACCCGTCGATGGGGAATACCTGTATAGAAGGGTGTGTTTGTGTGTGTGTGTTGCCACTCAGTAGAGCAGCCACTCTACATTTCATTCTAAGAAGTTTTTTGGGGTTGCGCGCTTGCTACGACCTGCAAACCCCCTCAACGCCCCCGAAAGCTCGAAACCCCCAGCCAAACTGGTCGTGGGTCTGAGGAGGAACCGAAGCCTGCTGGGAGTGCAGACTGCCATGGCCACGGTCACAACAGGGTTTATGTGGGGAATTTATGGTTTGCCAGGGCGGGGATCTAGCGGTTAAAGGGGGCATCTAGGCAGTTTAGAGGGTGTCGATTTTTGCGAGGGCATGCTTTACTTGTTTTGGGAAGGTTTCAGGAGCTATGAGGGCTCCTGATCTGTCTGCAGAGTAAATCGAGAAAAACGGTGCACTGCTTGAGAAGCTCAGCTTGGCTGATCTTGACATGAACCATAGCGGGGTTCAGGGTTTAGGGTTTAGGGTACAAGCAAGTTGCAGCCATCATTGTACGAGGGCATTTAGATGGGGTTTGAAGGCGCACTATATTCCAAAGCTGTGCGACTTCGGTATTGTGTACTGGATCCAGGATCATCCGTGAGCACCAAACTTGGTTCATCCGTGACCCCCGATAGGCCCATCAAAGTTTGACCACCCCTCTGGGACTTAACAGATCCAAAACGGGCCGAAAAAAAACGGACCACCCGTGACCACCGAAAAGCAAAAGTGACACCAGTTCCGAAACCGCGGCATTCACTATCCACCCACAGGCAAAGGCAGACAAGTGGAGACGAGCTCCAAAAGCAGCATTCACCACCTACACCGACCTCTGCAAGAATCCTCTGTCAGCGTCCGCCAGGCCACCCTACGCCTTATCAAGCCATGTGGGACTCAACGCGCTTTCTCAACCTTTCTCAATTTCTGTCAGCGAAAATCCAATCCATGGGGTCGCTTCGTCCTGTCACTGGCTTAGCCTCGCTGCGGGTGGTGAAACGACAGTTCCGCAGCGTGCCGACAAGTCGAGAAGAGCCACGGCATGGAGTCCCAAAAAAAACCGAGGCCCAGGTGTCTAAAGCTTCACGTCACCCTCAGCCTAAAATGGTGTTTGGGACTCCTCGGTGATAAAGCAACTGCAAAACACTCTCATGGCCTTGAACCTGCTCCTGAATGTTGGGTTGTTCATGGTTGTTCGGATCGGATGGGCCGGCATTTTGTTGTGAGGGAGTGCCGAGGTTTAGGGGCTCGTGATCTTCAAATTCGCATGTTTGAGGTTCGAGAGGTCTCAGATGTAGGAAGCTTCGAACTGCCCGTAGGAGTGCCTCTGCTGTCCTCTGCTGTCAAAACAAACCCGCTGACACCTCGAATGCAATGAGGACACAACTGCTGTTATCACCAAAGAAAGGCAGTCCACGTGTGGAAAGACTGAGCCCTACTTCCGTCTGCGGCACTCCTCGTAGCAGTAAAACCTACACCTAAGCTCCCGAAACTTCAGAGCTGCCAGCGTTTCACTCAATGCGCTCATCGGCGGCCAGGTGTCACCGGTGGAAGCACACCTCAAAGTAGAACTGGGGTTTACGTTGGTTCTCATTGACCGTTCTAGAATCCCTGACCACATTAGACCTTGTGACTGTCCCAACCCTTCCGTCCTTCGTCTCATACCATGCTACAGCCAGGGTCTGATTGCGGTAGATGCGCTAAATCGCTGGCGCTCATTGCACACGATTTGCACACGCCTACCATTCCCAAACCTTGCAGATGGGGGCGCCGTACCGTTCCTCCAGACCCTCGGGGCTTCGGGGTATGAAAGCACGGGACTTCAGGTTTGAGACGTCACCCCATCCGCCGATTTCCCAGGCCGAAAACATTTGGTGTGGACCAAGCCACCTCCTTTATTTGACACCCGGCGGCCAAAGTCCACAGCCCGTTTAGCTTCCAGGGCCCCGTTAGGCCCCGTTAGGCCCCGTTTGGCCTCACCTCATGGTCCCTCAGCCCTAATTTCGTGGAATTGAATTTCTTTTTCCACCCCGAAAAAGAACCCCCTACGTAACTTGTTTTTGCTTGACGTGTGGGGGTGTGGTCAGGGTCTCAAGGCTCGAGGCTTGAAAGCTTCGGAGAGAAACCTTCTGACAATTTGGGCTCTGATCTGCAGGCCGCTCCGAGGCGGCGCGCAAGTGTTTCGAGGTTTTGAAGGGTTGAAGGGTCTAAGGGTTTAAGGGTCCAAGCGTCTTGGGGGTCCTCCCGCTCAAAGGCCCTAAAGCAGCACACAGTCGTTCACATGCCTTAACTGTGTAACTCTTAAAGCTTGATGTAGCAAAATGAAAGAACCCACAAAACAAGACGTTTCAGGATGCTCACAGTGAGGCTGCGGCAGCTACTTTAGCAGCTCCGTGATGCCCCGCGCGTCCAGCAACTGCGGGCGAGTCGGGGCTTAGCACGGCTGGCATCAGCACATCGGAAATTTGAGGTTGGCTTCTGGATTGGGTTCTTGGCAGCCTGTGTGTGGAATCCAGTGTTCAGGAGCTAAGGCTTGCAAGAGCACCCCCTCAAACTCCTCAAGACAAGCCTACATTCCAAGCCCAACGTTGCTCCTAAATCCTACAAGTACCCTGTGCCTTGGCGTCCCGCTGCTGGATCTCCGGGTGAAACTTCCAGCACCTGGCAGAGAAAGATCAGATGACCTTCAGATCACCGCCCCACACGAAAAGCCCTGAAAGCCCCGAAATCGTCTGCAGCGGTCCAGGAGAATATGGCCGGGATGCTCGGCGTAGATGTAGTTCTGCAGCAACCTCTTTGTTGGCGTGAACCTTTGCGCAGCTTTGCCGCAGCGGTTGGAGAGTATGGCTGGATGTATCAGCCCCGAGTTGGGAGATGAAATCTACTCTGAGGCGGCTTTTTCTTGAGGGCTGAGGGCAGATGCACATCTGGGAGCAGGACTTGTCGAAGCCCCAATCGACCGGATTTTCGGCCACTGGCTCGTCGTCAGGCATGTGAAGCGTTTCATAATACCTGGCCGCTGTCGCATGGCATGTGAAGTGCCAGGATCGGGGCGCAAGCAGCGAAACCCAAGAGTCACAGAATGATGCAAAAGGGTTTTGGGGTGTAGGCGGTATCAGGGGCTCCAGTCTTAGGAAAGCCAGAAAAATGTCAGACGCCTTGAAGATTCCTGGCAGCACCCAAACTTACATGAGCTTCCACACCCGGGGCACGGCAGCACTAGGCACTCTGGAATCGTCGCCCTCTTGGTCGGGTTGAAAGTCAGCCTTTTGGGAACCGCATGTTTGAGGCTCCTTGAGAGGTGGTTTAACGTTTAAGAAGTTTAAGGTCTCGTCTTTCGAGAAACTCAGGCCGGGTTTCCATGAAGCCGAGAAGAAGCAGAATCGACAACAGCACAAGAATAACCTCTGAACTAAATTTCCACCATGTCGGCCTAACTGGCCTAACTGCAAATTGCTTTAGACTTTAACGTCTGAAAGCGTGCGGAACTTGGTTTGCGATGGGTCTTCTGGGCCCCGTCCCCTGAGTGTCCGGCATCCGCTCAATTGCAAAGATGCCCGCATCTGTCGCCTGGCACAAGCACTGACAAGCACTGACAAGCACTGATAGCGGAGCCGATATTAGGGTTTTGGACATTGGCGAGACGAAAGGGGCGAACTTCAAGATGCTCTCCTGCAAAGATCGTGGCCGCGAAAGCAGGCTCACTAGAGGTCGCGGCTGCGAAGAATTCTGGCGATGTTCGGGTGATTCTGAGTGAGCTTATTCAGGAGGAAGAAGGAAACTGACGGATGTTGTCCCTCTCGTTGGCTGGAAGTTCACTGTTCCCAGTGAAGTGCGAAGAGCATCCCCTGTATCGCCATCAGAGCAGATCAGGGTCAAGACATGCCAAGACGGTGGAGCCGTCTTTACACTCTTTGCGGGTGCTAGTTGCATCTTCAAGAAAAAGGACCTGACAGCCTGGTACATAGGCCATTCTTGCTACAGCCCCCTAAACCCAAGATGCCCAGGACTTGCAGCCGCCCAAGGCGGGGAATCCAGCAGTGAGTGCAATTCAACGACAAGTGCATCTCGGATCGATGCTTGCACTTTAGGGCTCGGTTGAGGATCAGGCTATGACCGTAGCCCGAGGCCCCCAAGAAAGCGCCTTGGGATAGACCGATTTCCAGCTCTGCTTGGTGCAGGGAGGGACCTGGAAGGCGAGCTCGACTTGGACACCACGGCTTAGCCAAGGATTTGTGCACACTGGTGGGGAATGTTGAGTCTCCACGCCTGGCTACAAGCATTAATGGCTTTGTTGGAGCTCAATCAGCTCAGTGAATGTTCCCAGCACCACTAAGTGGCTTCAAGGCTAGGTAAGATCGCTAGCGATTGCCAGTTCCTTTTAATCCAGAAACCTCTCCTCTTTGGCTTAAGACACCACTCCGCACCTTCTTGATGAAGTTCCTGGCGGGGCTCCGAGGAGGCAGCCAGACCAGGTCTTCCTGCGGTCTTGTCGGGACGCATGTTTGCCAACCTTCTTCTCAAGAAAGCCGCAGCGACGTCTCTGCGGTTGCCGCACGGATGTAGCATGCAACACTAAGATGATCCGATGTCATGTCGCAGGACGGACAGCAATGGTGTCCTCCGAGGGTGTGCCCACAACTGCTAAGATCTTCTTGATTTGGTCGAGGTGGTCCTCCCGAGCAAGGAAGCTTCTAGCGAGATCGTGCTTCGGCGAAGGCAATGAAGCTCCAAGTAACAGCTTCAGAACACCAATGATCATGAAGAAGCCTTCAGTCCTTCAAGCAAGCCTCACTCAATCTACAGTCTTTTTGTGAGTCCTCCTAAAACACAGCACGTATGACCTTAATGTGTTCCTCCAAGACAGCGGTTTCTACAGCCCAACCGCGACTCACTGGCCTTGCCAGTGAAGATAGGCTTGCGGCCGATCAACTCGCAAAGAATGCACCTTGGATCCACAAACATTTCTTGCGAACCCACCCCCCGAGACGCGGCCCAACCCGAACCTAAGGGCCTAAGTCCCATTAAATTTAGGCCCTATGGTACACCAAGACTTGAAGCTCAAGTCTAAGCAGCATTTGAACAGAGTCCCTACCCCAGGGGGCATACCCGACCGACCACACATCGATGGACTTGGTGTACTCCGATGCCAGCAACACCACCTGGCGTGCAGCTTGCCTAAGCCAAAGGAGGAGACCTAAGTTGCTGCTACCAACTCGGCTTGAAAAGATTGTCTTCCTGCGCTTCATCCCACGTGAAACTGTGACGAATCTGCTCTTTGCTTCCGCTGTGCAACCCGGGGTGCAGCAGAAAACCAACAGAAACTCCCCCTAAAGGCTCCCGTAAAGGAACGAATTTAGGACTGTCAGCCAGAAGCCTCCGGAGCTCTGTACCACCTGGTGACCACATAGTCTGTCAGGGTTGGGTCGTCCTGGCCAGGCTCACCCTGGACTTATGTTGGGGAATGGGGGTGGTCCTGGGCAATTGCCACATACACAAAGAAAAAGAAGCGTAATGAAGGGGTCTCACAAGTCAGTACAAGCAACCGGAAATGATGACGGACAAGCAACGACCCCAGCAGGGTTTCAGGTTTGACTCAAACAGTGTGGCTGCTGAAGCTGTCACCACAACCTAAGGCACACTGCTCTTCCTGAAAGCGTGAAAACCAAAAGCCCTCACGCTCTATGCAAAAACCCGGTTCCGTGAAGTTTTTGGCTCCCCTGCGCTGCTTATGGCCAAATCGCGGTGGACAACAATCAGGCAATCAATTGGGACCCGAACGCGACAGAACTTTAAAACGGCTTCTTGGCCTCGTCGTTCCCGAGTCCACGAGCCAGACCAAAATCGCAAATTTTGAGGTCGCAGTTCTTGTTCACCTGGCTTCCACGCAGTGCTTAGGCAGACGCATGCCGCCCCACTTCAGGGGTTCCTGCCCAACTCTGGATACTCGAGCATTCGGAGCCCATGCCAGACCGCCACCCCAAGCACGCAAGCTGTACCAGGATGTTGGCAGGCTTGAGATCACGGTGCACCACGTTCGCGCCTCAGAGCATGTAGGGGTGGCTGTTCGGAAGTTCGCTCGGCTGGTCTTCAAGGGATTGACAAGGTGGCCGATGACAACTTGCAAGGACTCCGCGTTCTCTGAATGTGTCGGTTTAGGGTCTCAAGAATTAGTATTTAGTGGTTTCGAGGCTTCGGGTCAGGATGACGTTGGGCTAAGACTGGGCCCTGCGCTGTGGAGGTACAACAATCCACGAAGGATCTGGTAGGAGAAGTACCTGAAAACGTCCGCAACCGCAATGGCCTAGATGTCCGAACATGTACGCCTTGCTCGAAAGCCAAAACGAGCTCATCTCGAACACGACTGACACGGGCAGAAGGCTAATCATTCCTTGAACACCTTCCTGGCCCTCTGAGACCAACCATGGCAGCACAAACCTCTGCAGGGGGCACTGGTGGTGCTCGTCGTTCAAAACCTGCAACCGCAAAGGCAATCGGACGATCTACGCTGCACGTTGGATGCAAAGCATTCTGGGTGCACTCTGCCAATGCGCTGGGCACCTAAAGCAGACCTTTCGATTGCGCTCGACAAATAAACAACCAAGATCCAGAAACCAACTCTTTCACCTCAGCCCGCCTGCTTTGAGTAAATGACCCGATGCAGATCTGTCTCCATCAAGTCCGTTACCTCCAGCGCTTCCGGGTTTAGAAGGTTTCTGGGGCTTCACAACAAATTTTTGTCCTTGAAAGACTCAGACAGGTCAGACAAGATGTGGGTGTGGGGTGCACGGTTGTCGTCCTGATTGTGCGGCCCAGCTATGATATCATGTGCATGGACACTTTTGGGTCAGAGCGGAGCGGAGGAGTTGAGCCAAGGCGCAATGTAGATGTCATCGAAGTCAGGATGTTCTGCACAAAAGCAGACTGCACTTGAGAGGGCACCGTACTGTTTATTGCTCTTACACAGGCCCGCATAGGCCCGCGTCCCAGCCTCGCCCCTTAAAAACTGCTTCGAAACAGAAGGTCTGTTTGACGGCTGAGGTTAGGGAGGACAGCCGAACTGAATCGCACTGAGCTCCGTCCTGGCGGGTACATGTCCAGGATGCTGATGATCTGAGGACAGCTGGGGCGCGGCTGGGGCTAAGATTGAAAGGTGCAGGACCGGCCAAGTTTTCCCAACACCCGAAGCCCCCCCAAGGAAGCCCAAGGATCCTCAAAGCCAAGTCCTCGCAAGAGCCTTCTGAAGTGAGGTCCCCGCAGCCCCCCACACCACACCCCCCACCCCAAAAAAAAAGCAATAGGAGAGAGTAAGTGAGTCTGAGGGTGCGGCATTGTCATGCCTGAAACTTCGCAGCAGCTTGACCTGCCAAAATCAAACACTAGGGGGCTTTAGTGACCCTGCCGTGTACTAGATGGAGATCATACGGCATACGAGTAGGGTTTGGTACTCCAGGTTTGGGGCTGTTGTCCTTGGAACCGGACTCTGCAATGGGCTCAGATGCAGAGCGGGATTCTTCAGCAGGGCCCCGAAGGAAAAGCCATGCGTCACATCGGGCCGTAAGGTTCAGGACTCCGGGTTCGTGTGGCCTCTCGCAGGATGCGCTTACCATCCACTAGGTCGTGGAAGGCATCCGTGATCTTCTTCACCTCCGGCAAAGGGTCAGGGTCTTCATGTTGACTTGGCATGTAATCCCCCCCCGGCCAAGAAAGACTCGTGGCCGTAGTATGACCCTCAATCTTCTGCAAAGGACGAGGTGTAAACCCCCCTCCGCGCACTTCAGCTCTTGAAGCTTAAGCCCAAAATGACAAAGATTAAACCCACCATATCCGCAAAATCCATTTAAACTGAGTACGCAAAACAGAAGAGCTACGACTGTTAGTTTACAGGATTTGCTTCGGGGCCCCGGCTGCCAGCTTTGTACCGCTTTTCGGATCCTGGCACCCAGCGCCAACAGCATAAATCTCTTCCCCAGGCCCAAGCTTGCAGGTTAGAAGCACTGCTTTCTTTTTCCTTTTTTTACGTGGCACCCGCACGGGGAACCCAAAAATCCCTTGAACTACCCCGGAAGGCCCCGCGACAGGATGCCCGGAAACGCCTCAAGTTCCGGCTGGAAGGCTAATGGGTAGTCAGTCATATGTACTGCAACGTTTCTTTGGTGACATCCGTCGTTCGTCGGACCACAAAAACCACTTCAAGCAGCACATGAAAACCTAGACACACACACACACACACACACACAAGCTGCTCCCGATGTAGCCGCTCGATTCTGGTCACGACCATATTCCAGGCATTCCCTACCCATGCAAGTGCTCAACATAGTTCGACTTTGTTCAGGAGCTTTCAAAATCACCAAGTCTCCATGAGCAACTGTACACTGTGGACAACAATAACCAAACAACGGTGAAGGCAAACCACCACGTCAACTCCTTCTAAGCACCCAGCAGACCCACAATTGCGGTGGCGATGCGACGAGCTTCCCCATCCATGAAAGCGATGTATGGCCCGCCGCTTTCAAAGCGATTGAGGCAGGCAACCTCAGAGCCTTCAAGGATTTATCAGCTATCAGTGACTATCAGCGTTACCGTAGCAGCTGTAGCAAGTTCTGCTACAGCTGATTTCCTTCGAGATCGCTGCGGCTTTGACCGAAGCGCGCCGCGCCATGCCCACAAGGGAAATCAAAATAAATCAAAGCTTTCCTCCTACTTCCATGTCATCTCAAGGCGCCCTCAGCAGGAACAACTCCGCACACACGCCCTTTAGCACCACATGGTGTACACACCCTCGGCCCAACTCTAGGGTCCTGGAAGGAGGCGACGGTGCCGTAAGCTCCTGAGCCCACCTTGCAGGGGTGCAGGGCTTTGGGTTGTGGCTGGGGCATTTCGGGCCAACTGGCAGCAAAGATCCCCCTTTGACTTTGGAGCCGAGATACAGTGTAGATGTTGTTGCATCTAAGGCGTTGAGTGCTCATGGTGTTGGTGCATACAAGGCAGAGCTGTTGCTTCAACGTTGATAGTGCACATCTGTGGACACTTCGGAGGTCTGGGATCTGCTATTGTCAATGTTGTGCAGAGAGAATGCATACCCTGTAGACTCTAGAAGTTTGCATGAATGTAGGTGTCTCTGCTATCTACACAGCATCGCATCTCTGCGGCATCTGTAGCACATGCAGATTTCAGAGGTCTCGTGGCTTTCTCTTACAGCACAAAGGAGGCTGCCTACGACAGCAAAGAACAGTGTGAGTCACAACAAAAAACAGATTAGACAAGACAGCTGTCAAAAACACTTCGAGCGCAGGTCCCTTGGGCAGCTGGGCAGCTTGGGCAGTTTGGGCGGCTTGCGGGTTCAGGAGTTGAAGATTTCAGCTGTCCGGCCACCTTCTTGATGAGTTCAAGATGCGCTGGCACCTTAAACTTCACCTGCGAGCAAAGCGATCGTGATGCCTCCTAGGCCAGTAGTCTACCACTGTATCAACACCACCGTCATCATTGACATCATGCACATCGTGTGTATCCTGCTCCTGCCTGTTGAGTGTCTCAGTCAGCTGCAGGATCTGTGTAAGCCCGACGCAAATCGCATCCTATCCTAGCCATGACAAACACAACAAATATCAAGCCGGCAGATGGCAAAAGGCAACGCACAAATCGACAACACCAGAAAGCCTGGTTTGGGATCGCAGAACAGAGGATCAGGAAGCAGAAGACAAGAAGCAAGCCACACCCCGAGAAAGCAATGCCACGCTATTTGGCCGCTGCCGTCTCCCACCCACACAGTGAAGAAAACTCTGAGCAACAAGTCCTCAGGAGACTCACAGACTGGCAGCTCTCTCAAGGCAACCCTGAGCGCGACCTTGCCATCGATGACGACCTCTTTCCAGGCCGTGGCCGGCATCGCCGAACGCCCTGTCCTTTGGAAAACAGAATGAAGAACAGCAGGTGGTTTCGATCGGATTTTGGGGCCTTTGGGGTACGTCAGCGTAGGGGCATATGCCAGCAATAAGGATCCTGGGACTCATGGTCAGTCTTTGTCACAGCATCTCAGTCCACAGACTCCGTATCCCTAAACCCTAAACCCTGAGCCCTAAATGAACGGCCTTTTGCGCTTCCGTGGTCCGACCGCAGCTGGCTACCTGGCAATTCACCCTCATCTTCGCTGCAGATGCCGAGACATGCTGAGACCCCCCCCCTGCTTGGGCGTAAGCCTCTCTAAGCGCTTCGGACATCTTGCCCTTAAACCTCCCCGAAATTTTCCCAAAACCTCTTAAACACCTCTCAAACCTTGCAACCCGAAACTTCCTACACCTCAAGCTCATAAACCCTGAGGTCTAGATGTGCCAGTATGCAAAACTGTGCACAAGCAACAATGCAACAAAGCGGCCGGCCTCCCGTAAAAGTGGACCGCTCCACTGTGTATGGCTATTGCTGGTGGTAATGTTTGAGCAAAAAGTCGGTGGCGGCCGAGCTCAGGCTTGGCGACTTAAGGACTCTTAAGGCCTCCAACTCGAAAATGAGAGCAGCCAGAAGGGGGGGGGGGGCAAAAGAAAGAGACCTGCTCTCAACCCAATCCATGGCTAAAGTCTCACGGCGACCCCATCTGTCTCCACGCGCAAACATCCCCAAGACCCAAACATCCACCTCTCACGCACCCTTTTTGCTCAGAACTCCTCCAGGCGCTCCTCTGCATCGCTGAGGAGTCCAGACCCCTCCGCGCCCAGCTCCTCCGAGGGCCTCTTGGTATGCGGAAGGGGTGCGGAGTTGGGGTTTTGAGGTTTGGGAATGTTTTTGGGGCGTTGGTCCAGGCCTCTGCTACCCTCAGAAAGGGTGTTGAAGAATCAACGAACTCCCAATCTCTACCAACATACCCCGAGAATTCTACAGCCTTTGAGAAAAGCACCGCCCAGTCAGCCCTAAGCCCAAGAACTCCTCTCCAGCCTCACGCCCCCTTAACCCTTAAGGGCCCTCAACCCTAAACCCTCAACCCTAAACCCTAAGCCCCCGCATCCTGAACCCTCGGGCCCAGGCGGCGCGGTCTCCGGCAGCTCCGCCGTGGCCAGCGCTTTGAGGCGCTGAGAGGCCTCCTCGTTTCGGGCTGAGGGGACACTGGAGGGGCCCTGAGGGATTGTGAAAGTTCGGGGCACCTAAGACGTGAAAAAAGGGGGGGAATGACTGCTATGAGTTAAGGGCAAGTCGCCAAACTTGAGGCCGAAGCGGCGTGGGGTGCTATGGAGCTCCAATGTCGGTCTTAAAAATATACTTTACCCATATTTGTCAACTATATTTATGTATGTATACTTCATGGCTCATCCTTTATTTTGTTGAATCACATAATAAGAATGGATTGGTTTCTCACCACAAAAAGTACTTGAATCATAAGTTGATGACCTTGGTATGTATTTCTATATATATTTTTTTTGTATTACATGACCTCGTGACTATAAACTATAGTAGAAGCCATGGCCATGAGCTTGGATTCTTAGATGCTTGTGCGTATTGAGGTCTAGCGTTTACGACTCCATGGTTTACGCAGGTTGACCGACCCTGCTTATCCTGCTTGTCACCACCGAACGCGCAAACCAACACGTATGCGGCAGTCAGGGATGGGGTCCTGGACCCAAGCTTCTGAGTCGCCAAGTAAGCGGGCATTCACCTGCGGTGTCAGCAAGGAGAGACACGAAGGACCACCGAAGTGCTGAAACATCACTATGCGGCGCCAGAGCTTCAGGCACTACACACCAAATCAAAAGCCTTGATTCCCAGCATGCCCCGGACCCTCAGAACCTCTCTCTCGAAACCTAGAGCCTCGCACTGGCACAAAGCTGTTGAGCCCAAATCCGCCCGCGCGCCCGAACAGGAACGGCGTCATTCTTCCTTCCCGCCGGGAAGAAGGCCAAGAAAGGATACCCCGTCATCTGCTTGAGGACGGGATGGTCCACCTGAGTAAAACAGCATGATCAAGTTTGGGAGCGCCTGGTGCTGAAATGTTGGGAAGCTCCATTCGCAGCAACCTGCCTCTGCTTCAGTCTTTCACTACAATCTTGCGAAGACACCCGCCAAATGCAGCGCACACACACACACACTCTCTTTCTTCTTTCTTTCTTTCTTTGGGGCATGAGGGGCAAGCCCCCCGCGCTGTTCGCGCGCCCCCACTTTGGGGTAGTCGGTGGAACGATGGAACTCGGGGGGCTGATATCGATACCCACCCCCTCCCCCCGTCCCCCTGTTGCTATCGCAGCGCTCTCTCTCTCTCTCTCTCTCTCTCTCTCTCTGCGTCCAAAGCGGCATCATTCTGCGTGTCGTCGATCTTCATAACCGACAGCTGCTTCGCGTGGCGGAAATGCCGCGCCAGCTCATCCACTCGTGGAGACATGCGCTTGGAGAAGCCTTGGTCCAGGGATTTAGATAAGCTTTCCAAAACCCCCTGGATACCACAAGGACTGTGGGGCTCTGTGCAGTCGTGTGTCAGTGTATCGAGTGTGGCGGAGCGTCGGGCTTGTAGGGTTGAAGGCGGCTCAGGGTATTCCAGGGCTCAAGATGTTTTATGGGATCTCGGAGGCTTCGAGGTTCGGGCTTCAAAAAACGACTTTTTGGGGTTGGGGTGTGGGCTGGTTTTTCAAAACAAGAATGTTGGATGTGCTCTCAGCTTAGCTGGGTGGCCGCACCAGGGCGCGAAGAACATGACAAGGACATCCTTGCCATCATCCAGGGCCAGCCTGCAGCTGTGCAGCAGCCAAGCTTCATAGCAAAAAAAGACAGTACAACCCCAAAAGTGCCGGAACACAAACAAGCCATCAATCTCATGAGGCCGCACAGCGCCAACAGCTCGCCGAACCCCAAACTGTTCAGGCAGGAGTGATGTCATAAACACATAGACACAACACGGAGACACATATGTGTATACACTACACACCCTGCCGCCACCTCCTGCGCTGCCGATGTGTTCAGGACATGTTCATGTCAGGGCGACTATTTACATGCATATACATAGTTATACATACGTCTACCATACATACTAGCACACCTCAACTGCACCCACTCCAAACCGACACTCCCCAATCCCATTCAGAACTACTTTCCGTGCGCGTGCCGGTTTGATGCTGAACTCAAGTCGTACACCTGCCCACCGAAACGGGGCAGCTGCCCTAAAAAGGATCCAATACCACCCGGACATCCGCAAACCCCACGTGCACTGCTCCGGCCGCCGTTTTTGGGTCCGAGAAACTCACCGAACTGCGAGGCGACAATCTCCAGAGCGCCCGCCTGCGCATCGTGCTGCCGCGGGTCCTCTGGCCATTGGGGGGATGTTGGGGGGGGGGGGGGGGTTGGGGTCTGAAAACGTCTGGAATCTGGCGTTCGCTTGAGCTCCTAGGGCTTCCAAGCTGCACACGGCCTAATCTTAACAAAACAGGATTTGAGGGCTCTTAAATGTTGCATGTTTGTGGGGATGGCTCAAACTCATCTTTTGAAGCTCTGAACACCCAGGGGCTTTGGGGATTGCCGGCCTTAGGCCAGGGATACGCAGGGCTTCTCCGAGCTGGGAAAACCTTTTTTTCTTGACCTCCTCCTAAACCCCAGGCACACCCGGGATCACCAGGGTCCGCAACCACAGGCGCCGAACGCTGCCAAGGGAGCACCTCGCCTCAGAGCAGGCTGGTCTCCTCGATTCTGGTGACTTTTTCAGGGGCTGCCAACCTAATGTACATGGCCTTCATGAAGCCCTCGTAGTAGTAATGTCTCGAGAATCGAGCGCTCTCTTTTGCTGCTCATGCTCAAGCCAACTTGGTCGTATTTGCGAGACACATCTTTCGGCCCGAAGGCTAGCGACGCAAAACAAAAAGGAATCGCCTTCCGGGATCCAAACAAAATACGACAACAGGAGCCCAATCTTTTCAAAACTCCAAATCCGCAACCGATCCAGCGTTTAAAGGAATATCGCCTTTCAGCCCTCAACTTAAGGTATCTTGTGAATCTAGTGCTCATCCTCAGCCCAAGGGCCTCCCTCAACCCCTTTGTATCGAACCATCCTGTATGCGCACATCCCCAAAACATCCCCAAAGCATCCCCAAAACATCCCCCCAAACCCTCGGTTCCTTCCGAGCCGCCCCTCAGGAAGCATCGGGCGAAGGTGAGGAGCGGCCCAGAGTCCAGCGGAGCGGTGGCAGCTGCAAGGGGAGCGCTGGTAGGGCTGACACAGCTGACAAGGCTCCGGGTTCATAAGGCCCACAGGGTGTCGAGGGCTTGTGAGGTTTAAAGGGGTCTGTAAGGTGGCTGGCCTGGCTAGTCGCAGTCGTCGTCGTCGTCGTCGTCGTCGTCGTCGTCGTCGTCGTCGTCGTCGTCGTCGTCGTCGTCGTCGTCGTCGTCGTCGTCGTCGTCGTCGTCGTCGTCGTCGTCGTCGTCGTCGTCGTCGTAATGCTAGTAGTAGTAGTAGTAGTAGTAGTAGTAGTAGTAGTAGTAGTAGTAGTAGTAGTAGTAGTAGTAGTAGTAGTAGTAGTAGTAGTAGTGTAGTAGTGTAGTAGTAGTAGTAGTAGTAGTAGTAGTAGTAGTAGTAGTAGTAGTAGTAGTAGTAGTAGTAGTAGTGTAGTAGTAGTAGTAGTAGTAGTAGTAGTAGTTGTTGTTGTTGTTGTTGTTGTTGTAGTTGTAGTTGTAGTTGTAGTTGTAGTTGTAGTTGTAGTTGTAGTTGTAGTTGTAGTTGTAGTTGTAGTAGTAGTAGTAGTAGTAGTAGTAGTAGTAGTAGTAGTAGTTGTTGTTGTTGTTGTTGTTGTTGTTGTAGTAGTTGTAGTTGTAGTTGTAGTTGTAGTTGTAGTTGTAGTTGTAGTTGTAGTAGTAGTAGTAGTAGTAGTAGTAGTAGTAGTAGTAGTAGTAGTAGTAGTAGTAGTAGTAGTAGGAGTAGTAGTAGTAGTAGTAGTAGTAGTAGTAGAAGTGTTGGCAGCAGTTTTACCAGTAGTACGGGCACTCGTGCTACTGCAATTACTACTACCGCTACTACCGCGCACATTTGGACAGACCGCGAGGCGCACCTCGTGAGTGAAGGAACAACTGGTACGGACGCTCGCCGAGCCCATGTGTCCAGTTCACGACCACCGCCTGAGCTCCAGCGGTAGCAGACTTGGAGAAGAAACGAAGCTCACCACAAGCATCAACAACTGTGATCACATGTCTCAAAAATCAGCCAAAACATCGTGTTTCTGCAAACCTTGCGTTGGGAGGCGATGCCAGAAGGACCAGGCTTAGGATTCAAGGGTATGTTGGGCCGCCAAGGAAATCTCAACAGCTCCACTGGGAGATCCCTGAGAAGCACATCGTTCTGTCGTTCTGTGGGGGCTACAGGGTGCTGCATGGGCGTCCGATACTGGGGCCAACACCATGGGCAGGTCGCTGACTTTCCTGGTCGCGGGGTGAAGTTTGAGGGTACAGCATTGGAGGCCTCGCTCTCTGGGTACTTGACCAGTCCCAGCCCTTGCAGATCCTTTGCAGATCCTTGCAGATCTAAGCGTCACCTTGAAGAACTTGAGGGCGCTGTGCATGTCAGCGCCCAGGACGACCTGGGCTCGGGAATGTTCCCAACCGGGCTTCGAGACCAAGCGGGAATTGCGCAAAGGGGTCCCCAAAAATCAACATCTCTGTTTGGCAGGCTTTGCCGAGAGGCGACCGCCAGACGCTCTCCTCGCAATGCGTCGGCCACCTCCGGTGCTGTTGGAGAGCAATTTGGGCTTCAGAGGCCCGAATGTCCCATTAGGGTTGTCTAGGAGGCGCCGGGGGCTGCTGTCAAGGGGACTGAAAGTCCAGGATTCTTGGGGACTGCCTCCAATGTACGAATACGATACAATTCAAAATACTCACGATCTTGTTGATGGCATTGCTTGGTCGGCGGCCTCTTCTGCAAAGGTTCCAACATAGTTCAGATCGCATGCGGTGTGGGCGGGGGGGGGGCGGGCCACGAGTACATCTCATTAGTTTGACCAGCTCGCGAGGTCGAGGTTTCGTGGAGGGACAAGAGGGAGCATCCAGAGAGGCACAGAAGGGGTCCTTTCGACGCGTGCAGGACTTGTAGACTTACGAGGTCAGTGTGGACTTTGTCGGTCTGCAAAGATGTGGGTGGAGAGAGAGAGAGAGAGAGAGAGAGAGAGAGAGAGAGAGAGAGACAGAGAGAGAAAGAGAGAGAGAGAGAGAGAAGGGAGGGGAATGTGGGGGACTGGGAGGGGATGGGAGGAGAGGAAGGAAGAGATGCGATGAAAGAAGATCGGACTGTTTCAGGTGTAGGGTTCAGTGGTAGGGCTCAGGACGCAAGGCCACAAAGCAAAGGGTGCGAAGTATTGCCCCACAAGTCGAAAGTTTCTAGTTCTTCTATTTCACCTTCGTAAAAGGCTTCCAAAGTCCAAGTTGACGACTTGAAATCCTGCAACAGCCAATTTCCAAACTCAATTCTTCCAAAATCTTCAAACTTGAGTTTGGCTCAGAGCTCCAACCGTGCCACATCACACCAATCCTGAAAAATCCACACATCGTGTGCCTGCCGCGAGGCGTTGTAGGCCTCCAGAGCTACGATGTGGATTTCATGATATGGTGCTGCGCGCCTACGCCATCGGGGTAAGGAAATTGGGCCTAATTCGCCTCGGCTTCTGAAACCGATGCCGTGGGGGGGTTCCGCCTCTGGGCGGCTCCAACAACCTTCCTGAAACCCCACCTGAAACCTTTCCTGGGGGACATCCTGCCCCTGCTGGGACCTTGCCTAGGACAACATCTGCGATTGTACTACTTCACGCTTTGACCAAGCCCAGCAAAGCGATGCTCGAAGGAGGGCATTCAATTCCCAGCCACTCCAGGAAGTTGTCCCACTTCACTTGTCCTGCACCCATTAACCTGGAGCTAAACCCCTGAAGCTAGCTACATCCGTGCCCCTAGCCAGTGCCTCTTGGTAACTCTCAGCTTCAGGGTCCAGCATAAGTGTAAGCTGCGGAACGTCCGCGGCTGCCTCTGCCAACGATGCTTGGATTTGCGGTTTAAGGTGTGAGTGAGTGAGTGAGTGAGTGAGTGAAGGGGTGGAAGGTTCAAGATTCTCAATGCTTGAGGCTTCAGAGCTTGGGAGCTCAAACCCACCAACACCTGGATGTCCGGGTACTCATAGAAGCGCAGCTTCTTCGGGTCGGGCGCCGGCCTGCGTTTCTTCAAGGACTGGGGGCTTAGAGATGTCAGTTTGCGCCAGGATCGAACATGTCGCAAACTTGACGGCAAAGCTTCTCCTAAGCCTTGCTTCTTCCAAGGAGGGAACCGCGTCAGTTCAGCAGCATCTTTCCACATGTTCCCTTCGGGTTGATGGCTTATATAGGGCTCAACTAGCCGACTAACCCTCCAAAGGGCCAGCGGGGCCTGATGAAACGCTTCGGGACCTCCGCCGACGACCAGCAAAGCCTGAATCTAGCCGGTGAAGGTTCGGGCTCAAATCTTCCAGTGTCAAAAAATTGCAGGCAGCCAGAAAGGGCTCGGATTTAATCCAAAAAATCTCCCAGACGACTATGTCCGCTCGGGAAGGTCCGCGGCTGTTGCTAGCCTAGCAGAAACCTGGCCCCAGCCTGCAAAAGCCTTCTTGTTAACATTGTTAACGAAAGGCGCAGCTAAAGAAGGCACTGATCCGAGCCACTGCAGCGCCAGAATGAACGCGGCATGGCTTGACATGGGCTTGGGGCTCCGCGGGCTTTTGGGGACATGAAAGCTTGTTTAAGCATAGAATTTGAGGGATCTAGAAGGCGATTCGAAGGCGTCATATCACCAAGCATGTGATCTACTCAGAGAGTGGGGCTGCAGATTCTGCTTGAGGATCTCAAGGTTTTGGATTGAGGGGTTTAGGCTGTTTAGGATTTAAGGCTCAGAGCTTTGGGTTCAGATTTGGTTGTTGCGGTGCTTTGAGCGTGGCTACGTGCGCGACCGACATTGTAATGTGGCAGCGTGGCACGAGGGATCATACAACAGCGTCCAGGACTTACGCTTTCGGGTGCAGGGTCTAGGGGGCAGAGCAATACGCTCGCTGCGGCTATAGGGATCGTGGCAACCTGACTATCGCATCTGTTGTCGTTGCTTCTTTGGGTTTCAACCATAAACACAGAGAATACGCCCTTGTGAGCTCCAGCAGAAGCCACTCAGGGAGCCCGAGAAATTCAGCCAAACTCCTCGGCGATCGATCTCAGATCAGTGCAATACGGTGCCAAGAAGGGGGGTTTGAAGTCGTTGGATGATGTTGCAAAAGTCCTGGGTAGCACACTTGCTGTATGAGACACGACACTAAATAACCACCGGTAGTAGAAGGCTTCTGGAATTGGCTGAGCTGAACAGTGCTGTCAAGGAATCGATGCCAACGCCAAACCTCCAAAGCCCTAACCACCCAATTCCAAAAGCACCCTCAACTCCGGGGCGAGTTGCGTGCAGACGAGATCATGAAGAATGGGAATTCTGACGCTCGTGTGTTCTGCCGTGTCGTTCTGGACAAGCTGTGTTGTGCTTTGCAAGGCCACATGGAGGTATAGGTCTCAAGGATGGGGTCAGACAACTGGCAACAAGGTTTTCACTTGAGGTTACCACTTACCTTGCAACAACACATGAACATAAACTTGCCCAAGCTCCCCAATCGTTCAGAATTCCACGACGCCCAAATGGTGAACTTCAAACCCTTTAGCCCTCAGCGCTAAACTGTCCAACACATGGGTTCACTGCAGCCCAGCCAAGACGTTCATGTTTTAGTGCTTCTGGCGTGTTCCGCCCGACAGGGTGGCGCAGCCGCTTTCTACACCGAGGACCGACGCGTGGAAGATGCCCAAGACATGTCCCCTGAACCTAAAACCAACACCAAATGCTGAACAAATGCTGAACATCCACCAGGTCATGAGGAAAGCAATGAACAGCCGGATCTCAAGTTGGGATTCAAGTACTAGTAGGAACGGTTTGGGGTTTGCTCCCCAGAAAAGAGTGGGCCGCGGTGGCTGGATAAGCGGGCCGCGGCGATGCGACCTGGGCACCCTTCATGGCCCCTGGGGCAGATTGGCATTCGGGCCGAACAGTGGGCTCACTGTAGTGCTTTTGTCCTGGCTCGGTCGGATGGACGGCTGCAAACCGCTCCCAGTGGTTCCCTTCATCAATGAGATGGGGAGAGGGATACTGCGCGGATGAGGAACCATTGGGCCACCATCAGCGAGCCGGTTTTTCAGAAGATGTTAATTTGAAGCTGCTCGACCTGTCGGGTGTCTCAACACTGTCGTTTGACTGGCTTCGTAATGGAGCAGGGAATGAGCACACGGCGAATCACGGCGAGGTCCCGGGCGCACGTTGGCCATCCTTGGCCCGCAAACCCTGGCCCACCGCGTCATTGCAGACACGGGGTCGTCCGGGTGACAATCTCACGCCAAGTGCAACCCACCCTCGCACGACTGATCCAGCCCGAAGACACACAAAATGCGGCGGCTGTCGCACGCAAAAACTGGGTGCCGCGGAGAAAACGACGGCTTTTTCCGCAAGCGAGAAGCTATTTTTGCGAGGGACAAGATACCCACGTGCCGAGACGGCACGGCCAGAATGTTCATAAACAAGCTCGGGATACAAGAGACGTGTTGACTGTCGCCAATAAAATGAAAAATTTGCAGTGCTTGCCCCGAACCTAGCATCTACAAGTGAGATGACATTGAGACTTTGCTTGCGTGACAAAATGCATATGCACCGAGACTTGTGTGCCAGCACGCACAAGCGTCAGAAATAAGAGGGGCAAAGGAAAAGGCAGGAACCCAGCAGCCAGAAAGATTCCCCATCCGACCCAGGAGGAAGGAAGGGAGCCATGAAGGGAGCCACAACGGGAACCATGATGGGAAGGAAGCGACGGCCCACGGCCCACCCACCCTGGAGCCAAACGGAGCCGTGAAGGGCCCAAGCTCGGGGCCACCACGGCCCACCTTTTTCTGAGGACAGAACCCCAAACCGTGCCTTCTATGTTGATGGGCTTTCACATTTAGTTCATGCCTTTCAAACATAAACTCAAGAACATGTATTCAAACTTAACCGACTGATGGCGAAAAACTATTCCAGGCCGACCCTAAAGAGCGCTCGAGCAAGGTCTCAGTTCCTCGGGCTGGGAGCAGCCTGGCGGTGCAAGACTCCAGCATTTCTTTGCTCGAAGCCGCCAGGTGAAGGGCCCCGCTCGCAGATGAACCATTGACCGATTTAGGGTTTTACTGCAGGGTAGGGTACGAGCACTGGCACACTTCCGGAGGGCATTGAGAGGGGTCAGCTTCGCGACCTCTTCTCCAGGGACGCTGGGCTGGAGAGGGCGACACTTGTTAACAATCTCTTTGACAACCCGCAAGCGATCTGCAAACTAGGTCCGTTCACATTTGTGAGGTTAGGGAGAGCGTGGAGCTGAAGGGGAAGAGGTTTAAGAACAGTCACCATATCTAGAAGAAAGAGGCCAAGGAATTTCATGAGTCGCGCGTAACTGACAAGTTTGGGGATGTTGGGCTCAGCCTCACAACGGGCTTGGGGCTTGGGGCTTTCGGCGTTAAGGCTGGAGGGTCTTTCTCTCAAGGGATTCGCTCACTCCTCGGCCGAGGATGATCCTCAACTCACCGACTAAGCAAGGGGGAAATCAGTGCTAGGTGTGAATGAAACTGGCAAGAATGGATCCAGGCAAACAGGCTTCCACAACCTTCTGGAATGCTGGAATGGAGCTTCCAAACGTCAGAGAGAGACGGTTTGAAGCCGTCGTCAAGAAGCCTGTCTGCTGGAGAGCACCATCTTCCCTCGAGCACAAGTTGTGCTGGCTGGCACTTGCAGTATGCCTTAGACAAGGATAGAAATGGCGAAAAAACGCTAAAATCCGAGATGGCATAAGTGAATCCCTCTTGCTCTCTAGCCTGTCTTGTCACGTAGAGATACGGTTCTGCACGTGCCCGGAAGTTCATCTTCCATAACCTCGTGAACCCCGAAGCAAGGGTTCAAGATTCCAATTGACAAACATATCATAGCATTGCAGTCTGGACGAAGTCAGCTTTGCCTCCATCACTCTACCTGAGCGGTTCGGCGCTTCAGAGTCTCCAGAGGCCGGCTACTGAAGGGGAACTCCCTTGATCGATTTGGGAAGGAAATGAAGGAACACCCCCCAACCCCGAACCAGGGCTGCGACAATGTCGATCTTCGGCGCCTGGAGTTTGGATAGTTTTGGGAATTGGCACGACTAGTGCAAGAAGTTTGGGCTGATCGCAGCTTCAGCACTACGCAGTAGGGTGCTGGGCTTTGGGCCAACAGCTCTTGAAGCAATGCTCCAGGCCATGGGCGAAAAACAAAAAAAAACGACGAGGGCTCCTCGGTCTTCGTGGGAGGGCCCAGATCGATCTCTTTCGCGAGCCCAGTGAGGTCCACCTGGGCCACGCGCGGGGAAACGGTCTTAGTGACAAGGGGTGCTTCTGGCTCGAGGATTGTGGGTTGTAGCTAACTTTGTGGCTTGAAAGTCTTGGGGCCCCGTAGCTTCTCCTCGACTTTGCCTGGAAGGCGCTGCTTAGATGTCCCTTGCATACACCGAGCTCCAGGGAGCAAAACTACTGCCACAGGCTGCTCGCCTTCAGTACTCCCTCCCACTCCCCTGTCACTCGCCAAACGAGCGCTCTCCCGAGCCATGGTTTGAAAATGACATGCAGGCTTGATCAATGTTTTTCTGCCACTCCAAGCAAAGCAAGCACGTCAAGCAGTTTGCCTTACAGATGCACTTCCTGCCCTGGGGTTGGGATTTGAGACGTTGTTAGGTACCCTTAAGCAACCAGTAAAACCTGAGTTCATGCACATCCCATGCATAGAAGTGCAATCCGTTGCACCTTTCCGTTCAAGATGTCGCTGGTGATCTTCTGCACGTCCAGACTGGGCACGGCTGGGAACGGCTGGGCATGGCCCGTGTCGAGCTGCGGAATGAAACTCAGCAGGTCCAAGCCCAAGGAAACCCAAGAAAACTCAGAAAACTCCAGGAAATCCAACTGAGCAGCAAACTCCCAAGTTCCAGGTTCCAGGGATGTAACATCTACAGCGACACGTTTACAAGCGATCCTGAGCACATCGGAAGGCCTTCCCACGTCAATCTTGCTGATGGCTTGCTCCACACGGCTGATGACCTGACGGCATTTGAACTAGACAGTCAGGGCTTCGAGATATGTGGGAAGTTTATTTCGCCGCTGGCGGTCCCAGCTTTGAATAATTCTCTACGATTTGACTGAACCAAACTTAACCCATCCAAACCAAATTTTCTCTCACACCTTACCCTCCACAAGGCTCAAGGGTTTTCATTCTGAGACAAGCTGCAATCATGGCGGGCGCCAACGGATCAGCCATACTTGTGTTTTGTGCCCATGGTTTCCTTGCAGCTGCTGGTCCCGGAAACGAAGACAGAGCAGTAGACTCAGTAAACAAAGCGGCAGGGACAGCGGTGGGAGTGGCATGGACAAGCACCAGGACGGCCATCCCAGAAGACAGGGCAGCAACCGGAGCGCAAGGCCGAAGGACCCTTGAGCTCAAGCTGGGGAGCACAAAGCCCAGGTCCGCTCGGCAGTATGGCCACCAGGCAAGGCATACTGGTCGATGTGAGGAGGGCACGAAGCCACGGGGCCCCTCGCCGAGTCAGGACCCTCATGGCGTCCTCATGGATGGAGCTAGTTCTCGGAAGCCCACGAGCCCCCGAAAGCACACAAACAACAAGATGAAGTCGGGGCTCAGAAGCCTGCGGATCAGCTGATGGCAGAGCATCATCGTCAGTGGCCGCAGGAGCACTGCAAAAGCACTGCAACTCAAGAGCCTGTCGAGGCACGGTTCGGGAAGGGGGAGCAGTCAAGACCGAGCTGGTCTGCCAAGCTGGGGTTGAAACGAGACCCGGAAAGCCCTGGCTGGGACGGATCCGGCAAACTAGGTAACTAGTCGGCATGCACCGCCTCAGTTCCCGGCTTCATGGAGGGGAAGGCACATCAGTGCAACTTGGAAATCGTGTAGAAGGCACGGAGGGGGGGGGGTTGTAGCGAAGACGACTGGCACAGACCGACTACGTACGCTCCTGTCCTTGGGTCACAAAGCGGAGGCTGGAAGGCGGTGCTTTGCGGTAGCCGCCGTAAACTTGCATGGTCTATGTATGGCATCAGCGCAGGGTTGTCCTGACCCAGCAAGCTGATATCGGTAACCGCGCTTAACGGAGCACATCCTTGTAACCGCCGTTCTGATTGTGTTGAACTACGCCAAAAGTAACTCTGTTCTGGTCGCTTGAGGCACCACGACAGCTGTCTTCTTCACCTTTTTTTCTGCGAGCATGGCACCCCGAACTGGCCGTCCAAAGGGGGGCCGTTTGGCAGACACCATGCTTGCAGGATCTTGCAGGGTAACTTGCAGACTGCCCAAAAAGCCTCCGAGGATGCTCAACTCACTCAACTCAGGATGCTCAACCCGCGCCTTGGCGGCGTTGTCACTGGCCGTGTCTGCCAACTGGTGAACCTTTTGGGGGTGAAACGGGGGCTCATTTAGGAGGATGGGGTTCCGGGCTTTCAGTCCTTGCCCGGCTCCGGGCTTCCCCAGGTGAGTTTTCAAAAAGTTCATCGGAGCCTCGGTGCCTCGGAGCCTCGGAGCCCCACAGAGGTCCCACCATGCGCCGAAAGGCCTTGGCTTTGTCGGAGATCTTGCGAGCTGCCATCTCCTGTACAGTTTCAGAGGGTTTGACACTCAGGGAATGGTCTAGATTTCGAGGTGGAGCGTGCCAAGCGACCTGTCATGACCTGACCCTCAAGGGGTTCCACCAGCCGCATGAAGCCTAGGGCTTAAGGTGCCCCAACATCCCATAGCTTAATCTTCTAAGCTGTGTCCCATCTGCCATATAAGCGCCATGCGCACTCCAAATCACGAACGGCGACACTCTCCGACTCAACAGACGTTTCTTTCTGGCTTTGTTCGGAAGATCTCGCTTTTCTCAATAGGTCTACGAAAACATCCGTATGTCTTGAAGTTTGGTGTGCGTGCATAGCACAACAGAACTGTTATGTTACATATCCGGTAGTACATCAAAAACAAGATGGTATTTTATCTCTCAAACATTCCATGTTCTCTGCTGGCACCTGAAGAAAATTTGATGATGTTGTATACTCGTCCATAAATATGTGTGATGCAGTAAGGGTATACAACATACAGCCTATACTACAAGCGCATGACAAAATGCAAATGAATTAGAGTGTATGTACATACTAACGTTGCTACTTCTTTGTTACTCCCTATACAGTAAACTATCTGCAAAAATTCCCATCAGTGTCATTGAGCATTGTCCAAATTTTAAGCATGTTTATGCAAAGCGTTCAAATAAGGCCTAAGATTCACATCGATCAACAGCATGCATAAATGGTTGTTGTGGGTTGGTTTAGGGTTTAGGGTTTTAGGGTTTAGGGCTTTAGGGTTTAGGGTTAGGGTTTAGGGTTTAGCGTTCAGGGTTTAGGGTCCGGGGTTCAGGGTTTCGGGTTTAGGTCTTAAGGTTTAAAGTTTAGGGGTGAGGGTTGGTATAGGGGAGACCGTAGACGATGGGAGGGAAGGAAACGCACACTGAACAACCATATATACGCATGTGAATAAGACGTAATACCAGCCGCAGAAATCATGCATACTATGAAACTTTTCACAGTCCTTATACATACATTCCGTACACAAAATACATAACAATAGCTATAGAGAGTCATTTAATATATATATATATATACATACATATATATTATATGTATATGTGTATGTGCATGCGTGCTGTCAATACTTTTCGTTCATTCCAGAACTACACTTGCAAAAATTGTGATATTCCTGTACTGTACTGTACTTAAAATAGAGGCCTAACAACGCTTGACTGAAACAACGTTTGCATGACGGAGCCGAGAAGATTCAAATGGGGAAACTTCTTGAACGTAAGCTGGCACAGCTGATTGCCCCCCCCCCCCGCCCCCCCCGCCCCCCCCCACACCCCGATTGCAACACAACGGCCTGCATGTCGGCTTGGGACATGACTCAAACATGCATACGGAAGCCTCAAGTTGCTTCCTTCCTTCCTGCCTCCCATGCTTCCTTCCCCAGTTCCTCACTTAAAACTGACCCAAAACAATGGAAAAAACATGGGCATAAAACGAAAAAAGTCCTCAAACAACTTGAGAATTCCGTGTGCAAATCTGCAGTTTGCCGGGGGCCGCACCAGAGCCTCCAGCAGCTTTCCCTCTTTGCCCCGCAGCCTCGGGAAAGGGCCGAGGGTACCGGGGTTGTAATGCTTAGGGTTGGGGCCTCAGATGCGTCAAGGCTTGAGATCTCTTTTTGAGATGCTTTAAGGCTGGTTCAAGGTTACTCCGACGATGGGAACACACTTGATGCGCCAACAATCATCATCATGTACTGTCTTTTAGGTCGTTCCCCCACATTACTAAGCAACCTCGCCCTGAATGCCAACCGCCAAGGGTGGAACTTCAGCAATTCTTTCTCGAGACGATTCACGCCCTCCTTCACCTTGGCGCGAGAGCTGCGGTTCGGGAAGCAAGTATCAGCAGGGGCTTCAGCCCAACAGTTGGGGAGCTTAGCTTGGTCACACTGTGTATTATTGTGGAAACCTTATTACTCACACTCTTGCTTTCAGCAGTGGCGCTGCTTGACCCTCACTGTTCCTCCCAAGGCCCAACGGCTGCCTGAGTAGCGCAACACTCGAAAACCTTGCGACCCCTTAACCAGCATTAATCCACCCAAACCACCAAAAGCAACCATGTCATGTCATGAGCCCCTGGCGGTAGCATTGGCTGGCAACTCATCATTGGACCGACGCCGGACTGGGCAGCAGGTTCAGGTGACAAGTGCCTAACCAGTGTTAGTCTGGAGTCGAGGGAAATATAGGGAGAGGGGAGGTTTGCAGACCTGCACTACAAGTTTATCATGGGCTTAAGTGCTGTCAGCTACAGTAAGCCTTCTAAACAAAGCATGCCCTTGCTAGATAACGCACGGGAAAAAGCGATAGCAGACTTGACATGCACTCCATGATCTCCAAAAGCACTCCAAGACCTCCGGAAACACTGCGCGCGTGCGGGACCGAAGCGGGAGCACCATTTGGAACACGGCGAAACACAAATGGACGCGCGAAGAGAACGCACACGACAGCCCGAGGGGCAGGACAGTGCGCCCCGCCCACGTTTTCGCGACAATCCCCGAAAAGTGCGCAAGACCTGGGAACGCGATTTGGATCACAGAGGCACGCAGGACCACGGCGAGAGGGCGATTTGTCACGTGACGATGACACCGAAACCCAAAGGCCATGCCCAAGTGAGAGCGCGACTTGGACCCAACTGGCAAAGTGTTGCCACTGTGTTTGGGGAGACGGAGACGGAGGGAGAGAGAGAGGGAGGGAGCAAAAAAGAAAGAAGTATGTATATATATGCATATACATATATGGGTCACCGCCTCAGCGGTTCCCCTGGGTTTGTGCACATTCCCTTGCAACCATCCAACCATTAAACCAGTCGTTTTCGTGAAACTTATCGAGCCCGTTCTAGAATTTGAGATGCATGTTCTAGGCACTCAAGACAGATGATGGGTTCGCCTGAGAAAATACCCACTCGACGGGCGTTTTGAGGGGGCGTTTTTGGGGGCTCCCTCAACCCTTGCAGGTTCTGATCGACGGCAATTTTCATTGAAAAAACACAAACTTCCAACAAAAAAACAACATGTTTTTGTTGAAAAACATTCGTACTAGCAGCAGTAGTGCTAGTAGTTGCCGTAGTAAGTGTAGCCGCAACAGCAGTAAAAGTTGTACTAGCAGCGCATCTGTAAGGTTTAGGACGGCGACGCCATGTCTAGCTTATCACTCTCCGCCTTCACAGTTCCTGGGTAGCAGATGGAAATACACCGCCAAAGACCTAGCCCTCCCACGGGAACTCGCCAGAGCATCCTAGTTAAACTAGGCCCCACGCATTCCTCGCGCAAGTCATCCACCTTCACGCTTCTCACGATCTCAATGCCTTGGCAACGTGCTGTTTTAGAATTCGGGGAAAGGCTTGTGGAGTTTTCCAACACCATCCACCATAAACCACAAGATATAGAAGCCTCTGCAGAAGGATTCCCATGATGAAATCCGAAGTTTGCGGTCCGCGAACCAAAGAGTGCCAAAAAGTCGTCGAAGTTTAGGATTTTAGGCGGGTTTCACGTTTTGGCATGACTGCCAGATACTGCCAGGACATCAAAAGACACCCGTACTCAGCCTCGAAGATCCTCGAAGGCTTGAGTGCCGCGCCATCATTGGACATTGTTGACAACCATCCTTCGATCGGCTTTGTGATGCGGACCTGGCAACAAGCAGCCGCACAAATCTTTTCGTATGCTGGACACTCTTGTCGGAATTCTTGTCCCTCAAAAGCCCTGACCACGGAATCACTCAAAAAACTCTGGGACCTTGAACCCTACTGGTAGGCTCTCCAATGCCTCACCTCGCTGTGCACAAGCGCCCCAAAAGCAAAGCGGCACAGCAAGCCATTCAAAGTCCGAGGCGACCTCCGCAAGCAAAGCCCCAATTACCCCCATCCCCGAGCTGAAGACCCGAGGCGTCCCCGAAATAATCCTGGAAGGGCCTTGAAACTCCTTTTGAACCCAGAGGCGCACCCGCCGGCCCCTCACTTCAGAGACGTAGATGCGCGTATCCTGCCTCACCACCGCAACCTGGCCATTTGTTGAAAATTTTAAGGCCTGCACCACGGACTCATCTAGAGCTCTTCTTGCTGGTGTAGACTTTATGGGGTTAGGGGAAGGCGGCTAGGGTTTGTGGGGGCAAGCTTCCCCCTGCATCCTCACGCCAAGATCTCAAAACTTCCCGGGGCCAAGCCTTGAGCATGAAAATACGCTCGCTACGCAAGGGTCCCGAAAGAGCACGTTGCGGGCTGGGAATTTTGGGTAGCTAGGAATTTGGGGTAGCTAGAGGCTGGGGGCTCGATGCTGTCTGGTCGTCTGGCCACGGGGTGAAGGCCGAATCAGGGGAACAGATTCCGAGACCGGAAGGGCCGAATCAGAGACCAGGAGAGGGGAATCCGAGACCAGCAGGGCACCAGACTCAGAGACCAGGCAGCCAGATTCCGAGACCAGACATGGGATTCAGAGACCAGGCTCCCAGATTTCGAGACCAGACACGGGATTCAGAGACCAGGCTCGCCGAATCAGGCACCCGACCGTCTCCAGCCGACCCGACCCACCCCACCGGCCCCTGACCCCTGACCAAGCAACCCACCCGACCAGACCAACCCAACCGGACCCAACCCGCCCGACAGCTCCGACCAAGCCGATCGACCCGACCAACCCAACCAACCCGACCAACCCAACCCAAGCAGCCAGGGACCCTCAGCAGTGGGCGAAGCGACCGCAAGAGTGGACCAATGCATTCAGCCACCATGACGTACCCTCGTGGCAGAATGCTGTCGGTCCTGTGGCGTAGAAATAACCCGACCCAAGCAACCCACCCGACCAACCCGACCAACCAACCGGACCCGAGCCACCATGACGTACCCTCGTGGCAGAATGCTGTCGGCACAGTCCTGTGGCGTAGTAATAACCCGACCCGACCCACCCGACCGGCCCCTGACCAAGCAACCCACCCGACCAACCCGACCAACCCAACCGGACCCGGCCCCGACCAATCCGATCGACCCGACCAACCCAACCAACCCGACCAACCCAACCCAAGCAGCCAGGAACCCTCAGCACTGGTCGAAGCGATTCAGCCACCATGACCTACCCTCGTGGCAGAATGCCGTCGGCACGGTCCTGTGGCGCAGTTATAACCCGACCCGACCCACCCGACCGGCCCCGAGCAGCACCGTGGGCCCACCCGACCGACCCGACCGACCCAACCTGAACTGTGACACGACCGAGCCGACCAAGCCGACCGACCCGACCAGACCAATGCAACCGGACCCGACCCACCCGACCACCCCGACCAAGCCGATCGACCCGACCAACCCAGCCAACCCGACCAACCCAATCCAAGCAGCCAGGGACCCTCAGCAGTGGGCGAACCGACCGAACCATGACGTACCCTCGTGGCAGAATGCTGTCGGCCGACCCGACCCACCCGACCGGCCCCTGAGCCCTGACCAAGCAACCCACCCGACCAACCCGACCGACCCGTGACCCGACTCACGACCGAGCATCCGGCCCCAAAGGAGTCTACCTGACCCGACCGCACCCGAGCAACCCCACGACCCGAACAGCACCGTGGGCCCACCCGACCGACCCGACCAACCCAACCCGAACTGTGACACGACCGATCCCCCCCAAGCGGCCCGCTTGTGTTTTTTGCTCGGGCAAGCCTGTTTCAAACGAATCCCTTCCAAACCCATGATGCGGGCATTGTGTTTGCAAATGGGGGGGCTGCGCCCACCCCAACTCCCCCGCTTCTATTTTTTTACTCGGGCAGGCCTGCTTGAAACGAAGCCCTTCTTTTCGTCGGGCAAGCCTGCTTCAAACGAAGCCCTTCCAAACCCGTGACCATGATGCGGGCATTGTGTTTGCAACTGGGGGGGCGCACCCCAACCCCCCCGCTTTTATTTTATACTCGGGCAAGCCTGCTTCAAACGAATCCCTTAGAAACCTGCTGCGCCCCCCCCCCAACCCCCCCACCCCGCTTGTCTTGTTTACTCGGGCAAGCCTGCTTGAAAGGCATCCCTGCCAAACCCATGATGCGAGCATTGTGTTTGCAAATGGGGTGCGCCCCCCCGCCCCCCCCAACCACCCCGCTTTTATTTTGTTACCACTTTTTTTGACTCGGGCAAGCCTGCTTCAAACGAAACGCTTCCAAACCCATGATGCGGGCGTTGCTGCGCCCCCCCCCCCAACCCCCCCGCTTTGATTTTTTACTCGGGCAACCCCCCCCCCCCCGCAACCCCCCCCCGCTTTTATTTTGTACCGTTTTTTTACTCGGGCAGGCCTGCTTCAAAAGAATCCGTTCCAAACCCATTTTTTACTCGGGCAAGCCTGCTTCAAACGAATCCCTTGCAAACCCATGACGCGGGCATTGTGTTGGCAAATGGGGGGGGCTGCGCCCCCCCCAACCCCCCCGCTTTTCTTTTTCCTCGGGCAGGCCTGCTTCAAACGAATCCCTTCCAAACCCACGATGCGGGCATTGTCTTGGCAAATGGGGGGGGAATCGCTTCCAAACCCACGATGCGGGCATTGTCTTGGCAAATGGGGGGGGCTGCGCCCCCCCCAACCCCCCCGCTTGTATTTTTTACTCGGGCAAGCCTGCTTCAAACGAATCGCTTCCAAACGGTCAACCCAGTGGTTACAACAATCAAACCTTTGGTTTCCCTTGACGTCCCTCTGGTTTCGGATGCCACCCTGTCTGGTCTCTGATTCGGCCCTGTCCGGTCTCTGATTCGGCCCTGTCTGGTCTCTGATTCGGCCCTGTCTGGTCTCTGATCCTGAGGGGGGTGATTCTGGAATCTGGTCTCGGTTTCTGCCTGTCTGGTCTCTGATTCTGAGCCTGGTCTCTGATTCGGTGTGTCTGGTCTCTGATTCGACCCTCTGGTCTCTGATTCGTATTTTTTCCCTGGCCACGGTGGGCGTTGGGAATACCGTTAGCCGGTACAAGGTTCAATTGGGATACCCTGTTCTGGACTCCCGACCGCATAAAGCCAACAGGCCTTCTTGGACTCTGGGCTGTGGGCCTCACGGACGACCTTCGGGCAGATGCAGATGTTCAAGAGCTTGGAGAAATAACCCATAAGTATACGGTTGTACTTGGTTTGTCTAAACTTGTTGATACCCCCACAACCCCCCCCCACAGATCATCTTTCCAAAGACACGCAACACAGCAGGTGTTTACATCCGTGTAGCACCATTCTTGCTAGGGTTGGAATGTTACTGCCAACATCTTCACAAGCTAAGGCACTAGCAAAAACAACGAAAGCAAAAACAAGGAAAGACAAGGACTGAAAAAAGCTGAGAACAAGAAGCCGAAGACAATGAAATGCAAGAAGTGACAAGGACAAAGCAGCAGCAAAAACAGGAAAAGCGACAAAGCGAAAAGCGAGGAGCCAAAGGCGACGAAAGGCAAGAAAAAAGGCAAGAAGCAAAGGAAATGAAAGGCAACAGGATGCAAGCAAAAAAACCAAAGCCAGAATGAGGATGGTCAGACAAGATAGAGCGCACTTTGAATTTTAATGCGATCCTCGTAGGAATTCAATCTGGTCATAGGTGGCTGATAAAATTTCAGCGGTTCTCGGAAAGTGAAAACTTGTCATAGAACAGCAGAACAGGGCAGAACAGGATGTTCATGAAATGCTAGATGGCATTTACTACGACTTTAAGATGTCATACTGGGCGTCTTAATCGATGTTGAGTATGTCACCAGAAACCCAGTAATCCTGTTCGAATGTATCCTGCTTTTGGTTAAAGTAAACAGGACTGCTGAGGCACGGGGGGAAATCTTGGACCAAATGAAGAGGTTCCTAACGGATGCAGGTATTAGCACAAGAAGAAGTAGCGACCCAGGAATATCCTATGGTGCGAAAGTGTGCGCATTCTCCCTACGTCTACGGCTCCTGTGCCCAACAGCTCAAGCACAAGATACAAACTGCCTGACATCTGGGATGCCAAGGATGCTGCCGCATTGGTGACGCATTTGGCCCAGCCAATATCAAGCTGTGGCATGCCTGTTTAGCGCTGAAGCAGTTTGAGGCATTGAGAGCTCCAAAGGTTTCAGAGGAGTTCAGCGAAGGGGTGTGCAGCCTTCACGGAGCCTGGTGTCCTCTCAAACACCAATACCGAGCCGCTGGAAAAAGTAGACAGCTGCGCCTGGAAACAGAGGGTAGATCGTCTCATCCAGCACGGTTTCCTCCGCATTTTCGAATGTCAGAATTCAGGGCTCAACGCTGAAGGCTCGAAAATATGCCAGACATGACATGCACCATAGACTTCCTAACAGCAGCTGAGCTCACACATTTGCAAGTGCAGCTATTGAAATAAGACTCGGCATGTCTGGCACAGCTACACTTGCACACCTCCAGAAAAACCCCGCACCTCGTTGCGCTGCACTTGGGCTGGGTATGTGCGGGCGGTAAGCCTCGTGGTCGGCACTCGTGCTCAAGATGACCACAGAAGCGCACATGCAGGTGAACATGCCCTATTTGCCATACATGTGCCCATGCTCTCCCCCACCATCCCCCCCATTCCTGGCCATGTGTCCCTCCCCAAACCCTGGCCGTTCACTCCGTTCACCCGTTCACTGAGTCCACGCGCTCATTCGCTCAGGCGTTTATTACCGGAAAATACGGTTGTCAAAAGGCATTTTAATTGAATCTTTTGGGTGAAAATATGATCGAACACCTGATCTCCATTGATAACCGGGTTTTGCAGGAATCTTTATTCACCCGTAGTAGTAATATAACCATCAGATGTAGATTTCCTGGACGTTTTTGTGGATTATTCATCGGTTTCCAACCCATGAAAAGCATCTCGAAGGAGTACTATTCCTCATGGGGTATGAAGGTGTAGAGAGTGCAATGATTTTACAAGAACGATGTGTGAAGAGAGGACGCATGAATTCCATGAGGATTTTTGTACAGCGTTTGAACCCATCATGGGGAGGGAGGGAAACCCATCCTGAATCCTGAGACCTACAACCTCAACCCACCACGAACCCCAGGAGGGAAGGGGAAACCCGAAGCCTGAACCACCTTAACCCAGAACCCTAAACCCTGAACCCTAGACCCACCAGGAATCACTCAGGAAAGAGGGGAAACCCTAAACCTAAACCCTCAACCCTAAACCCCAAACTCTAAACCCACCAGTAGCCACGGGACGCCTTGTGTAAAGCCCTAAACCCACCATGACACCCAGCCCATGAACCACAGCAAACCCTCAAACCAAAACCCACCATGAACCAAGGGGGGGCGGAGGGGGAGGTGGGGGCATATGCTGACCAGCAGTGGTCTGTCTCAGCAAACCACTACCGACCGAAAAGAAGACACCCCTTGCAGCCGTCATTACTTGTTCCATACTCTGAGGCCCCATCGACGTCCATACCTGGACCCTCAACTGGACGCCTCTTTCACCCCAAGGCTCTAGAGTTTGGACTAAGGGTTTAGGGTTGGGATGAGGGTTAAGGGTTGGAAGTTAACAGCTCAGGGCGTAAGGTGGTCTTAGGATTTAGGGTGGGTTCAGCGTAGCCAGGCATCCAACATGGGCAATGCCACGGCGACACATGCAGCGCACGCCGCGCCTCGAGTCGACGCAACTCCAAAGCTACCGCTGATTCCCAACTGCTACATGCTCTTCATCGAAGTGTACTTGATGATACCTGAAACCCTGCAAACACCCGCCTCTTAGCTCAAGTACTAGACTCACGAGACTAAAGTGACTAAAGCTGAGCCAGAAAAACCTGGGATTCCGACCAGCCAGGAGCAGCGAGGCAACCGCAATTCGTCGAGCAGTACGCACCTTCCAGGCTCGGAAGCAGCTTCTGGCAGGATTTCAGTCTTACTTCGTTTCTAGCATGCATGAAGGCCAAGACGGATTGGGTCGCACATCCCTCCTCCAAGAAACGGCCTCGCGGCGCGCTTGCTCCAGAATGTCCACGTGCTGCATGTCCTGCAAAGCAGACTCCTTCTGCACAACATGCCGAACATGATTCCTTCGACGACCGCCATGACTGAACCACTGCCCATGACAGGCTCGCGGCTCGTTGTCAAAGGGCACTTTGGTATCTAGCTTGACTCAACTGACCAAACACATCTCGGCGAGTCCCCATCGCTGAGCTCTTGCATGGTCTGCGAGAGCATCTCACTCCTGAATCGCGCATAGGATGTGGCTTCGTGTGTGGGGTTCACAGCCGCGGGGCAGCCGCAGGACAGTTGCCGGGTGGTGGTCTCTCAGGGATTGCCGTTTGGCAGATCTAACTGGAAAAGGAATCACACGCCTGGCAGGTGAAGCTTACAATGCTGCCGTTCATCACATATACTCTCTTTAACTATGCTCTATCTGTGTCTAAGCCGCAACTAAGGTCAATCTCACTTGTGCTAAACTCCTTGAGCTGCATAAGTTGCAACTTACGGAGACTTAGCCAACTGTCGCTGGCACATGCACGCTTTATGCAAGCATTTTGCAACGCCTCACATGCACCATACTTGCAGATGAGGAAAGATTGCAGGTGGCCCGTGGACGTCTAGCACGACATGATACCACACACCTTACGTCAACCAAGAACTTTGAAAAAAACAAAGACACTAGGGACCTTTGGCCATATATATAAAGCAGCGAGACCCTCGATGGTAAAGGGCAAAGGCCGCGGTGGCAAAGGCCCGGGCTCGGGAGGCTGCACCTCACAACCTGACTCGAGAACTTCTGGGCTTGGCCGCCCCCAAATGCATACACTTAAAAAACTGGCATGTTTTGATGTGCTTTGAAGGGGCATCTCCAGGGTTCGAGGTTTGACCTTTGACCTTAGCTGCTGGGGCGGAGCCTTCAATGCTCATGGTTATCGAGATGAGGCCTCATGGCCCTGAACGCCACCCGAAATTTGTCAGTTCTTCAAGCCAAGCCCTTGACAACTGCGTGATGTAGCAAGTAGAACAGGCCGACCACTGCGTGTGAGGGCGGCACAAAACCTATAAAGCCAAAAGCCTCCGATCACCCGCTCTCGCAGTCCCGCTCGGTGCTCAGACTGCGTGTGATCCCAAACAAGCAAACGAAGCAAACGAAAGAACTTCGAACCCTTCTCCCAGAGACCCTGCAGCCGCGGCATGACCGAGGCTCGCACTCAGCTGGCCTCCGAGCTGTAGAAATGTTTTGTGAGGGCTTCGTTTTTTGGGGGCTAAACGGTTTCAGAGAGGTTCAGGGGAGTCCTGCCCTCCGCTCGGGCACCTGGCGTTGTCGTGCTTCACGTGCTTAGGGTTTTGCCTTTACAAATTGGGATCCTCCGCCCCTCTGGTTCAGGCAGCAGGCGATCCTTGCCACCAATGTTGATTTTCAATACAGCAACTGGAGAGCTCTGAAGAGTCGCTAGCAAGGCACAGTCGCAAAAATGACGGAGCTTTACAGACAATTGCGCGGGCTGACACAGGCTTTGGCGCCCTTTCGCAAGGCCAAGGCCGAGCCCTAAGAGAGCTTTGGGACCCATTTAGGAATATTTGGACATCTTTGGATGCTCCAGGTACTTAAAAGGGCCTCAAAAGCCCAAAGCGGCCTTCAGGCAGTCTAATCGAGTCTTGTCGTCTTCTTACGATTTGCTGGAAGGCCTTCAACTCAGTGCTTGGCCAACAGTCTAGCACCTAGATAGGATCCTCTCGAGACAACGTCAGCATCAGATGAACGAGTTGGAAGCAGTTGAACTACAGCCGAAGGCAAGCTTCAAGACCAAGATGAAACTTTTCGGCTGGACCAAGACATGATACGTTCATGCGACAGGTGGCACCTCACGGAGATCCAAATCCTCTTGTGAACACCGTTTGCCATCACTGAAGACTTCACCCGTGAGCCCTGTGAGCCCAACCGAGCCTACTCAAACTTCAGGGTCTTGAGTTCAAGGTTCCAGCCTGCCATGACGTTGATGGCCCCCTTCTCGGCACAAACCTAAAGCGACTTCCAATGCTCTTGGAGCCTAGATGGATCCAAGCGGATTCTCAAGCACGCAATGGCTCGCGGTCTCTCAACTCTACAATGCTGTGCAAAAATCTGATCCAAAATGCAAACCGCGGGCGGCATTCACACACTTTTGCCATCTTTGCATGTCCGGGTCAGGAGATCTATTGACGGAAAATGCAGATATTTCCCGTCGGCTGCAGCATGCACTCTGCTTCATTTGCTTGTCAAGGCTCTGCATATTTGGCTTTGAGGCCTGAGGGAGTTAAAAATTCAACTACCGGGTCTCAAATCCCCAGCATGGCCATGACTGCTCCATGGATTCACATCTCTAGCGACTCTTTAGTGCATCTTCTGAGCGTTGTTTTATGTTTTTTTTCACACGCTTGGCAAAATGCCAGTTATAGAGGCATTCGAAGAGCGCTCCAAGGCTTCAGCTACGGACAATGTGATTTTTTGGCGGGCTTTAGGGCTTGCGAAGTTTAGGGGTTTCTTCGGGCGAGAAGCGTCGGCCTGGGCGCCATCAGAGCAAACAGACCGCTCATGGCTGCTCTGAATCGGTACAAAACCGGACTCTCACAAGGACTGCTCCGCAATCAGGAAGGCTGAGACTGCTTCACCCAGACATCCACCATAATGGCCTGGCCGTTTAGCAGGCTCCTGTCAGGGCATGACGCATGTGCCTTGACATCCGCCAAGGCGTGCCCGATCCAAGACATTCCAATCGTAAACCGAGATATGCACACATTGAAACGACATCACGCATCCTCCTGACCGAAGAAAGTCAAGATGAATTAGAATAGTAAGGGCTTGCTGTGGGAGTTTATGGGATGTATTGTTGGCCCCAGGCAGTCCCATTGAGCATCGTGATGGCATTGGCAGCCTCCTCCGCCGTGGAGAAAGACACACCACCGGTGCCAGAACCCTTGCCACTGAAACATTCGACCCATGTGGTCTTTCCGGCCTGCGCAGAGCAGCACTAAGAATCAAAGAGCATGAGGCATCTTCCTTCTTTCTTCAAACAGAAGAGGAGGTGGTGAGAGGAGGTGGAAATTCTTCTCGGTTGCTGCTATCACTAAATGCTGAAGATGGCCCACGCGCCCGCGGACAAGGCGTCCAAAAAAACATATAAGCTTTCTACACTTGACTTTTCATCCGCAAGTCCCGCGCACAGCAAACTAAACTAAACCAAACGAAACCAAACGAAACCTAAACTAAACTACTAAACTTTACTAGACTCTAAACCTGAACTTGCAGCAAGCCGACACCTGGTTCATGTGGTCCTGCAGGGCTTTCCAGGAGGTCCCTTCCGCCAGGTTCCCGATCCAGCACTTCAGGGCCGGGTCCACCTTCAGCCCTCCGCCTTTGCCCTGTCCAGCAGAGGGGAAAACTCAGCATCAATCATTGAAGTTCCCCTTTTATTAAACCCTTCAAACTCACATGGAAATCACGCACCCACGGCTTGGGTGCGAACGGTTTAAATCCACGCCCAGCTTGATTTAATCGATCAAAACAAGAACACTGTGCATGTCCTGTTTTCGGCTGGTCACGATCCGGCCTTGCCCTTGCCCCATTTCATGAACCTTGCGTCACACATGCAAAAGCTCCAATCTCTACAGGCGTGCTGCAAGAATGCAGGAATGACAATATGACCCCAAAATTGGAAGCTGAGTTGCATGGGCTGCCATGGAGACCATCCCCCGCCACCACCGAACTTGCCTTTACCGCCCCATCCGCCGCCCCAGCCCATGTTGAGAAGGCCTGACAAGCTTCGCACATGTACAAAGAGATCTCAACCGCCATAAGGTGTGACATGGTACCGAGCCTGGCTAATCCTGCCGGACAGAAAGTGCTTCGGGCCACCAACACACCGTATGCAACCGCGGAAACAACTAACCTGTTTCGCAACTGTCGGCATCGCACCACGAAACTTGCGCACCAGCAATTTTTATGCAACTTGCAAAAACCATTTTTAGTGCAGCAAGCGTCAAACGAAACAGCCTTCCGCCCATAAGATGCAGCCAAGAAAGAACCGAATTATCAGCACTGGCGTGGCTTCTATCTGTCTGTCCCATTTATGGTAAGAGCTGTCCCCGAATCTACAAAACAAAGACGCGTCAATGCCTGGCTCCGGCGAAGCCACATCTACGGCATTGAACAATACCCTTGGCCCTGGGGTCAGCAGCTTGTATTTGCGGCATTGTAGAACAATGCCTTTGGCCCTTGGGTCAGCACCCTGACATCTGTGTGTTTGTGCGCACTCAGCTTAAAAAGATTGTCTGCCTTGTATGAAACGATACGAATCGAAACTTTTCTGGATTTGACAACAATCAAATGTGAAGACCCCAACCAGTGCTGGCAGAGTGCCCAAAAAAGTATAGCTTCACCTGTTTGGTCCAGGGCCATTCGGATGTCAGAACAAATGAGTCATGACAATGGTCAATTTTGCATTGCGAATTCACCCATGAGGACTTGCGCCGACACATTTTGCTTCATGCAAAAAAAGCAAACACCACCTCACGTTTGATCCGCTGTACCGCGCACACGTGCTCCTATGCTGAATACTGCCAACGATAGACAAGCCAGAACATGAGGCCAGCTTGAGATAGGACGGCTTCTTGCATTTTCAAGCAGACGCGGTCTACCTCACTAAGCCAAATGACATCCAGCAGATCAGACCACGGGATGTCGGAAAGACCCATTCTAAGTAGAGCTAGCTCAACGCCTTGGCAGGTCATTTGCGACGTCTTCAAACAAACAAAAACCCGTAAACATGCATAAACCTCTGGCAATGGAAGATAACCAGCTGCAAAGTTTGTACAACGAAAGCGTATGTACCCAGCACGGTAGCAACGTGAAGCAGTCGTCATTTTTGCTGAGGGCGCCTTTTTCAGTATCCCCTCAATGTGAAAAGTGTGCGGGCAAGCAACAACACCGAAACAGAGACAAAGGAACAAGCAAAGCAACCACGCAGCATTCCAGTGCAACAAAACTACCGTTGGCCTTGTTCAACATCTCTACCATGAAGTACTCCCCCAAACATGGTCGACGAAGGAAGGTCGCATCTTGCCATTGGAAAACATAGACATAGTTATTCCAAAGCAAAAGATCAGCGGCAACCTGCGCTTTCAAAACCAGTGGCTGGCAAAACCTCAGACTGTGCGAAAATGCTTGAAGTACGCTTACCGGTGGCCATCACTAGATCAGTATGGACCAGTGTGGACCCATGGCAATCAAGCACAGAGGTGCGCTTGCAGCTCGATGGTCGGCTGAGACGAATTCAAACCAATAAGACGTTTTTTTTGGGCGGCCCTACGCAACTCGCTCAGCAGCAACTCCGCAGAAAACTCAAGGCTGTGAGAAGACTGTGTAGGAGTGTGCTTCTAGGAGTGTCTTGCACGTTGGCAACCTCACTAGGGTACTCCAAAAGTGGCGGTCTACAGCAGCTCTGTGAGCTTGTAGATAAGAGTATGGGAAGGTAGGGCTGCGAGAGGCAGGGGGTCTGGAGGACTTCAAAAGCCAGTGCCAAAGAATTGTAGCGCACTGTTCTGTCCAGTGAACTCTCCTCCTGCCTGGCCTTAGGCCAGCACCTACCGCACCACCTCTGTACTGAAAAGCGCTAGTGAAGCAGCAGTTCCGTTCTATACAGTTCGGATGGGATCGAAGAATGTGCCCGAAAAGTTTCAGCTGTGCTTTGTGGATGTGGTGAGTGAGTGGAGGCTGTGAGGTGAGTGTTCTCACCTCTTGGTTGGTGTATGCGCGGGCTGTGGGGTTGAGCACCTCCGTGTAGTAAGTGCTTTTGAAGTGGAGGATCTTTCGAAGACTCTGTGAGTGGAAAGCTTCGAGTCTGTTGAGATCGCCTTTTGTGAGCGCTGCTGATTCCAACCCGTATGTTACGAGCAGAATGAAGACCGCATTGTAAATGCGTAACTTCCACTTCAGTGTGAGGTCGGTGTTGCGCCAGAACTAGTGCAGAGAGTTAAAGTGCGTGCGGGCTTTGGCGACAAGTGTAGAACGTTGAGGTTCAGGTGGAGGTTGCTGTGAGCCGCAATCCGCTGCAGGATGTGGAGCAGCTGTTCTGCTCTGTGAGCCGTGCTTGCGATGAGTGCTGTGTCGTCCGCATAAGCGAGGTCGTAGAAGGGCTGGTTTTGGCTGCACAGCCATGGAAGAGACCCGCCGTGAGCTGTGAGTTCCCGGTCCACATCGTGCATTACCATACCGTGAAATATGAGAAACAGGTACGGTGAGAGCGGGCATCCTTGACGAATGCCCGCGCTGGCTTCCTCCCTGGCGCTTTGCTTCCCAGCCGCTACCACTGTGAATTGTGGTGAAGTGTAGATGCTGCTGATGAGGGCTGTGAGATGTGGTGGGACGCCGTAGCGTGACAACGCTGTGAGGAGGCGTCCGGGTGTATCTTGTCGAATGCTTTCTCCCAGTCGAGAAAGATGGTGTAAAGTGTTTTTCCTGTGGCCTCCGCACGTTCAATGAGACGGCGGACGATGTGAATAGGCTGGGATGTTGAGCGTGTCGCCCTAAACCCGTATTGGGCTTCCCTGAGTCTGTCGTCCAGGGCTGCTTGGAGTCTGGCGTGAATGATCTTGGCGAAAAGTTTGTAGGAAGTGTTCAAAAGTGAGATGGGGCGGTAGCTGGCAGGGTCAGTGAGGGGACCTTTGCCTTTGTAGATTTCGACTACAATTGCATGGTGCCAGTCATCCGGGATGGTGGCTGTGAGCAGGGCTTGGTTGAGGACCCGCAAGAGAGCCTCTTGGTTATGGTGGTCTAACCACTGCCATGCTTCAGGAGGAATGCTGTCGGGGCCTGCTGCTTTGTTGTGCGCCAGCTCTTTAAGTGCTGCATTGAGCTCTGCTGTGGTGATGGGTGAGAGGTCCACTGCTGCTGCCGGGTGTCTTGGGTCTGTGGGGCCAGTGTAAGGTGTAGGTGGAGCTGCCCAGTGTGAGTCTCGCAGGTATTCTGCGAAGGTTTGGGCTTGCTGTGAGAGGCTGGTGGGCTTGCCCTGTGAGTCTCTAATGGAGACCGGTCTGGGCTTGTAGTCTGAGCGAACTCTCTTGATCCACTTCCATTTTTGGCGAGGGTCAAGAGTGGCCTCGCTTTCGGCCAGTCGCTGTTTTGTCTTTGCGGGCTTGCTTTCTAATGTCTTTGTGTAGTTGGGCCTCACAAATCTCTCAGCGAGGCGTGCGGCGGAACGTTGCTGTATGAGCTGCCAAGTAGCTTGTGAGATCCAGGGGTGTTTGGGGAAGGACGCGGTGGTTGGGATGTGGTCGCTAATGGCTTCCTTGGTCGCCGCCTGGAGGCTCTGCCATTGCTCATGTGGTTGTGATTGGAGAGGAAGCTGTGGTAGGGGTGATGGCATCCAGGCGTTGCTTGATGTGGTTGTTGTAGGCTTGCCGCTGTGCGGCAGTGGGGGTTCTGGTGCGGCGTGGTTTGGGGGGTGTGCGTTTGGCCTCTTTGGTGCGGAGCTGCAGGTCGACTTTGACCAAGTAGTGGTTGCTGTTGAGGGCTGCGCCGGGAAGAATATGGATGTCGTGGATGATGTTGCGCCAGTCCTTGTGTATAATGGCGTGGTCGAGTTGTACGAGGTCGCTGTGTCTATTGTGAGGTGCTTTTTCCATCCAGCTCTGCGGGAGGCAGTAGTCCTGTGAGGCCAGGAGGTCGTGGAACTGTCGCTGGTCGGTGTCGCCTTCTGCAGCATCGTCTGGCTCGTCTTCCTCGGCAGTTTTGCCTGGGACGAAGTGTGGGCCAGTGGCGTGAGGGATGGCTGCGAGCTCGTCTAAGGCTAGTGCTTATTGTTCAAAGATCGTGCTTGTCTTGTAATGTCGTGTCATGTTTGAGCACTTCAAGTATGAACACTCTCGCAGTCAAACATCATGCATTATGCTCGCATCACTCGGCTGCGGACGCTCCCTGGTAACGCAGGCCCTCAGGTAGCCATTCCGACTTACCAGCCCCGTGACTTTTCCCTTTTCCAGCCTTCTCCTTGCCTTTGGGCGAGGGCTTGCCCCCTAGGGCTCCAAAAAGATTTTCCCTTGCCCTGCTTTCCTTTGTTCGGAGCATTCTCGTACGGATGGCTACGGTTTCCTTTTCCTAAGCGCAACTTTCCTCCACCTTCCAAATCCCCCAAAGGGAGGAGCGCAACAATCAAATCGTAATCCTGCAGCACCGAAGAAATCCTGGCATCCAAAGGCAAAGTCCCAGACGCGTCTGCACGAACATCCGCTCCTGCCTCGGACATCTTCGCGAAAGCCAACTTGTCAGCTTGCAGAATCTGCCGCAGGGAGACCTTACGATAACCTTGCTGAGCTGGTTTTGTGAGGTACTTGAAAAGCGAAGAGACGTAGGCCTCATGCTTGTCCCAACTGATCAACCTGGCAAAGGCATATGCGACTCCGCGCCGTCTAAGGGCGTTCAACACCTGGAGAGAGCCCTCTATGTCACGATCTTCCACACCAGAAGACTCCGTAACTTTGAGTTTGCCCCCTTCGAGAGAAAGGCTGGTAGTCAACGGTTTCAAGTTCTGAACTTCCTCTTCGCGGCAGTGGCATTTTTCCGGGCCAATGTACTTAAGGCATCGGTTTTCCCACTGCTGAACTGTCATGTCCAACAGCGCATGGCTAGGCTCTAACTGGCCAGTCAGGGAAATCCCCGAGAGCTGAGTGCGCAACTGGTCCATGCGTGCATTGCGCTCAGCGAGTCCCACCTTTTTAGGCGAGACACTTTCAGATGGTTCTGCCATATCCTTGAGGGAGGCCACCAACATCGTCTGGGCCTCAAGAATCAAGCGTCTCAACGATGCCTTCTCGCCAACCGTAAGGGCCGCCAAAACGGATTCGCTCCATGTATCGAAGTCGGTTTGAGCCAGGAGTTGACCCGGCTGACCCACGCAGAAGGCTAACTGAGCCAAGGTTTTGACCCCTTTTGCAGCCAGCGCATCAGTGACTCGCTTGGTGAGCAAAATTTCCTCTGCTCGCTGGAGGAAATAAGGGGCCGAATCCACGGAACTCGTCATGGCTACTGCAAGCTAAATGAGCCGAACAAACACTCGCAAGCAAAGACATCACTCCTCCGTCGATGAGATGACATGATTGCAAACGCGCGCTGCTATTTTCCAACGGAGCTCGTGCTCATCGCCTCCCAAAAAGGGGGGGCCTGGCTCTAAGAGAAACACTTAGAACACTGAGGATAAGCATGTGCCCTAACCATAGGGACGCGGCGATAATGATCTCCAAAAGCTCTGCCGCACAAAAACATAGCAGACCCAAGCGTGGTTCTGTGCAGGACCTGACTCGTGGGGTGAGCCCAGTACGAGGGACTCTCCGATTCGTCCTCCTCCGAATCCGAAGCGTCTGAGACAACAGCCAAGGCATCATCCTGATCGTCTGCTGTGTCCACCAGAGTGGTCTCATCATCGCCAGGTGCGATCGCAGCTGATTCCATGATTTTTTGACGGCTCCATCCTTGGGCAAAATGGCCGCTCCTAGTTTGGTCAGGGAAAAATTTCCCTGAAGCAACCGCTTCCAGGATAATAATGTACTCTCGCAACGCGGCACTCTGCAGCTCCCGACCGTACACCGCGTCCGATCCTGTAGCAGCGTCAGCGTGATGACCAAGAACACGCTTAGTCTCCCGAAGCATGCCGAATTTAGAGCACCACACCAGGGTGGTCGCCTTGAGAGAGTGACTAGACAATGGTTTCTCTGAATCAGAACGAGGGAGCAGAAATCGAAGCCAGCGAGTCACTTCGCTAGATGACAGGGGGTCAGATGACCAACTACCATCAGGCCGTGGGGCCGGCAGGAAAGGGACATCAATACCCATTCGGCAACCCAGCCTCATCCCTCAACTCCAGCAGCAGTTGTCCCAACGGGACTTTGGCTATACCAATTCCCGGAATCACCAATGGAAGGATTCGTCGTCGCTGAGCGTCAAGCCGGGGAAGTTTTATGGTGGAGGGTACCTAGCTCAATGAAACCGTGACTCCAATCCGAGCCACTCTTGTCAATGATCAAAGGTTGGATACATCGGACATCAGAAGCTCTGGCCCTACCATAAAGCATGGCCAAAACATGCACTGCACCACATCTATCAATAAGAGAGATGCCCTCATCCTGAGCGATTGCGTGAAGCTGCAACACTTCATGTACCTGCAGAGGGGGAGCCGGGTCCCACGGACTCTTGTTGGCCAAAGCTTTGGCTACCAGCCCGTTGACACGTGCACTCTGAAAAACCTCAAGGCGTACACGCAGTCCTAGGGAATGATAACTCCACTTGATGGCCTTCAGACACGTATCCAAAGTGGATGCAGCCGTTCGGGGCATCTTCAAGACACAATTGACACAAGACCAGACGGCCTTTTCCGGGAAAGGAGGAAGGTTCCCTGACTTCACCAACCATTCACAAAATGTTCGAATTGGCCCAACATGCTTCAAGACAGTGGCTGGGGATTTGCCAGCCGAAATCGCCTGCAATGAGTCCTGACCATTCTCTGCATCATCCTCCATGAGAGTGCACAAGTCAAAGAAACTCGAAAAAGATTGTAGCAAAAGCAACACCTTCTGATAAGCCTCGTGCTGACGGTCTCTCGAGCTCGTTCCCCGACGGGCCTTAACTGCACGAGTCCAGGCCTGACAATGCGACGTTGCCTTAGCTGCTACGCTTGTTGAAGACTGCGTCTCAGTGGTTGAGGTGGCCATGGGCAGTGGCCTCCCACCCTGATAAGGCACGCCCAACCTTTGAGGGAACATCGCCTTCATCGGATCAAAAATGCACAACATGCTCGGCTGTTCCCAAGGCTGGCTGGGCAAAGAAGAGCGCGCATGGACCTGGTTACGAAAGAAGAATTCAGTCTCGCTGGAGCTGGGGTCTCGACCGGACATGACGAAAACTACTGATCGGGCACTCCCCAGATGCTACATGAACAACTGAGCCGATTCGTCCACAAAACCAACGGATTAAGTTTCCCCTGCTGAAGCACTTGATGCATGCGCAGAAACAACGACACTCACATGTGCAAACTCATTGTTTCCGATCTGCCTGATCGCTGCAGCCCGTGCTGTTCATACTAAGGGTCCGGCTCAACCTTTCAGCGAGGCCACCCAACTGCTATGCCACGAAGCACAACGTGCTTAGGTGAGAGCAAAAAATGCTCTCCGGAGCGTACTGAACCCGAGTCTCGGCAAGCCGAATGGAGGTAATCATGCCCACCCTCCACCTGAGGGGTGGGCCCCCGGAGCTCAGCCTCAACCACCAGCATAGCCCCTCCGAGGGACTTTGCTCGGCTCGCTGTCTTCTTCACAGCCGCCACCATGGAATCTTTCGAGTACTGGTGGGCACCACGAGCACTAAAGCCATAAGCCGGGAAACCGTCTTCCCGGTTGTCCCCCACAGTGATTTCTCCACATTGGGCCACTCCAATCACCGAAGCAAAACTGGTGCCATGACACATCGTAGCATGGCTGGCATAATTGGCGTCATGGACAAAGCTTGGCCCCTTAATGTTGCAGCCAACGAACAAGACAGTTTGGCCCGGGACATCAAAAGTGATTCTCCGGCCCGACCCGTTGGGCCAAGGAACCATCACCCTCCAGCGGGCGTTCATAGTGCCGAAAAGCTGCCATAATCGTGGCCATTCTGCCAGCAACTGCATCAGGCACCGAGAGGTGGGACATTTGGGGCTTGTACTCCGAAGCCTCGGCAAATTTGGCCGCAATCTTGTGTTACGGATACTTCCACCAGGGCTCAAGCTGCCCCTTCTCAACCAACTCACGCGCACTGAGAGGCCGATCCGTGGCCGCCCACGCTGCCGTGTTAGCCGACTCCCACAGGGCTTTGAGGTAGTCCCCATCATCAATTTCTTCATCTTCCAGGGGGAGCTCTTCCGTTTCTGCCTTATCGGCAGCTGCCTTTCGAGCCTCAGCCGCCCGAATTTCCTCGGGTGTGGCCTCCTTGACATTGTAACTCGCAGCAGGCCTTCCACGATCTTCCTCAGGCTTGCCTTTCTTCCAAGCTTCGTTCCATTTATTCCATGGCTTCCGTTGAGGCTGCCACCAATGAGACTTCCAAGTGTTCTTCCAACTTGAGGCTGTTTCTCGCCCAACGTCACCCGTTGAACAGCAAAGCTTGGGAGGCCGGTGGTTGCATCACCGGCACCTGCTGCCACATGTGCCCCGGGCTGGCCGGAGGCAACGCAGGTGGGGGCATGGGTGGTGGCGCCGACTCACGATGGGGTGGGGTACTCCCGCGGCTGCGTTCCGTCCTCCTGGACCTACGCCGTCCCCTTGAACGATCTCTCGCCCGCTCTCTTGAGCGTGAGTCTGAGCTGCTGCGACGCCTGCGGCGACTGCTGCGGGACTCTGTCCCAAAAGGTGGCATCAACGGCCATGGGTATATACATCTGGCTCACCAGGCACCTGCCTTTGTGTCACAGACTTCCGCGCTCCTGCGCAAAATCCACTGGCGATTCGCGCCACAGTCTAAGATTTTGGGCCAACGGAACACAAAGATCTCACGAGCACTTGCTGCAAGGAACACATCCGTGCATACCACCGATACTCTGCGGCGCTGAGACTTCCTTTCCTTGTTGATACACGTTCATATGTTTGCGTAGCCCTTCTCAGCTAGCCCTCTTGGGCTCTACCCTTCTCAATGAGAGCACTTCTGGCTCGAGCTTTCGGCTCAGAATCAAGACACGACCTGGGTCGTGCGATCAAAGCTTGCACAGAAAAACAGGATCACACACATGTCATCGATAAGCTTATGACATCATGCAAATTAGAACAACTCTCCAACACTGCAATGTATCAGAATGCACATGAGTCTGCCACTTGCGAGGTCACAACAACATGTTCACTCCTCCTCGAAACAGGACCAAAGTATCCAACAACAACTTTCGGCAACAGGCATCTAAGCTCGAGGCGAGACCTGCACCCGAATGTACTAAGCACTCTGAGCCCAGGGCCAAACAACATAGCTGCTGCCACGACCCAAGTGCCTGACGTGTTTCCTGATACTAAACGAGACAGCACAAGAAATCATAGTCTCCGAAAAATCTCAAGCAGATAAAGTTTAACATCTTTCAGCAAAACTCAAGCTGATGCACGACTTTTTCTTGCCCCTTCTGACAAGATTTCATCTGTGGACAGTCACATCCGTCGAAAAACTCACCAGTCAGGGCGAGCACGAGCCAGGCCTCCGGCCGGGCCTAGAATGCCTCATGCGAACCGCTAACGATGGGAACTGAGGCGGGGGCATTGGCTCACGGATGTACATCACAATCCCCGCAATCGTCAGGGACCACACCATCATATCTGCATGAAGTCTAAATGACTCCTGAAGGTTCCTAATCAAATCAAACTGCAACTCAACCATGTGTCGCAAAGCATGGATCGCCTGAAAGATCTGTTCGACATCGCAGCAAAGAACTGACATCGAGGTCTGATGCTGACTCTGAAAAGTCAAAAACGACTCACGAGCCTTGCAAATGTAACCTTCCAAAGATGCAATGTGTTGTAAACATCGGCGAAGACGAGAATGATGCTCCATAATTTTCGTATCAATCTCCCACAAAGCGACTCTATCATATTCACAGAAGCTGAAAGGGCGATCTGCATGAGTCTCCACCGTGGAATCCTCCATGGGATGAGTCTCAGCAATGTGGCGTGCTAACGAATCCCTGAGGGCAGTCATAGGGAAAAAACCACTCGAATCACTTTGAGCCTCAAAGAAAACACATGGCTCAAAAGCATATGTCTCTGCTCCACGCAACACCAGCAAAAAGTAGTGATCTGCACTTAGGACCGGGCTCATTCCTTCTCCAGCTCATGGAAAAAGAGCGTGGAAAGCTGATCGAAAACGTCTCACGAATGACTCCAGCCAAGATAAGCGTGCATCGCTCTGTTGCACACGTGATTCCAGCACACGCAAGCGACTGGATAGATCTTCGAGGGCTATCACACATAGCATGCACATCAACCACATGTCGATGCACCAAACTGACTGTGCCAGTCCCACTAGAGGACGGTGTCTGGGGCTCCGAAGCTGCACCATCTGCCATGGCTCAAGTTCTTCAAAAATGATCTAGCAGCATCTAGCAGCTCTTTCCGGGCATCCTGCCCCTCGAGAGGTCCCGCTGCGACGGGTATATGCAGTAAGTATAAAACATACATGACCAAGCATAAAACTGACCAAACGGTGAAAATGAAGTTGTGCAAAAAGGCAAGCACTAAAACAACAAGCAAATGTTTTGTTCACTGCAACATTTCAAATGTTGTTTTCCTTTGAACAATAAAGCTCTATCTTCTCCAGGTATTCGAAGAACGATACTAGAAGGGGGGTGCATTCTCTGTGAGTGGAGAGCTGTGTGGTGAGTGCTTGCCAGAACTGGTCCCGGCATTGCTGTTCGCGTTGGTTGTGTGGGGCGTAAACCGCCAGGATGCTGAGCGGAGCTTCGACGGTGTCGATGGTGAACCGAAAAAATCTGCCGTCGATGCAGGTGAGATCTGTGACGGTGGGTGTAAGGTGTGGGGCTGTGATGAGGGAGACTCCTGTGAAGGTCTGTGTGGGCTTGCCTTTGCTGTCGTACTCTTCTGTGGCGCTGTGGGTAATGGTGTAGCCTTCGATCATGAATTGATCAGGCTGCTTCATGTGCGTCTCTGTGAGCGCCAGCCAGCTAAGGCGATGCTTACGCATGATGTGTATCAAGGTGTGTAGCTTGGCTGCTTCCAGCAGGCCTGTGGTTTTCCAGAAAACGCCGCGGAGGTGGTGCCGTGGAGGGGTTTGAAGGTCGTGTTTGTATCTGCCCTTCTTGCCGGGTTTGTACAATGTGGGTTTTGAACCAACGGCGGCGGGTGTCGTGTCGGGCTTGCCACTGCCTTCTGCTTTGTGGAGCTGGTCTGGGTCTGGTATCTGTACGAAGATGGTTGGGGGTGCTGTTGTTCTGTGGGGTCTTTCGCTTGAGCTTGAAGAGGTTGTGCAAGAACCTTCGGAATCTGTGGCATCTGTGGGTTCTGGTGGTCGCTGCTGCGGATGGTGCTGTTTGGGTGTGGCGCTGCTGCTTGTCGCTGCGCTGCTGCTGTTGCTGCTGCTGCTGTAGCCGGTGTGAGAGAGCGCGGCCGGTGAGGTCGTATAAAGGCTTCGGGTGGGGCCGGTCCAGAGAGCCCCTACCCTGAAACGGCTCGGCGGAGGTGGTAGGTGTGAGTGCTGAGCGCCAGCTGCGGTAGTTGCGCCGGCGTGTGGCTCTGTTGGTGATGCGAAGTTGTGCTCTGCGTTGTCTTGCGTCTCTGCTGCGGAGACTGCGCTTGTGCTGTGAGCGAGTGAGAGGCTTCTGGTGGAGCTGTGGCGGTAGTGTGTGTTCGTGGGTGGGGTGGTTGGTGGCTTGCACCGTCGACCAATAAGACGTAACAACTCCAAACAAGAATCAGTCGCTTGTCTAACGCAGTTTCTTCACAGAAAGACATTGCTTTCAATGTGCAATTCTTTCAAAATACTCGGGTTTTCTTTCAAATTTCTTTCAAATTGGCTTCAAATTTTCATGGAAAAATTTGAAGAAGATCTGATAAAAAAACTCAAAGAAAACCCGAAAAATTTGTATAAACAGCCTAACACTGACACTGACACTACGTGCAGCGAAAGGGCTTCTCGCCTAAGTATTTGTATTAACAGTACTACAAGTACGAAGATTACTAAGTGCTATGGTGCTAAGTACGCTGATGACACTGACAATACGTGTACTTGCAGCTGCAGCGAAAGGGCATGCCGCCTAAGTACACTGACGCTACTTGCAGCGAAAGGCCACGCCGCCTAAGTCACAGATGCTACTTGCAGCGAAAGGGCACGCCGCCAAAGTACACTACACTGACACTACTTGCAGCGAAAGGGCTTGCTGCCTAAGTGCTGAGTACGCTGACACTGACACACTGACTAGCAGTGAAAGGGCACGCTTAGGGTTTGGGGATTGGGGTTTACCCTGGGCCCTGACATTTAGGGCTTAGGGTTTTTGGGGTTTAGGTTTTAGGGTTTAGTGCTTCGTGCACCGGCACTACTTGCAGCGAAAAGGCATGCCGCCTAAGCCTAAGTACACTCACACTACACTACGAGCGCCGGACGAGTAGGGAGGCCGACACGCAGGAACACCGTATCTTGCGCGCGCTCCCACGGAATGATCGCAGGCTCGCAGGCCTTGGAGTGATCACCTCTGGGGACAAAGTGAGGCATAGCATCATGGAAAAGTCGCCGCACCAAAATCATTTTGATGGCACTCCGCGCAGTGTCCACAGCACTCAGCATACTCCGAACACGAGCAACGGGATCGAAGGAAAGAACCGCGTGTACATCAGGAAGGAAGGGGCAGCGCGGTCTTCACGGACTGCCTCTTCGAAGGCCACTCCCTAAAGAAACAACAACAGAACACGAAGACACAATAGTCCAACCAACCCGCCAGCTCGTCTCGCAATGGCAGGATGGCTAAAGTCAAGACTGCTCGTCGAGACCCCAATATCTCGACAAGATCTCCAAGAAAAGAGAGAAAGAGAGAAAGAGAGAGAGAGAGAGAGAGAGAGAGAGAGAGAGAGAGAGAGAGAGAGAGAGAGAGAGAGAGAGAGAGAGAGAGAGAGAGAGAGAGAGAGAGAGAAGATTTGAAAGGCTCTGTACAATGGCTTGACAGCCTGTGAAACAAGAAGGTGGGATCTAGCCGCACGTGAAAGATCAATCAGTGCGCAGCTAGCCAGCTTACTGGAAAGCAAATTCCCGACTAGGGAAGCAGTGCCCAAGTACATAATTTTGTCAAGTTCAAACTCTTAATCACGGGCCACGCTGTGCCACAGATGTGATGTGCCTTGCTCATCTTCCACCCAGACCCGCGCGCGAGTCCACGTTTTCTGGATTGTAGAAACTTGCGACTGAAGTGCGCTGGGACATGATTGATGGCTATGCATGCCTCATGTGCCAGGATTGTCCCTCCAAAGGCCCAGTTGCAACATTTCATTTGCAGGCCAATGGCTCGTATTCTTGCTTTTAGAACTCCCCCAAACCCAAACTTGTTCAACGTTCGCCCAAACTGTCACTGCTCAGCTTCTGAAGAACAAAACACAAACGAACGAACGAGACGTGACGAAACGAAAGTGAAGTCACTCTCGTCCACAAAACTAACAAGTGCAGACTCACAGCATCAAACTTCCAACTTGCATATGCCAGACAGCATCAGACAAAGAAACATGGATTTTCACAGACAGTTTGAATCGCTCCTAGAAAATGATAACTGATAGAGCCTTACATACTAAAGGGGCGTGGACAATATTATTGAAACCTGCCCCAGACAAATACAATAAACAATGGTTCATTCAACGACAGGTTTAGTACCGAACGAAGCTCACAAAGATGAGAAATCGGTTGAAGTTAAGGCAAACTCCGTTCTGAAAGAAAAATACCTAAGAAAGTATCCGAAATAGAGGAAGGTGATAAAGTGAAAATATTCACTAAAAGTGGTGGAAACTACACATCACGCAAAGAGTCTCGTTCTCAGTGGTCTGATAGAGTTTATGAAGTCAAAGAAGTTGGTAGAGATATGAACCTAAATAAATATTATATTGTAGAAGGAAAGGGCAAACGATATAACAAACACGACTTGTTAATGGTAGATGAGTAAGCCTTAGAAAAACTACTTAAAGGGAAAATGCCTTAATATATTAGAGCATGGAAACATTTAACTTTAATTTTGAGTGTAAGTATTGTATCAGTTACAGAAGTAGAAGAAAGGAAATATTCAATGAACTGTTTGATGAACATATTACTAATAACATTTTACCATATATATCTTGTGCATTTTGTAATGATACGCATGAGTATGAGAAAGAATATAAAGAAAAATACGATGATACAAACAAACTAATACTACCCAATTATAGAAAAATAGAACATAGACAAATACATTGTATATTAAATCACTTTGATAATGGGCACAAGAAACTAACAAATTTAAAAGATAAGAAGAACTATTTGAAAGACATTGTAGATAAATCAAAAACTGAATTAAAACCATTATATTAAAAAGTTCTTGAATGAGCCAAGAAACATTAAAATGATTGGTGAATACAGAATGTTCTGGCTGTTGGATTATAACATCTTCTATCTTTATGACGAATGGGAATTTGAAGGTGAGACGTATAAACAAAGAAATAAGTATGAAGAACCTATATATAGAATTATGGTAGCAATTTTGTTCCTTTATTTTCAGAAACAAGTAGGTCTTTACAGAAAATGTTTTGATTTAAGATCTATATATGAAGAAGCAGATGACTGGATATAAAAATGACTAAGCAACCATAATATTATTCACGATATAATATTATTGTTGAAAACCATCAAAAGCGCCAACAACAATCATAAACATCGGAATAGTCGGTTAAACTTAGGCAAAGTGCATTTTGGTAGACAGCTAGAAAAACTGATGGTATTTAAAGAAATCCTAACGAAAATTGGGAAAATCTTGGTAAAACGTGTGTTCAAGGGGAGAAACTTGCGAAAAGTGAACAAACATTTAAGTAAATTATTGGGTTAAAAATGAAAAACAGATGAGAAACACAAAAACACTTCAAAATAAAAAATGAAAAATACCGGGACCAGGGCTAGTTAACAACGAATAAGGGGAACAACAGTAAGAGAAAAACGAATAAGAAACGAAACGACAATAAGAGAAAAATGAATGAGCAACAACAAATGATAAATTTAGGGGTTCACGGGGTTTTGGGAGAAAGTGAAGAAGGGTGACAATAGGTTAAAAAAAACGAGTAAGGTCACAAGAAAAACCCCAGTCCACTCCTTACAAGCCTCACTTTCCCCGGGTGTTCGCCAGGAAGAAACCTTCCCTGCCTTCCTCACGAAAGTCCTCCTTTGTTCCAATTCACAACCATTTGGCGGCGGCATTTCTAGCGCCATCCCTGTGCCCCTTCCGCCAACATTCCATGGGGGAAGAGGGGATGGGTGCTTGGTTTTGCCACCTTCAAAGATGCGCAGGCTGTGCCTCTCAAGGATGCAACGTTTGCTTATAGGACGCCGTTAGCACTGAGGCTGGCAACTCGACACCTGGGAACGCCTGAACATAAAGCTTTAGGGGCAAGCATCAATGCTTTTCTTTGTTTTAACAGCATGGAATAGAAAAATCTTCGCCATTTCTCCAACGCTTGCAAGAAAGAGGCGTGGGAATTGGCAGCTACAAAAAAAGCGTAAGTCCGGACCATCTTTGGGAATCTTCTGATTCAAACAGGCGGCTGGACACAATTGCAGCGTTGGAACTGCCCAGTCCAGCATTTGCCTTCTTTACAGCAGCCTGACACTAAAGGTGATGATAGTAAGAGCGTGAACGCAGCAAAGGTTAGGTCTGAATAATTGCCCCATCGCTAAGTATGCCTGCCTCTCCCACCCGTGCAGCATATCAACTCTTTGCAACAGTGGAGTGCGCTTAGTACAAGTGCTATGCCTAGCTAGTATGAGCCTTGCCGCCAGATGCCCGCACATGCACAGGCTTGAGGTACCCAGGCCCGTCCGGGTCAGGCTGTAGGTGCCCGCACATGCACAGGCTCAAGGTGCAAGGCCCTTCCGGGTTAGGCGTGCTTGCAGGTGCCAGCAAATGCACAGGCTCAAGGTCTTTCCCACGTGCAGCGGATCAACTCTTGCCGGGCGCGACCTCTCAGAACTCGTGTGCAACTCAAAAACAAAAAATGAGCCCAAGCAAAACGCAGAATGCACAGATCTGCATAGCTGGACCCTAGTCCCACAGAATCAACACAGCACATAACTGTCCTGCACAGCTAGCGTAGGGTGCTGACGTAAGATGGGAACCAGAACTGGCGTACACATAGGGCAGAGGTGTGGTTTTTTTTTTTTGGACTGACGCCTCCTTACTACATCAGTAGCACAGTAGGCCGGTCTTGTTGGGCTCGACGTAAAGGGTGAAACAAAGTCAGCGCACACAATCCACCAGACACACCAAGCAACCACCAAGCAAACAAACACCAAAGAAACAAAGCGAGCAATCGCGCTGAACTACTAGATACCCCACGGACTCAGTACTCGAAGTCGTCAATGAAGTCCCGGTTCACAAGGAAGCACAGAGCTTGTGGGGGAATCGCAAATTGCGACATTGCCAGATTCTCAAAACCACCATCATGTAGCCACTGGTGCGACAGCGGTTATTCAAACCGAGGTCATCAGAAGAGGTTCGGATCACGTACTCGTTGTCAAGGACAGACAACCGACACTCAATGGCGAAAGGATGTTGCAAGTCAGACTCCCTAGGGGGGATGAAAGATGTGCATATGCCCCATGGTGGTCAGCCAGTGGGGACTTAACAGCAAGAACAATCAAGGCAAGACCGGCCCAGGGCACTCCATGGTGGTCAGCCAGTGGAGTAGCTCCGAGCTCTGGGTGCTCCATTCACCTTGGCGTACAAGTGCCCACCCAGAGAGGTGTCCGCGCCCGGCACAGGGGGCATATGCCCCATGGAGGTCAGGCAGTGGGGACTTGACAGCAAGAACAATCAAAGCAGGACCGGCCCAGGGCACTCCATAGTGGTCAGCCAGTGGAGTAGCTCCGAGCACAGGGTTCTCCAGTCAACCTGGCGTACAAGTGCCCACCCAGAGAGGTGCCCGCGCACGGCCAGAGGGGGGGCGAGAGTAGCTGCAGCTACCGATTCCACGGGGAGAGTCCACAGCGAGTTACCAAACCCTTAACGCCACAGGGTTTATAATGACAACGAGGAACCTCCCAGTCCAGGCATCTCACACAAGGCCACGCAACCTTGGCGCTGGCCTGCGCATCGGCACGCATCAGGTCCCTCCAAACCCAAACCCGCGAGGTACGTCGGTAAGGAGATGGGAGGGCTCACATCACATTGGTGCCGAAGTGCAAGGATCTCCATGGTATTGCTACTTTGATCCAATCAGAGCCTTCAGGTAACATCCACGCGGGCGGGGAGCCCACTTGCCCTGCCGCAGGCCAAGCTCAGACGAGGGTGACCCTCTAGAGTCTCAAGAGGGCCAGGTTGTTCTACAAGTGGGGAATGGCTCCCTGCCAAGTCAGCGGGTGCATAATCTCCACGTAGAAGTGTCCACAGCCAGCGCGCCGAACTGCTAGGTCACCCTGTGCACTCAGTACTCGAAATCGTCGAAGAGGCCGGGAGCACACATGTAGCACCGAGTGCGCAGGTGCGTCGCAAAAGGCGACGTTGCCAGATTCACAAAACCACCATCATGCAGCCACCGATGCGAATACATTCAGCACCAGCCAAGGCCGTTCACGAGAAGGTTCACAAGTCCGCCATCACAGGTGGGGCATAGTCGTGCCTTGGCACGGGACGTTGCAGGTGTCAACCTTCTTGATCCGAAGTATAAAGTTGCCCCATGGTGGTCAGCCAGTGGGGACTTAACGGCAAGAACAAAGGGTAGGACCAGCCCAGAGCACTCCATGGTGGTCAGCCAGTGGAGCCTCTCCGAGCACAAGGCGCAACGTTCTTTTGACTCACAAGAGTCTCGTCCGACGGCCAAAGCAGGCTTGACTGCTTCGTTCCAATCAGAGCCATCAGGTAAACCCAAGCAGGCGGGGACCCCACCTGCCCCGCAGGAAGCGGGAGAGTCCTCCAGTCGAAACTTCGCACTCAAGGCCAAGCAACTATCTCCTTGGCCGGTGAGGGTTGAGGGTTCAATAACCAGAATCAGACCCTCCATGCCCAAACCGACAGACGTCGGTGAGGAGATGTGAGGGCTCACATCACGCTTGGCCACCTACCGATGGGGAGGTAGTCATGTATGGCTGCTTTGACGCAAGCAGAGATATACACCCAAGCAGGCAGGGAACCCCGCAGCAACCCAAGCACAGGCGAGAATGGCTCTCGTGAAGGCCAGGTTGTCCACAGGTGCTCGATGGCACATTGCCAGGGAAGTGGAAACCTGATCTCCGCGTAGAAGTGTCCACAGCCCAGAAGCAGCATCCCCTAGCTGGTCTCTCCCAATTGGCATGAGTTCACACACGGTCGTAGCACATAGAAGCGGGCAACCTGCCCACCTAGAGGGGGCAGAGGAAAGGAAGATTGGCCGTTTTACCGATGACAAAGCTGGAACATCCAGGCAGGACCGGTCCAGGGTAGTCCGTGGCAGATGGCCAGTGGAGCAACCACGAAAGAAAGGCCCCCCGTTCCCACAGGCACACCGCGGGGCCGACCCAGAAGGGTGTTCACAGCTGCAAGCTGTAAGCACACAAAAGACAAGCACGATCCAATCCGTGGCATAGACCACGAGAGGGTTGCCAAACCAAGAGTATCCCGAGGTAGTCTTGCGGCATGTATCGGTGAGGAGATGTGAGGGCTCACATCACGCTAGGCAGCATGCCATGAAAGGACTCAATGGTGCGTTCGCATGGCGTCAGTAGGAGCCCTCAGATGACAGTTTGCTGTCTATTGCCAGGAGCCATCCCAGTCCGGACGCCGGGAGCGATGGCCAGCTGAGGTGGTATGGGAACGCCTCCCTCGGCTGGGCATGACCTGCATTGGAGGCAGCTCTTGCTCATCAACCCCCCACTCAGGGATGCCGTCCGGAATGGGGATACGCATGTATCTTGTCATTGAGGTTTGGGCCGCGTGCCACATCACCCGGACAGCTTCCTGGATTTGCCTGTACTGCACAACACCTTCGTCCTTATACTGAAAGGGAAGGAGGTAACTGCAGCACGCAGGGCCGAAGGATCAGGGTCCTTGGGGGTGCCATGACAGTACATCCTAAACCAGAAGCTGTTGAGGCGCTGCTTGGTTGGATGTTTGGCTCGCATGAGCCCCTTAATGGCAGCCCAATGAGCAGTGGCTGCGTCATACCACGCATTTTGGGGACGTTGGGGCCCATGCTTGGTGGGTGTGGTGCTGATCCCTTTCCAATGCGCATCAAAGATGACTGGCAGCCGGAAAGGGGCGGAGACATCCACTTCTCGCAAAGCTGCAAGGTCAGTGGTTCGCAGCTCCGAGAAGCGCCAATCATTCACCTGTGCCTCGGGTTCGTCCTCCGCGTCTGACATGTCATCCATCGGGCAGGGAGAGCCTTCGTTAGTTTCGGAAGAGATGCTGACGACCTCCGGCGAGGTTGCTGCAGTGTTCGCTTCCACAGGCGCAGCACAGGGCGAGGAGAGCAAGCACTCTAGGGGCAACACTCGCCGTAGAAAAACAGCCATTCTGTGAGAAGTGTCAGGCCATTCCAAGTTAAAAACTGACCAAAAATGTTCAATGTTTTGGTTGGCCACCGAGGCCGCAAGAGCAAGCCGGATGGCGTCAAGGAAATGGGCAGGGGGGAGGTCCGGCCTAAATTCTTGATAGTGCCTTTGCCCAAGTGTCTGTGTGCCCTGCAGCGTGATGCCTAGGAACGTATTCAGGCTGGGCTGGGCAAGCCTGGCCGTTTCCACGTCCGTGTGCTTAGCAGCTGCGGCCCATGCCTGCAAGGCTTCTTGGGAGGCTTGGCCAGTGACTTGTGGCAGTCCACTGTGCGCGTCCATCACATATTTGGTAGTAGGGCACGTGGGACACCGATAAGCGCGGCCAGCCAAGAAGGCCACCATGGCTGCAGGCGGCACATTGATCTGCAGGTCAGTAATTTTATTGTCAGATTCAGGAAAACCAAGAACAATGGGCAGCCCTGCCGTACGCTCCAGGGGACCTTTTTGGTGGGACTCGAATGCGAGCAGAAGTGCACCCAGCCAATAATCTGGGTCAGCGTAGCTGAGCATTGCAGGAAAACTGGCATTGATGACACTCGGCAAGTCCGACACCGCAGAGAAAAGATCCGCGATGTACTGCGCTGTGGTAAGAAAGCCATACCCCACCAGGGACTCCGAAAGCCTTGCTTTGTCCAGCTGCGGGACCGGGCAATCCAACATTTCAGCAAGGTCGAAATGCTGCAATGCCCCCGACAATCTAAGGCACTGCGTGATGATAGGGTCATAAACCTTCAAATACGCTGCCGGAAACGTTTCAGGCAGATGCAGTAGCGTGTCAGCGATTCCGATCAGCATACCGAGTCTTGCAGCTGGTTCGGTACGCCGTTCAAAAACACCTCATAGGCCCTATATGCCCGAAGCTGCTGGCAGTGTGTTGTGAGGTGTTGCGAGTCACGCAGGTTCATGTAGGGCCGAGGTTTGACATTCTTACCAAAGTGATGTCCCGCTGCAAGTGCGCGCCACATGAGATCACAGACCGAGACTGTGTTGCTCTGCATGATGGGTGCGCAGGCTGGGGCGCTGCCGCTGGGCTCGCTAGGCCCTCGAGGCTTGGCTTTTGGTGGTTCCAGCTGCTGAGAGCCGTCTTCGTCCAAAGCGAGAGGCCGACTTTCCTTGCGAGCTTGGACAGCGGGCACAGGCCTGGCGGGGATGGGCGTCAGGCCATGGGGAGGCATAGGGAGATCCGATTTTGGTTCCGTCAGGCCAAGTGAGTCCGTGGGAGACTTAGCGCCAGGGGGCTGTGACGCCTCAACCGTCCTAATCCCATCCGGAGATGCTGTGTGCGTGGGCCGTGTCCGGGTCCCTAATGTTGCCGCCACAACGGGGTGGACACGAGGCGGCGCTACCCCCTCCGATCCTGTGATCAACTTCACTAGAGGGAGTCGTCACACAAGCATCCAGAGCAATAGGACTCGCGGCCGGCACAACCGCATGCTCTTTCGTTGCAGGCTCCTTCGTCAGTGGTCCTCTCTCCCGCGTTGGGGTGCCGCAAGGGGTTCGGGAAACGTCCCGTCTAGCTGGCGGAGGCGGGCTGACAGCTGCCGCAATGGAGCCCCTCGCGGCCCGAGGCTGGAGCCATGGTGTACCCCACCGCTCGCCACGGCGCGCGTTTGCGGTAGCCTCGCCTTGGGCTGGCGACTGCTGCGGCGTAGGAACCTCGACTGCAGTAGCAACTACCACGTCGGGACTGTTACTACCCGCGGGCACAGGGCTGTTTCCCGGAGAGTCCACATCAATCGCAGTTTCGGAGGCAGCCTTACCCGTACGAACAGGTAGGAGGTGAAGACCACGGGGGGCTCGCAGTATGCCGGCCTTGTGTTCGAAAGCCGGGTCAGCGCGTTGAGCCGATCCCCGCTTGGGCGGCATCCTAATGCTGGTGTCCCCTAGCAAGCAGGTGAGGTACTGGGCGACCCCATCTCCTTCCCTCACCGGCTGGAAGGGGACACAATACACAGCATTGGGCAGGGGCTCCAGGACGAAGCCGCGCGTTTGCAGACTAACAATGGTGCCCGAGTAGAAGTTGGAGGTGAAAGAGGGACTCCCCCATCCTTCTTGCTGAAGTGTGCGGTAAAAAACCTCCCGCTTATCTCCCCAGGTGGCCTTCAAAGCCCACGCTTGATGCAGGGGTGGTGTTCCAAAGAGGTCCAGCCCAACTTTGCGTTCCGCAGGCAGCACGATGCTGGCTACTGTCCGTTCTCGGAAGGCTTGCTTGTGTAATGCCGTTGCAATGCCAGGGCCATCCATGCTCCACAAGCTGGCTTGTGTGCGCACATATTCAGCGCATTCAATTAGGCCCCCGGTTGCGCAGGCCGCCATTTGGAAGCATGCACCTATACCATCAGAGTAGTGCGGTGCCACGAAAACCAAAGCCCCAAGCCCTCTCGTGAAGGAGGAGGTGGCTCGGGCAAACCCTGCCTCGCTACTAAACAGGAATCCAGAAGCCCGACATGTCACAAAGACACATATCCCAAATGTGGGGCCAGTGGAGCAGGCCGTGGTGATAGCGCCGAAGAAGCGTTTAAGGGACCCTATGCGATTCATGAGGAAGGTCCGAAACGTCACAAGGCTCCAAGTGTTGGGCGCGCCAGTCAGCGGGAAGTCTTCCGCGGTTTGGCAGGCTTCAAATACTTGTGGGCTATGTCCTTGAAGTCTTGCTGTGTTACAGTGCCAAGGGGGCCGCCGATATGCCCTTCCAAACCCGATCCTTCTTGGAAATGGAACCCGCACAGGTCCGAGCATCCCGTGCTGTCTTGGACCTCACCGCACTCTTTTTTGGTGCAGTTACGCTTCACTTTAGACTGCAGCTACTCCACCTTGTCCACCGCTGCAACGGATCTTTGGAGTTTCTCTACTGCTTAGGAAGCCAAGTATCCAGCGGGACTGCTCCGAAATGGCGTTCCGCAGCAAGGTCTGCATGGGGGTTCGATTAAAGTTGCTCGGCCGTTCCAGTGACAGCTGCAGCACGTTAGGAGAACACGCCAAAAAGTCGCTGCAACGTTGCAGTCTTGCTTTCGAGTTGGAAGATTTGCCGCTATCAGCATTTGGAGCACCAGGAATGCAACGTGTCTCCCTTCAAAGGTGAAGCAAAGGCAGTCGTGCTTGGGTGTCAACGTAACCTCCTTGCAGGTGCTCGCATGCAGGTGGACAGGGCCTGGAGACTTCTAATGGCTTCCAGTCTACGTTAGCAGGGCAGTTGTGGAGTAAGACCTCAAACTTTTGACACTTGCCTCGGTTGGTTGCAGACCCGTCCAAGCAACCTGCCCTTCACCTTCTTGCGGGAAGCTAGATCTTAAAACGCGGCACGCATTGCACCTTGCGGAATTCCTGAAGGCAAGCAATTGAAACCGCAAACACACACCAAAACAAACACAAACACAACCACCAACCGCAACATCCAGAACAGAGCACCAAAAGTCTGCGTGTCCAGGTGCGCAGAGCCTGCAAGGCAGATCCTTTTTGGGTCAGACGTGCTTGGGTGCCAGCGAGTTCAGTGGCATCCGCCGAGAGACCCTGCCTATCAGCTCGAAGCGGCACGCCTCCGAGTACCGACGCGCGTATAGAATCGATTGCAGTATCGAGACCGCTGAGAACAATACTCAGACGCTCCAGAGGAACGGTGGGACTTGCCCCAAGAGGGTTGCAGAGGTGTGGTTTTTTTTTTGGACTGACGCCTCTTTCCACATCAGTGGCACAGCAGGCGGTCTTGTTGGGCTCCTCGAAGTCGTCAATGAAGTTCCGGTTCACAAGGAAGCACAGAGCTTGTGGGGAATTGAAAATTGCGACATTGCCAGATTCTCAAAACCACCATCATGCCACTGGTGCGACAGCGGTTGTTCAAACTGGTGGGAACTTAACAGCAAGAACAATCAACCGGCCTAAGGTTCTCCATGGTGGTCAGCCAGTGGAGTAGCTCCGAGCGTCTTGCAGAGGTGTGCAATTTGCTTGCCCCAAGAACCTGTTTGAGCATGACACGCACGCCTGTGAGGCATTGCGTGGTCTTCGTGTGGATTCCCTAAAGTAAAGCAATTGGGAGATCCCTGGTTGCTGGGCATGGTCTGCAACCGAGAGACAAGTGTAAAAGTTTGAGGTCTTCACAACTGTTCGCAGGGGGCATGGCACTTGTGTTAAGCGCACTTCACTTTGCAAAGAGTTGAGCGGATGCGACCTCTGATGCGGCAGACTTTCAGGGTTTAGGGTTTCTTTAGGGTAACTCCAAACCCTAAGGCTGCCAAAGCTTTTGATGGGTCCCTGTGACCGGAAAGCAGCAGGGAGCGAAATCACGAACCTGAAGCCTATGGACTTTTGGAACCTGTGTGCAGCAGGGAGTGATCGCGAACCTGAAGTTTGTGGGCTTATGCCCCGAAGTGCCCCTCTGGTCAATGGGACCTTTGGGGGCAGTGTGCAGAGCAACTGGGGAGCAGCAGGAAGTGAAATCTTGAGCCTGCAGCCTATGGGCGCTGGACCTGGAAGCAGCAGGAGGTTGTCGTGTGAAGCTTGTGGTTCGGAACTTGGGAGCAGCAGTCAGGGAAATCGTAAACCTGAAGCCTATCGGGTTTCAGGACCCGGCACAAAGTAAAAGCACGAACCTTTTTGAGAAAGGCGGAGAGATACTACGCGCCTATCGGCTCTCACAGGACCTGAAAGCAGAGATGTGTGTCGTCTTGCGCAAACTGCCCATCTCTGTGACAGGTTGGCAGTCGCAAAAATCGGCCGCTGCGCGGGGCAGTTGAGTGATCACAGTATCCATAAGTGTCTGGATGCCAAGCAATGGACGCCGCATCTATTGACAGGCATCTTGGACACCTTGCCCGCAGTCTTACTGCCCGGCCAGGAGGGCGCCCGCCCTTCTGCGCTGTGGCAAGCAGAAGCAGTGGGTGGACCTCTCAAACTGATGCCTCAAACATCTTCAGAAGGCCCAGAAATGATTAGGCCTTTCAAATTGCTGTCTCAACAGTTGCCTGAAGGCCCAGAAGTAATTAGGCTTCTCAAACTGCCTCAACCTTCCCTGGAGGGCTCAGAGTGATTCGGCCTTTCAAACTGCTGCCTAAAACAGCAGTTCCTCACATCCCTTCTGGGCCTTTTGGCGAAGGTTCCGGCAGCCGTTTGCGGGGCCTAATCACTTCTGGGCCTTCTGGAGTAGTTTTTGGCAGCAGTTTGAGAGGCCTACTCACTACTGGGCGTTCCGGAGAAGCTTCGACCCATTTGCTGTGGGTCCCGCATCAGGTGTAGTCACGAGGTAAACCTGCTTGAAGTGCTCTCAAAAAATCGGCCGCTGCGCGGGACTCCGAGTTCTAAGGCCCCTTGACTCTCACACTTGACGCGCGGTTGGCTGCAGACCGTTAAGCAGCGTGGGCCTTAAACTACCAGGCTAAGCACGCCAAGCCGA
>CAJNDS010002504.1:272500-332500 GCA_905221605.1 Symbiodinium natans
GTAGTAGTAGTAGTAGTAGTAGTAGTAGTAGTAGTAGTAGTAGTAGTAGTAGTAGTAGGAGTAGTAGTAGGAGTAGTAGTCGATGATTGTTGAATCTAAACTGGCTCGCGTCAAAGGTTTCCCGGTGAGTAGAGCGGGAGAGTGCTTCGCGCCCCCATTTTGCCGTTCGGCAAAAATCCAAGTCTAACCGAAGTTCAAGGATATTGTGCCCAAAGCCTTTGTACATGGAGCCGTGGAGCAACCGACCCAAGAGTCGATTTTCGAGCGACTTTACAGTCGACCGGTATCCAAAATGGTCCAAGACTTTCCGAAGCATCTTGGATTTTGGATCCGGGTCGGCTTTAACGTCACTTTTAAAGTGGCCCCTCTGGAACAGGGGTTTTTTAGTGTCTACATTTCCCCTTTCCCGCCAGTCCACACCAACATAAGCTTTAGGTCCTGGGTACCATGTATGCATGCATGTATGCATGTAATGCATACATGCATCTATGCATGTGTGCATGTATGCATGCATGCATGCATGCAGGTATGTATGTAATGCAGGCTGCAGCTTTTTTTCGTTATAGCTCTCTAAAACTAGGCGCATGTTATCTTCAGAAGCTTGCCAGCTGGCGAAAGCTAGGCTGCAACATGCCAATCCAGGGTCAGAGGTTTGTGATTTTTGCCTCGTGTGTTGGAAGTGGGCACACTGAAGCTTTTGGTCGTTGAACTGTGTGGGCCAGCATCAGCTGCATCGATGTTTGATGGATGTTTGGTGTACGGACACGGATGGCAGCAGACCTTAAACAATAAGGCTTTGCTTGCCGTGAACTCCACAGCCAGTTTATGGCTTCGGGTGTTGTAGGGTGCATGCTGGGATGAGATTTTCCTTTGTCCCAAGACCAAAGCCAGTCCTTCAGTCCGCGTTGGATTTGCAAGCTTGTGGAGCTGCAAGCGTGCGGCTTCATCTGAAGATTGGTTTGTTTTTGACCCTATGCTCAAGCATACCTTTGCATGAATTGCAACCCTCAACTGTTCCTGCGAGGTCGTGAGCACATGGGATGTGCTCGGCGAGGTTATGGATAGCCAGGGGCGTTTCTATTGCGGATTAGTTTATCGCCACGTGCAACAAACTTGTCACCCTTGACGCATGATATGATGCCTTCACCAGCAGACACGCCGCGCAGTCTGTGAAAACAAATTAAATGCACATACTATTCCATGGTGGTTTCGGCTCAAGAAACACGCGGTGTGCTCCTTCTCCTTTGTTCGCTCAGGTCTGGATTTGCATTTTGCGGTGTCAGGTTTCAACTCTCCAATTGGACATTTGGGGTGATTTCAGGGTGAAGCTGGTAAGGTTGGAGTGGGTGGTCGTTTGTATCTGGTGTGTTACAATGAAAAGGGAACGCTCTGAGTCGAGGGATTCTTGTCGGCGGCACAGTGGCCCCTTCCGGGTAGCCAGACTAGGATATCTGGATTAGTCCGAGCTTTGAAAAAACGGAAGGAGCCGGCACAATAGCGATGCCAACCCTACTTGATGTCATGCGACTAGGACGAGGACAAGAAGTTTGGGCAGCCGTGCGATCAGCGCACTCAATTGCTGTGTGGCACTCCTTTCTTGCGTTTCTCCTGTCAATCCTGCAGCTCACCGGCCTGTGAACTTCTGCTCGCACTATGTTCCCTATGCCCTATGGCTCAGTGGCTTCGGGGCCAGTCAGAACCTCCCAAAAAGCGAAACCTCGCCAGGCCAACAACAGTCATAGTCATGGTGGCGAAGCGTCCAGCAGTGGCTGCTGCCGGTGCACCAGCCAAGAAGGCCAAGGTCCGCAATTGCAGCTACAACCAGATCATGTTTTGCATTGCGCTGCTTTATCCATGTCGTTCACAGCCGTACCCACTTGCCACACACTGAAGCTCCTGGAACCTGGAACCTGACACCTCTAGGCCCAATTGCCAGGCCATTCTGGCATAAGCAGCACATTGCGGCATGTGTGGGCGCATGTCAACTCACGCCCATGCAGATGCGTTTCGCATGCCAGCGCATGTTGGCGGTGTACCCAGTGCATCTTGGCCCAGTGCAGTCGACACAAGAGTCACAGAAGTGTCACGAACAAGCTCAAGCCACAGAGCTTGCATCCATCGCCTGCGTAAGCGTTTTCTTACAATGACATTGGCAGGTCCCCACTGCCAAAAGCTGCAAGGACTCGACGACGTTGTGCTTGCCTGGTTTTGGTGCTTAGTCTTGCTGCCTAGCTTTGCTCGAGGGACTTGGGTTGAAGCTGTGCTTTGAAGGCTGGTGCCCGGTTGGTTTCTCGGTTCTCTGTCAAATTAGGTTCGGGCATTTATGCCTGGCATGTTTGCATCGTGCCGTGCAGCTTGCATCCTCAACAAGCAAGGGTACCTGCTGTTTTTCGAGGCAGCCTCTGGATTCATGTCCTCAAGAGGAAAATGCAGGCTCCTGGCCTACGTACATTTGCAGCTTGTCCGCCCAACGAGTCGTTGAATCTAACTACGTGTGAAATGGCGTGGATACATGCCCCACTTGCCAACCTGGATACATGCCCCAGCTCACCATGCTTAACTAATATTGAGGGACCTAGGAACAGACAGCCATGGCAGAGCTGGCAGATGGAGAGGAGGCCGGAAATGGTCCGAAGCCATGCTATCCCAGCAACGTGTGACAGTGATCTGCTAGGCATGAAAGAGTTCGGTGGCATACGCCTGCCCGTGTGAGTCTTAACAATACTGTGGCAGGTGGTTCCTCCAGATGTCTTGGCCAGGATCAGCGAGGACAGGAATGCGAGAAAAGCTATGTGCAACAATCTCCTTTTTGTGTGCCACTTGTGGCAGCAGGAGAACGAGCGCCTGAAGCAGGAAGTCTTGATATTGAAGGCCCGCTCGTTCTTTGAGGGCCTGAGCTCGGGGCCAATGTCAGTTCAGCATTGAAGCAATGCCAGGAAAGGCATGAGAAGGAGAAGCAGCGCCTGGAAATGCAGGCTGAATGTTTCTAGACTTGCATGCTTTGGTGCAGTGTGGTGCAGACACTTGTGCGAGACTTAGCTCCACTCAGTTCCATTTGCAGTGAAGCATGGTAAACAGCAAATTCTCACGCGAGACCTTCCCTAATCCTGTTCCTTAGGCTCCCGGAAGTTTGCTAAACCAGGTTCAACTTGTATCCCTGTAATCCCAGGTCATTGTTTTACTCAAATGCGGTGGAACTGCGCCACTTCAGGAGAGGCTGCAAAATGCCTGATGCCAGGTGCGCGGCGAACGGTCCATTGCAGAGCGGGAGGCGCGCCTGAGCGCTCCTTGAGGTCTTGGCCGATCATCATACTGTATCCGATTGTAGCCGATTGCAGCCGCAAGCAGTAGCAATCTTGTGCCACAGTCTTCTGGGCATGGGCAGGCTGAGGCGAACCGCGACAAGACCACGGAGTCATGGACTTAAACTTCACGGACTCAGCAAATCTGCTCAAGCCACAAGTACGGGACGCGTCTGTTTTCCTCAACATGACCCAACACTTGCGGAATCAGCTTTCTTACTTGGTGCCGCAATTGCTGAGTTTAGAGAAGATGAAGATGCAGATGGTCATGCTTACGCCAGGGTCTCGGGTGTATTGCGAGCCATATGAGGCGCTGGCTTCTACTTGTTCTTGGATTTGGGCCACCTATTGAGCTGCTGCAATCCTGCCTGACATTAATCCATGCTCTCCCTTGAGGTTTTGTGATTGTTTTGTGATTCTGAAGCTCAGTTCACTAGGCGACTTCTATTTACACAATTTGCATTTCTGAAATGTATGTTCTGTTTTTTCGAGTCCGTTAGCGTGTCCGATCCATCAGTACCACACTCAGTCCAAAGTTCCGCCCACTTTGTGAGGAGAAAGCTCGATGACGAGGTTTCTGCAAAAGATCAGGCAGCGTTCTAACGATAGTGTGTCCAACGGCAAGGTTTTGCTGGTTATTGGAGCAAGATTAGGCACGGGTCTTTGTACAGCGGTTTAGAGAGGAAGCCAGTTCGGGCTGAACATGTTGAGCATGTCGTTCGAGCATGTACTTTTGAAAAAGATGGAATAGAATTCAGTAGATTTAGTAGCATTAGTAGCTGGTGGAACTTGAGGAGTCTGGACATTTGTGAAGCTCTCAGGTGGTGGGTGAAACGCACCGGCTGGAGCGGAAGCTGCAGGATGCTAGAGACATGCGAGGGGTTGGGGGCGCTGCTGAGGGCGCGAATGTCGCTTATTGTAGCATGTCAGGTCGCGACCCGACTTGCAAAGATGCTTGCAAGTGCAGAAACGCACTCGTCTGAGGAGCTTTCCATGGGCAGCCAACCTCTTAGCCGTCGCAGTCTTCCAAACCGTGGTCATGTGAGTTTGTCAGCGAGTCCATCGCTCTCATGCCTTGCGTGGGGTTGACTCTGGAATCTGCCGCAACCGTTTTGCAGCTTGCGGCCGTCGTGGTTGATTTCCCTGTCACGAGGCGCTGCAGGCGGAACAGCTGCCAGAAGCCCAGAACAGCATGGCACAGCATGGCACAGCATGGTGCAGCCATGTGAAGCGATGAGAGCACATTCTGCAGTTTGCAGCTTGTGCAGACACGACATCTCAAAAGCAGTGACGGACTTAAAAGTTTCCGCGCCCTTAACATCGTTAACCGTTTGCAAGGCTAGTGGCTCTGCCGGTGGCTCTGGAGAGGAGCGCTGCCTTGAGGGGATTTGCCTTGGCCCAGTCTTGAATCCATTCTGGGCGATGCATGAAGAGGTTTGCAAAGGGCTTGTGAAAGGGCTCGTGGCCTTGGCATAGATGCTGGTTGATGCTCCATGTCTTGCCAGGAAGAGAGATCGTATCGCTGGCTAGATTTGTACCGAGTTCGTGGCCTGCTGTGTCGTGGGCTTCGCCTTCTTCTTCCTTGACTCGTCCATGGACTCATGCATCATCCCGACTGCTGTCTTGCAGTCACCAATGTGTGGCAGGCGAGAGAAGACCAGCCAGGCAGATTCCGCCCGATATTGGTAGTATATTTTTTGCAATAACATGCAGCCGTGACATATGACTTCAGCTAAGCAGGGCCGGATGGTTGAAAAGATCTGTCGCGTGAGGAAATGCTACTGCGAGAGTAGGGCGCCGATCTTATGCGCGCTTGCCTGACTGGCCCTGGAGGTGTCGACGAAGCTGATGAGAGTGACATCCCCGATTTTATTGCTCCGGCAAGCTTGGCAAAACGCATGCATTGCGTGTGTGCTGTGATGACGTAGACGAGCAGACGTCCAGGTTGTGGATCAGTGGATGCGGTGCAAAGACATCCAGCAGGCCCGACAGACACGAGCTCGTGGCGAAGACGTCATTGGGCCTGAGTTGCCTATCCCCTTTTCCAGAGCCCCAGGCGCTCCTTCGTGATGCAGCCATCAATGATTTGGCCTTTGCGACGCTGGTGCGCAGAAGCAGTAATCCCGTCGTCATCCCTGCTGTTTGCATGGAGTCATATGGAGTTGTGAGGACACACAGCATGTGTAGCACGTCGAAAACTGGTTCACTCTAATTGTCGAGTGTTGCTGGTTGTAGATTCGGCTTGGATCTCTCCAGGCACAGGCCCTGGTTGACTGCCCGTCTTTGCAAACTTTGGATTTGTCGCGGAACCTTCTGACGATGGACCGAATGCACGCTTGTGCAGGGCTGCCAGATACATGATGCCTCATTGCATTTCCCATTCTTGCTGCGTGCGCTTGTTTGAAGGATTCTTGCTCTGACCTTTGCCAGCTGATCACGACAGCGCGGGTCTCTCAGCCAACCCACAGCCTTCTCCAGGGCCGTGTTGCATCTTTCGATTCCTTCAAATGCTGCAATGTTTGGTGTGAGTTCTGTTAAACCTGTTATGTACAGGCCCTGCCTGTCATTCATCTCGCTGGCGGAGAACCTCCTGAGTCTGCGTTGCGCCTGCGCCTCGAGTCTCAAGAGTGTCGCATCAGAAGCTCCATGTCGTGCTGTGCGGAACTGCGACAGGCGCCGATAGCCCTTCACTTGGGAGGGCTTGTTTTGATCCTCTAGTCTTCCCAAAAGGTTCGTCGGCCAAACGAGATCCTTTTGCACCTATATTTTCCTGGGCTTGGGGGTAGTGTCGTTCAAATCCAGAAGAAATCAACTTATTATTAGTAATGCGTCGATGAGTGGATTGGTTTTTCGAAGTACAAGCCCAAGAGAACCGACCCCCAGCAAGTGACGAGCAATCAATCAACGTCATTCCCATTGACGCGCAAGTTGTTGAGGTGGGCTACTTCATGACTGCCATCATGGAGAGGCAAACCACGAAAAGGTGAGGATGCTTGGGGCGTGTCTAAGTCGGATGGAGTAGAAGGTCGCCTATGGGTCACCACGCTGATCTTTGTCAGTTTCATTTTCGTGCTTGTTGCGGTCTGGGCGCCGTCGAAGGAATCTCTTTGTGTGTCGTGGCTGTGGCTCATGCTCGCAGGCTCGTCCCTCTAGACCTCCTTGATCTTCAAGGTGGGGCTGCAAACATATGTTGAAGATTGAGCATTTAGGACGCCGTGCGCATGTAAGTGCTACTGGTGCGTGACGCAAAACGCGAACCTCTAAACCCTGCTCCCTAAACATATTTGGATAGCCCTGGATAATCTGTGGAACTTCAGGAGATCTAACACGAATCAAGAGCAAGGGCAACCTCACAAATAGATTGTGTGACACCGTTGTGTTTTCTTGGTTTTGACTTGTAAATATTTCGTCTGCATGCCTGGCTCTTCGAGGCAATGAAGGGCTGCAGATGGCCTTGGCACATGCGCCGCCTCAGGACAGAATTGGACGAGCATTCAAGTTGGGTTCACCGGCTTCACTCAAACTTCTGATCTCTTCTGAATGCACATTGTCGATCCATACTTCTGCAGCAACGTCGATCCATACTTCTGCAGCCGACAGCTAATGAACGCACTCAGTCACGCAAACACCACCGACCAGCCCCCAAGCAGCCTCTTCACATGTCTGGAGGAGCTGGTTTCGAAACTCAGAGACGCGGCACAGACGCAGCCGACCCAGCGGCGGGGCAGCCAGCTCCGTGCAAATGCGCTTTGCCATGCTGAGGCCTGCTGGCAAGGGCTTGACATCTCCTCCTGCCATCGACCTCGTGCGACCCTCAGCAAGGTGCAGATTCGTGACACTAAAGCACAGAGGCTCTTGCTTCCACGAGGTGCTTAGAGCATCTAAGAGCACAGCGTCGAAAATGTGAGACGAGCATGTAGTCTGATTGCACGCAAGGAATCTTTGAGCCCCGAGGCCAGTCACGTGATGAGGTCCCTGTGGAGATTTCTGCACGACACGCAGCATCCGCAAGTGTCTGCGCCCTTGGCATCTTTTTGATGGCGAGCTCATTGGAATGCCATACCTGAAAGCTTGGTCGTGTCTGAGGAAGAATACCACAGTGGACGAGTACTCCTTTGACAGTATGGACAAGGCCCGTTATGACAACAGCATTGTGGCTGTTGTGTTGCCGAGGTTACCGAGAGCTCTCCAGCTCTGAAAGTTTTTTTTGAAGTGGGTTGGGTTGCGTTCGCTCTTGGCTTTGAGCTTGGGTGGGAGGTTACCTTGAACAAGATGGACAACGCTCTGATGAAGATCCTCCTTCTGGCCGTAGCTTGGACGAATCACTTGCGAGCGAAGACATAGAGCTAGAAGCTTGACGCCATTGAGAATATTGAGAAATTTGTGATGCTTTGCTTGCAGCCAGGCGCGGGCCTCGTGATACCAACTGAAGTGACAAGGTACTCAAGCGTCACTAAGCCTCCACTCCCTAGACAGAAACCCTCATTGAGCCAGCTGTCCAAAACAACCACCAGGTAGGTTTCCTTTTCGGAAGAACCCTTTCCAGGGACGACTATCGCATGATTCTTTAGAAGGACCCCAAATTTATCTCAGGCTGACGAGACCTTCGGCAAGGCCACGCCTGTTCTACCGCACTGGGGTCTCCTTTTCTTCCAAAGCTTTTTTCAAGAGCCAACAAAAGAAGGGTGTGACTCGTTTGTGCCTTTGGATGCAGTTAGAGAGAATAGCGTGTCGGGCAAGCCGGCATGTTTTCCACGTGTCTGAAAGGACTCGCAGGTTGAGGTATGAATTTTCACAGGCACATCCGCATCTGTGTTGCAGGAGGCGAAAGCAGTGACGGCCAACGTGGTCCTTCTACCGGCGATGCTGGTCCAGGTGTGGCATTGGATCCCCACTGACAGGGTCATCGATCAATCCATCCAGCGTGTTCCAGGCCCAGTTGGTGCGTCCGGACACAACTGGCTTGAAACCCAGTGAGCAGTCGCAGAATTGTAGAGACCTGCAGATTCGTGCAGATCTGTGGAGTGTTCAGTGAATTCTTCCTACGCAGGTTCCCAAACGGCAGGAACCCGGCGGCACAGCTCGCAGGCCTTTGCGGCCTTCCCAAATGTTGTCCTTCAACAACGCCTGCAGACTGCCTGTGAGGAGAGCTCCCCAGCAGCTGCTCCGGCTCGGAGCCCAAAGCAATCGAGAGCATGATGGATCACAGAACGAGTGGAAGGTGGATCACCCCGGCCTGTGGGTGGCGTGGGGTAGTGTTGGGGGGATGGAGGGGGCTGCCTGCTTAGGCGCTCAAGGAGGTGCCCTGGATCCGCTAACAGACTTGTGGACAAATTTTGTTTCTCCCCTACACGTAAACTGTGACAAAAGTTAGGTTGCTTTTTTCCTTGCTGCACTTCGCGAAGACACTCATCTTGGAAGGAAAGCAGACTCCAGTAGTCTTCAGTATGCCTCAGTATGCATGCTGGGCTGGTTGTTTCCTTTCTTAATGCCTTGTGAGAACTTTGACACACATGGCAATGCAGTCAAGATCTACTCTGAAAACACAGATTGGAAGAGCCAGCCTTTCAGCAAGGAATTTTGGCATCGTGGAAATCGATGTTTTGGGTGTGTCGTGGTTGAGACACAATGAGCTTGGAGTGGGATTGCGACAAGCACGTTGTTGCGGCATCGTGGTGACGGGACGGCGCGGGGACAAGACAGCATTTTAAATCCAAAGAAAACCACAGAAGAGAAGGCATCCCCAGGTTTTGCAATGCGTGGTTGGCTATCTTTGCTGCGTGCACAGGGTCCTGCCCGGGGGAGAGGCTTCATATACGCATAGTCTGCATCCCCAGCCTGCCAAGGACAAGGCAAAGCTGAAGCGGCAGCCCCAGTAGCCTCAGTCAAGAGTTGCGAAGCACTAGAAGCGGCCGTTTTCATTGAGTGTCTTGAGGCGACAGCCGTCCAAGAAGTTTCAGAAAGCACCGGAGCCTCCTGCTGAGGATCCGAAGGCACACCATGTGCAGGGAGCTGATAGCCCCCGCATCGTCCAAAGATGCTCGGGGGGCCATGCCTTCCCAGCTCAAGCCTGTGCTGCAGGTCTCTGACCCTTTTGCTGACTTGAAGAGCGCCTTTGAGCCAGTGAAGGCCATTGGAACAGTGCGTGAAATCTGAGGAGCTAAGCTGTCTCAGGCTAGCACTCCACGTTTGACCGTGGTCTTCACGCGCATGAATCATTCCCACAGAAACAGTTAGTTGCAACATAGACGCCGGTATCCCATCTTTGAAGTTCTCGGGCCGAAAGCCTCCTTTTCGTCTTGGTGCATCCGATTCCACGGTGTGATGCTTCGCCTTTTTTGCGGGTAGGGTATTTATGGCTAGCTCGGTCACCAAGCTCTGTCACTGCAAACTGTATTTGCTCTAAACCCTATCTGAGTGCTGTCGGAAGGAAAAAGCAAAGTCTTTCAACCGCAAGCAGATCGTCAGCAGGCCGGGAAGAATGCACTGGCATCCTGGCCGGTCTCACATTGGAGTCCACACCTATTCTAGGCCTTCCATAGGATCTGTTTATTCTGCATTGAAGTTCAACTGTGTCATCAACCCTTCACCTCCTCGTTCTCAGAGGACCGGGACGGTGCTCATGAACATGTTGGAGCGGCTTCTGGAGACTACGGACATCGATGCTGTGGATGCCTCTTGAAAGGCAAAAGATAGAGACGTCCAAAAAGCTCTGATCATGCTGGGGCTTGTTCATTTGTCGCAGCTCCTGCTTGTGTCCATCCGAGGTTACGGACAACTCGACGCTTCTTGAGCTCTGTGCATAGTGTGCAGACGTACAGATGTTCTTGTTTGAGCTTCACCAGCAAGGGGACAGACTTTTGAAGCTGCCTTTGCAACGCTCATGTCACTTTACTTGTGCCCAGGTATGCTTGTACGACGGGAAACATGGGCCAGTCACCCAGACATACCCAGATCTCAGACCGCAAGAAAGACTCGGAAAAACACATGTTGCCGCGATAATCTCTCGTAAAACGGATCCGAACAATCTTGTCAAAAATTAGGGCCCCGAGATCTGAGGCCTGGCCAAGCTCTGCTACCGCCGGGGTGCCAAGCTGATGGCCAAGACTCGGCGCGGTGACACCGCGCGAGACTCAGGGCAATGGCCATCATGTGGCCAGATGTTTCCACATATTGCGCGACATTACGGGTCAGGCCTTCAATATCGTGACCAGAGCGAAGCGCTACGACATGATGGAGATCGGCTCTGAGTTGTGCTGAGAGGTTCTGGCACTGTCCGCACCTCCGTGGCGCGTGACTCAGACGAATGATGGCTTTGTTTCGATTTCCATGAGGTTCTTGCACATCTACGGGGTCAAGATAAATTCTGCCGATGCGGAAGGGAGGATTCTGTGTAGTGAATGAACAGACTTGAAAACAGATGGATGCAGATGGATGCAGCTGGATTCGTGTAGATGCGGAGGACAGCCCTGCACGTGGCGGCGCAGCAGAACGATGCCTTGAGCTTGGTGACGAGAGCAGGAGTGGAAGTGTTGTTGTGAAACGTTGTGTGAAACATAGTGACAAACTATGTAAGTGGCAGGCAACCAGAGGAATTGGCCAAGCCAGAGGTTGCAGTTGCTCGTAAGTGGCAGCTTGGCGTGCAGGTCGATGGAATCTGCCGCCTCATTGAGTGGGGCGCAGATGTTGGCGACCGAAAGATTCTTGTGCTTAGGGAGATTGGGAAGCTGAGAAACAAGACATCTCGAACCTTAGAGATTTTTCTGAGCTTTCTGCTAGGTCAACATCACGGACAACAAGAAGCGCACGCCAATACATGTAGCAGCTGCTGGAGGTAACTTCCAGGCACAGCTCGCATGGGTCAGGTATTGAAGTGGGCTTGTAGCCTGAAGCTCGGATTGCTCATGATTGCTCCCCACAGTGCCACAGGCTTGCATGCTTCTGCTGGAGATGGGGGCAGACATGAATGCCAAGGACCAAATGTCATTAGCAACCAGCTGAGTCCCGAGCGTCGATACAGCAAGCAGGGCTTCAGGAGGCGCGCAGTATGCCTGTCAGGACATTCGTGAGTACACTGCCCGGGAGCTCATCTTCTTCATGTGCTACGGTACCATCTGGGATTCCATGCCGCGTTGTCAAAGGATGGCAAAGGATGCATTGGCATCCAGGCTTCTCAGTTTAAATGCATGCAGCAGAAACTAGTCCTGCCAGTAAATTTTTCTCGACTCTTACTTCAACTGCTACCGCTTGAAGAAGAGATACAGTGATGTTCCTTCGGATAGCGTGTGCACGCTTGCGCGCGTGCACGTGCCTGCCGGCACGCGCATACGCAGACCTGAAGACACGGACACACACACACAGACACACTGACACACGGACACACCGGGACACACGGACGCACCAATGCACGGACACTTGGACACACAGACGCACGGACACATGGATTCAGTGACACACTGACACGCTGACAGAATGACACACTGACACAGTGACACACTGACACACTAACACACTGACACACAGACACGCCGACACACTGCCACACTGCCACACTCACTCACTCACTCACCCACCGCCCATCTTAATGCAAAAAGCTTAGGCATGTGGAGTTAACCGGTTTGTGAGTTCGCTGTTTGTTCATCCCGCATTTATGCTTCAAAGAAGCATCGGCTGCAGAGCCAGCGAACTTTTGTGCTTGCAAAGCGAAAGGTGGCGCTTTTGTTGTTTTTTCTCTTTTAGAGCAGTATTGTCTTGTGTATTCGTTTGTTTTGCCAATTCCAATTGCGCCGTTGTCGCTCTGAGGCCCTGGCGCATGCTGAGGCCAACAACCATTTCAGCCTCATGGACCGCTTGGCTCAGAACTTGGCCGTTGATCCACAAAAGTGCAGCAACAGAATCCACTACAGCGGCAGGCATCTTCGGACTTGAGATGTAGTTTAGATTCGGACGGAAGTTTCGAATGAAGGGATGTGGAAGTTGCCCGAAAGAACAGCGTGACAAGGTCCAGCTTGGTGGCAAAGGTCACGGCCTTCACCAAAGAAGTCAGGAGCCCAAGGGGGGTTCTGAGACCTTTTGTCAGGAAGCCGGTTAATTTATGACATAGGATGGGAAATCATCCAACACAACGAAACGCTGTTCGGAGTTAGGACTGTGGTTGAAGTCTTCGCCCATGAATTACAGGTCTCTTTGCTTATTTCAACGCCCGTCTCTTGGAGCAATTGCCACAAGAACGAACAGTCATTGCAGAAGTCGTTTTCGCAGATGGCACCTTGACGTGTAGACATGTTTGGCACACATACAGTCACGTACACATACAATAAATCAGCATCTTTACGCGATGCAAGAAGAAACGCAGTACTCTAACATGTGTCTGACGTACGAGAAATGAGCTCACTTGACTTAGCTCATTAAAGCAGAATTGCTCATGGAACGTTCGTACCGCGAAGGCACAAACGCACGCAAACTAGGATCCCTGCTAACGGACGTGATCAATAATCACCGAAAAGTAGCCAACAAAATCGCTGATGACATGGCCTCGAATGTATACAACTTACGACGGCCATCAAACGGAGTGCATCCAGATGCAAAACCTTCGTGAATCTGAATGATCCCACTCACGTGTGTCGACCGTACGTGAGCAAATTAAAAAGTGTTAGGCAAAGTCAAGCATGAGCACTTCCCTTCGACCTGGAAGAGAAAGAGAGTGCAGCCATTGGGACATATCTTGCACTGAACAAACATCCCCGAATTTTCTTCACCTAATGTGCCCTAACAGTGCGTCCGTGCAGCAGTGTCACTGTTTAGGGCATGTTAGGGCAAGCTGCCCAGCTGCGTCAGGTGTTCCCAATGTTTAAAATGGGTATTGGATTCCATGGTTCCCCGTTGCAAGAAGAACAGTTTAGCTTCACACGTTGGCAGTAGATTGTTGAACCATCTTTGTGATCCACGTTCTCGTCTCACACTGTTTTGGAGCATCTAACTCCAGGATTATGTGCTCAGACCTACGGATTGCACGGGAACAAGAGTTTGTGTGCCTTTGAAAGGTTCGTGGTGAACTGTGGGCTGGGTTTGGGATTTTTCACTGGAAAGTGGGGCCCTGGGGCCCTGGGGCCCTTCCGGCCCTCCTCAACGTTAAGCTCCCGTGAAGCTCCCGTTGCATCACGAGGCCTGGGTCTGACAGCGTGCTGCCCTCAGCGGCTTCAACAAATTTGCGTTTCAATAGTCTAGAGGGCACTCCGTTGTCTTCAAATCTTGTGATATCTTGTGGTGAGTAGAGGAGTAAGAGTTGAGGAACGGCTGCCGCTCCCTTGAGTTCTTAGATGGTCTTTGTATGCTCTCGTCGCTGGTTGCAGTGCCTTCCGGACTTGAGCATCATGGCAATGAGCCATGAGAGACTCCATGGTGGCTGTGAAGGCCAAACATGGACTTAGACCTGGATGGCATCGTTGTCGATATATTTCTCGAAGCATTGGTGAGACCGCAAGGTCCAAGTCTCTTGCCTCTGTTGGCATGGCGGCGGCCGCCGCTACTGACCTGGCGGTGTCTGCAGGACTCCTGAAGAGCGCGGGCCGCAGATTCAAACTGGAAGATTCTGTAAGTAGAGAGCTCCAAAAGAAAGAGAAGAGAGTATGCCGAGCATGTAAGAGCCAAGGGGCCAAAGCCAATATGAGCGTAGTCGAACAGAAATCAGGCCAGGAGTTCGGCGTAGTGGGGATATTGTTGGGAATGCCCCGTGGGGCATGCAGAGCGCGGGGCATGCAGAGCGCGCAGCATGCAGAGCATGGGGGGGGGGGGGGGCAGAGCGGGGGGCAGAGCATGGGGGGCAGCATCAGTGTGCAGCAAACACCTGCGGAAATGTAAAGAAGTTTTTCTAGGCTTGGCTGGCGTATGATATTTTCCTATAGGCAGCCAGTGGCGACCCGCCTGAGAGCCCTATTTGCATCGAGACGAGCTTTTCCAGTTATCTGTCTGGCAGCTCAGGCTCCTCGCTGGGCAGGATCGGCAAGGTGCCAGAGGGTGCCAGAGGGTGTGTCAGTGAGTTTCGACTGCGGTGAGCATGGAAAGCCTGCGGCCAAATTGGGCAAAGCCCTAAAACCAACCGAAGCCCTGGAATCGCCGTGATGCAGGTGGCTGTGAAGGGAATGCCTGGGCCCCTCCTGCCCCAGATCATCAAGTGAGGAATGCCCAACGCGCCTGGGATTGGTCTGATTGGTCCAGCTGGTCTTGACGCAAGTCGAGAGAAAGACACGACAGACACGCCTGCACAACGCTAGTCAAAGCCAGGACCATATCCGATCACTGCTTGTAGCATATTGTAGCCCAAAGCCGTGAAGTTTTCAGCTTGCTAAAATGGCGAGTGTCCGAGGGTCGTTTTTCCTGCAGCTTGCCTTGGAATGTGATTCAGAATCCTTCCACACACTGCTCAGCATTTTTACTTTCCATGTGGCATTTTTCTGGGAACGGATGCCAACTTGAGCACGTTGAGCCGACCGACCCTTCATCCCAAGTTTCACATTGTAGCAGCGAAAGTACCTCCCATGGAAACAACACCTCCATGGAGGTAACGTTGTAGGTCGGCCTTAGATCAGCCTCACGCTTTCTGGAGCGTCTGGACAAATGCTCCTTGACCTCATGCGTAGAGGACGCAGGGAGCCCCGCGATGTGTAGCGCAAAACAGCCCAGCCGTGGCTGCTCATCGCAACTCGCAATCCAGATGACGTGCTGGCTGCTTTAAGACTGGAATTCAAGTCCTGCATGTCTGGACGGGAGGGCTGTGCTCCCCAGTCCGCCGTAGCTAGGACAAGCTATGCAGTGTTGCGATGTTGGAAGGCTCTTCTTTCCCAAGGCTTTCGTAGAGCATAGATTTTCTTCAGGAGCTGGACACTGGAGTCCCCTAGAAGCACAGGATCCCCTTGATGCTTCCACCATCTTCCACCACAGCACGCTGCTCTGGGCGAATTGGACGTGGTTCCTTGCATGCCTAGAGTGCTACCGGGTTTGCCAATGTCGTGCGTTCAGCAAATGCAGTTGCAAAGCCATGGGCCTCCGAGCAAGCCTGGCTATGTTGCTTGTTCCCAGCAGGGTAGTGCTTGAAATTGCTGAAGCCTATGGCAAACCGCCATACCTCACAAGATCCCGGCCCCTCATCCTTCCAGCACAGTATACCTCAAGCAAAGGAAAAATGAGGAGAGCCTGGGAGTTGGTGAATGTATCAATTTGTTGCAACTGATTATTGTTAGCTCCAGTAGCTGAAAGATCGGGGAGTACGAGGAAAGTACTTCCAGAGATTTCGAGGGGGCAGTAATCTTTGAGTCTGATCGTGTTGTAACTACAGGACTCAACGGTTAGAACGGTTCGAACGGTGAGCTACTGGTGTCGGCTCTGCGAAAAGGCTTGACTTCGAGGGTTCAGCCCATGGCGCACCCCTGGAGCCATCGCGGAGCCTTTGCTTCGGCCACCTGCGCCGTGGAAAAGAGAGAGTTGAAACCTTCAGAGTTGAAGGTTCAGGGTTTAGGGCTTGGGGTTTAGGGTTTAGGGTTTAGACCTGACTGGGGGGGGACCTCTGGAGCCGTGACTGCTCGCCCTCCAACTCATGCTCTGAGCATGGGAGGAGATCGCCTCGGCCTTGAAGTCCAGCAGCTACCCTCCAAGCGTTGTGGCGATGTTGAGCTCTGGGCTTAGTGTTTGCTTGGGGAGACATGGCCACAAGTCTTCAGCTCCCTGACGTGGATGTTAGGGTCCGTTCTGTTTGTGGTTTGAGGGGAGTTCGAGTTGCAAGCGTGGCGTCCAAGGCCAGAGCTTAGCTGTGTGCTTGAGTGAGACGAAGGAGGAGAGGCACGACTTCCAGGCACGACGGAGAGCTAGGCGAAAGCAATCACGCTGCTTGCGAGACTTTTTAGTGCTGCAGCGGTCTAAGCCGAGGGGGAAAGTTCAGTCAAGTTTAGTCAAAGTTTCGAGTCACGAAGTTGGCTGAGAGCTTTGCAGATGCGTCAGACAATGCTCGCATGAGACAAACTTTGTGGCATGCGCCTGCTGGCCTGCACGAATCACGCTTGATTCACTTGTCTACATTCTTCCCAGAATGGAAGCCGGGCCATCTCCTGTACTAATCTTTCACTGCTTGCCAGAAAGTGCTGAACCCCAAAAGGTCGTCGTAATTCTCCAAACACATGGTGTTTGGTTTGGGGCTCGTTGCAGTTTTCTGCAATAACAGTCACTCTTCTATGCAAGGGATCGCCGCAAGCAAGATCATCTGGCGCGGGAGGGCCACAAACAACAGTCGGGCTTTGAGCCGGTCGGACGGTTACTCATGGCCGCTCTGCGGCTGCGATCATTTAGGATACTTTCGGCCTGGGACGGAGAGATGACATCGGATTCACATCCCGTTCAGCTAGCTAGACCTTAGTGGTAGTGGGGAGCCTGATCCGGAGATTCCTTCGAAGGAGCGTGCATGAGTTTTCGGGTCGTTGCTCGGTCGGCGTGTGGGCAGCGATGGAAGCGAAGTCGGTGTCGTCCGGCTCAGCTCGCGCGATTCCTGCGTTTCGGATTCTCTGTTCAATCCCATGCTAGAGTCTGCTCAAGCAGTAGATGTAGACAAAAGGTACCGCTCTTGCGCTCGCATTGGCTAGCGTTCGCTTCCTATGAGTCTTCAAGACTGGGGTCGGAGAGGTCATGCAAGTTCTGGTGACAGGCTCGCGTTGTGGCGATGGCTGGGGAGGTTCTCGCCTCTGTGCAGGCGCATCCCAGTTTGCTTTCAGCATAGTGTGAACTTTTTTTTTGCAGCGCTTGCCTTTCCACCAAAACCTTTGGAGCCACAATGCCTGGAGGCCTAGCAATGGAGGGGCGATTTTGTTTGTGTCTTTTTGTGACCCTTGGTTTTCTGGCTTCTATTTTCGCGGAGGAAATTCTTGATTTGCTCCAGGTTTTGAGAGGAAGAACCATCATTCTTTTATTCCCAGTGCGTTGGGGGAAATGGAGGTGTTCGTATAGGAATATATCGCCAGAAACTGAAGTAAACAGGAAATGATGCCGTAATTGAGCTTTTCCTCTGACATGATCTTTTGGAAATGCAAGGAAGACGGCCTAACATCGAAGCACTACACACCCCAAAATATACCCCAAAACCATCCGTTCCCCAAGATCTTCTTATTGGGCAGGCTGGCCTGGAGTCGAAGATCTCAGCTGCCGAGGCAAATTGTTTAAGCCCAGGTGTGCCCTGACCATTGCATTGCATTGCATGCCCGTGTTGCAGTTTCTTTGGCTTTGGAGGAGAAGCTTGCATCCGCAGATTCGGAGAAGACGAAACGGGAGGCAGTCGACACAATCGAGCCTGCATCTTTGATGGAGTTGCTGGGATCAGGATGTCTTCAATGTATTTGCGTTTGAGGAAAAGATTATGTGATGCTACAGCAAGATAAGCATGCCTTGGATCTGGAACACACACTCAGAGATGGGCAGAGTTGCATACATGGTCTCATATGCGTAGACTTGACTGCGCAGGCTGCTGTCGAGGCGCGCAGGGAGAGTCTGATGCAAATTTTGACCTCTGAGCTGCGAGAGGCTGTGACGGGTTACAGTGTTGTGCGACCAGGAGACAAAGAAGGCCGCTGAGGAGAAAGTCACCCTGATGGAGACGGCCAAGAAGGATTGGCCGCCGGCACAGCAAACCAGACATACTTCCAAACAAAGGCACCATGTAAACATAAAGAACGTAGGGAACGCGGAGAATGTAGAGAATGCGGAGAATGTAGGGAGCTTTGAGAATGTAAAAGTTTGTTTCTTGGTTTTGGGCAGGAGGCCGAGGCTGCTGCCGAAGAGCTCAAGGCAGCTGCCGAGGCACGATGATTTCACTGTCGTGTTTTTGCCACAAAGTTTTCTGGGGTTTGGGTTCATTGGGTTCTCCTCTTGGACTTCCACTTCGCGGGCCGGGAGGTCCAACTTTGCATGGGCAGAAGGATGCAGCGTTCGGACTCGAGAGGGACGGCTGGACAGGTGGAGGGGGCGCGAAGGACAGGAGAGCGACAGGTGGAGGGGCATGAAGACGTGCGGGACGGGAGATCTGGAGGAAGAGAGGACGCTGCCTGGTGGTAGGGCCTAGGGGGCATTATGGCTCTTGGGGAGGTGAAACGAGGATCATGGGTACTTTCGTGTGTGTTGCTAGATTGACGAAAGAACTCTTGAATAGAGTTGAGAGTTTGGAGGAGAAGGCCTGCGAGTCGTGACGAGATTTTTGCAAGTGAAGTTGCAAAACATTATTCGCATCGTTCTTTTGGGCTTGTGGTTGACCTTGGTTGCCTGATTCTGTTTGTCATTACGTGAAGAGGGAGCGAAATCAAAAGCTGGTGACAGGGAGAGCAACATAGCAAACATAACGATTGACTATCACGCTTGTGCACAAGCACTGCTTCGCAGGCCCTGAAAGCGGCTGAGCAGGAGCAAAAGGCACCCCAGGGTTTCGGACACGATTGGAGGGTTTGGTGGACTCTACGGACTCTACTGTCTGGCAGCTGTGGCAGCGACTTGGAATCCATTTCCCAAGCCCACACAAGCACCTCCCCAGCGAGCGCACGCCTTTCCACTTGCAGCAGAAGGGAGCTGTTCTCTCATTAGCCAGGCTGGTGACCAGAAGCTCACCCAGGCCGAGTCGAAAATGGAGAAGCTGCAGCGCCATCCTCAAAGGGTCTCTTGTGTGCCGCTGCGGCACTCCGATCTCGACAGGTCTTGTACTTTCTGAAACCTCGGCACTGAGGACGACGGTGACAACAACTTTCGTTCCTTGCAAGGCCCACCAGCAGGGAGCAGGCTCAGGTTCGGAGGTTGCGAGGCATCCCCTCGGCCTAGGAGACTGGTGGCAAAAGCGAGAACACCTCCCCGGCAAAGCCTCCTTGACAGCTCGAATCGATCGTTCTTGTTGAGGATGGGACTGTGGATCCCTCGGCGAAGTCCAAGGCGCAATGGAGAGCTCAGCCAGGGTCGATGATTTCATGAGCTTGGTGACAGCGGAAACTTGCAGGGCATCCAGGAGATCACCAAGCTCGGTCGCGCTGAAGGCTCTGTCATGCTGCAGCTATGCTCTGCTTGCATTGAATGGCTGGCCCTTCCTTTTCGTCATGGGGCTTCCAGACGTTGCAGTCTGCTTTGGGAAGGTTTCGACACGGCTCTGCTGACATCGCTGCCGTCGGCGTTGGACAAGGAGCGAGGCAAACAGGTTCCGGTTGAGTTGGCACGAAGTGCACGCTGGAGCTCAAGCGTTCCCTTCGCAAAGCTTCGAGGAGCCGGCTGCTCGTGGCACCTTCGACCAAGTGGTTGTAAAGCAGGCTGTTGCTGTTGGGCTGGTGATTGCAGGGTTGCATCGTCTGTTGAAGAGCCTGTTGCTCGTAGCAAAGCAGTGCCTGTGAAAGCTTTGTGCGCTGGCAGGTGGAGGATGAGCTTCAGAAGAGGCGTGCACGACTTTCACAGGACCGGAACACAGTATTGCGATTGCCCGCTGCCCGCGAGGCTCGACCAGCTCAGTGAGACACTGGCAGCAGGCTCGCGCTCAGTAGAAAATCCGATTTGTGCCCTCCTCGCCACGTGCCTCTCACGTTCCTCACCTCCGCAAAGCAAAGCCCTTTTACACAAAACATCAAAAACGCAGCCACGCATCCACTACAAATACTTTGCTTTCCGTGTCGCAGATTTCACAGAATGTCGCAGCATGTCGCAGCTCTGGGGCATTGGCGTGATAGCGCGCCGCTGTAGGGGGTTGCGCACGCGCGACCGTAAAGCACTTGCAAGAAAGCGCACCGATGCAACTCCGGCAGCAAGACCTGCCTGACAAATTTGGGTGCTATCCCAATGACGACACCACCAAATGCGCAGCCCGTCCTGGACCTGATGACGAGCCATATCTAGCAATCACTGATCAACACGCGCCCTCTGAGCATCAGATACGTCGCTGTGGGCCAAGTGTCCCAAGTCCACTCGTGCAACTCAAGTGTACTCAGTGTACTCTGCACCAGGCATGCGAAGCCAGCAGGGGACATGCGGTAATCAATACAAGCACGCCATAATAGGGGGGGCTGCTGAGCAAACCTGCCCAAAGAGCGCAACACCCTGCCACACCATAGTATTGCAGGGGTAACCTGATGCAGGCCCAACGTGATTGCAACGCAGAAGATTCAAGGTGGTGCCTGACAAGTCCTGAAGATCCGGAGGGTTTAGCAGATGTGGACACATGGCTCAACGAGACCGCCGTGCAGCTGCACAACAGCTTCTGGCGTGAAATGGGACAAGTGTAATCGAAAGCAATCGCATGCAGTCGAGTGCTTGAGCTGCTTGAGACCACCTGCTGCCGGCAGGTGCACCTGAGCGGGAGGCACGAGCACAAAAGGCCGCCTACACTACCAGTACCTGGCATCTAAGTGTCTGCATTAGCTTGCCCCTGAAATCTTTGTTATCCTTGTTCTCTGTTCGCCAAGTTGTCGCCGCAGGTGACCACTGCGACGGCACAACTGGAGGCAGCGAAGCTCAAGGAGCCAAGCAGATGCCAATTGGTGCGATTTCTTGCTATCTGTCGCTATCTTACCATTCCTGATGACTATATACCCGCCCGGACCAAAAAACACGAATAGGGGAATAGAGATTTTTGCGGTCGGTGTAATGCCAGTTGTCTGGCGCCAGGATTCAGCTGCAAAGGATGCGGCCAAGGCCCGCCTGTGGGTTTCGCTAGTAATTCGTTCAGCATGGAGGGCAACTGCAAGTTGCAGGCCAAAAGTAGGTTTCAAGTACCGAGAGAACGGCAGTGCACCGGCAACATGATGCCTGCGAATGTCTCCAGGCTGCAGTCGACGAGCAGAAGGCAGCAGTGGCGGCTGAGAAGTTGGCCGTGAAGTCGCTGAAGGCCCTGGTGCCAAGAGTCGGCTGGAGGGGTGCGAAGGGTCCGCAGCGACCCGTCGCCCGTGTGCACACCATTCTGCAATCTTCTGCACCATTGCATGCTATGGCATGCAAATGCGTAGCGCATGCGCCCTCCCCAACTACCCAAAGCTTTCCCAGGCCTTCGGCCCCGAGATCAAGGCCACGACTGTCGAGCTGAAAGCCACCAAGGCTCTCAAGTGGGTTGCTTTCTCGCAACAGTTGAGTAGGGGATTCCTGAACCTTTTGCTTCGTGTGTAGGAGAGCCTCGAAGAGTTCAAGACCGGAGCCTCCTGGCTTGCACAGGGACTGCATAATTTGGAGGCTCATGAGGCTCAGTTGGGATCGGGGGCAAAGCTGGATTGGTTGTGCCGTATCACGCCTGGCAAGCGCGACGAAACAAGTGCCGTGCTTCCCCTTACAGTCTTGAAGCGGCGGCTTCGCATCAGCAATGTGGGGTGTAGTTTGGTATCCTGCAAGAAAGCTACATCCGGCGTTTGTGCGGCCAGTTAGTCTGAAAGAGTTGCATCACAAGATCGTCAGCATCGAAGAAACACATTGTTGAGTAATGACAGTCTGACAGTGACATATTCATCTTACGGTACGACGGGTGGAGGTGGCTCTGATTTCTTGTGATTTTCGTGGCTCCGCTGAGGTCCTCCACAGCTTCACAGAGCTGGCCGAGCGGAGCAGTGTGGTTCCCGAGGCCGCGGAGGCCGCGGAGGCCACGGAGGCGGTGGAGGCTTCGGCTTTGGGCCTCACATTGCCTCCGGTTTCGGCCAGGGACTTGCTACTCATGTCTCAACACCCGCCTCTAGGCGCCGGCTGAAGTGCCTGCGGCGGCCTCATAAGGACATGGTTCTGCCAGATGTCACATGGCTATACTACACAAGCCAGCCTTGAATGTACCGTATGAAGTATGTAGCCATTGCCACCATGTGTGATGGAGAAGCTGTGACCTGGATATGAATTAAGTTGCAAAGAATCGCCCAACTTTAGGCAGAAGACAGTCTGAGAGGAAGCCGCAGACCTTGAAGGCAAGCAGTATCATCTCTTGTATGCCAGGATGCTGGGCGGCCATTTCCGCGTGATTTGGGAACATAATGTGCAATGGGCGTCTTCTTCTGACGTCAAATTGCGTGTGGGAACTGCCCTGTGTATCCCCGCATGCGGCAAGCGATTGCGCAGCTGGTCCTCACAGTTGCGCCGGAAGCTCCGAGCTGTTGTAGTAATGTACAAAGCAAGTTCAATATGAAGATGGTCAACAAGTAAGTGCCACCATCAAAGAAGGTTAGCGCATTCATAACCAGGCCGGTATGCAGATCTTGGCCATGCCATATCTTGTCTTGCCTTGCAGGGATTCCAAGCAGACGTGCGTGGACTGCTACATGGTTGGGTCGTACTGTCACATGCTCCCAGCACCCATAAGTATGTGCAACTGTCGTCATGTAGCCATGTCATGCGATCCAGCTATGCTGTTCTGCGTGGGCCGGCCACGGAGAGCATAGCAGGGCATGCGTACATGCCAATTTGTATCTTTGCCCCTGCAAGACCTTGCGGGCATGTGTACCATAGCTTGCGGGCAGAGTCCTGGCGTTTGGCACGGCGAGCACGCCTCAACTGACTGAGGCATGGTAGGCATAGTCGCAGATAGTTAAATGCTACGGCTAATTCCTAGAACCGTCAGCGCCAGAGGCCACCCTGCTTTCGTATGAGGCACCCTTTCACCTTGCAACTTGTCTGAGCGGGAGAAGTTGTGAGGGCAAAAATAAATCGGGTTGGATTCTCTTGGCTGTGTCGTATGCACCTTGTTCACAGTCGACGAGCTCCATGCGCCTTCAGCTACAGAGGTCGTCGCTTACGCGACGACGACGTCGTCGACGACCACGACCACGACGACGACCACCACCACCACCACCACCACCACCACCCCCACCACCACCACCAGACCTCCACGACCTCCACGACCTCCACGACCTCCACGACCTCCACGACCTCCACGACCTCCACGACCTCCACGACCTCCACGACCTCCACGACCTCCACGACCTCCACGACCGCCGAATAAGACCAAACCATCCACAAATGCGAATGAACATGCAGATAAGAACAAATTTCAGAGACAAGCACATCACGAGGCGGCGACGCGGAGAATGCACGACAAAGCGCGGTGCTGGGCTGCATTGGGATTCGCAACCAGAATCAATCGATCGCTTGCTCTTGCTGAGCTGCTTTCCCACAGTGCTCCGCTTGCAGGCTCCGCACGGCCACAGGCCAAGCCGCGGCGCAGCAATTCGCAGCAGGGGCTCTCGTTCACAACGGCTGCAGGAATCCGATCAGACGAGCCGAAACATATGCGTTTCTGCAATGCGACGCTGGCTCGCAAGTGCAGTCGGCGTTGCCGAGCTAAGATGTGCTACGGGTTGCTCGTGTGCGGCACTCCTTGGGCACTGAGTGCTATGCCATGGCTGCGCTGGCAGCCGCTCAGGCCGAAATGCGTCCTGACGAAGTGCGTGAGCTTGACGATGTGCGTCATGACTTCACCACCGAATCGCATCAGCTGTTCGTCCTGTGCCTGTAGTTCTCGCGCACGAAGCGTGCGGCTTCGGGGCGCCAGCGGCCTCCTAGCGAGGACGACGAGCCGACAGCGAGCCGATCGGACGGGTTTAGGGGTTTGGGGCTGTCAGGCAAACCCAAGCCCCCCTTATCCCCCCTTCTCGGGTCTGGGTTTGGGGCTGTATTTCAAGAAAACCCAACCCCCCCCTCTCGGGGTCCAGAGGGGGGGGTTGGGTTTAGGGGTTTGGGGCTCTCAGGCAAACCCAAGTGGGCAGCGTCGAGCGGCCTCGGACCTCTGCGGCTTGCCGCCGAGGCCGGCCCACCGCCACTTGGCGGGCTTGGCGTATTGGATGGATGCCCCCCCAGTCGGCCGCTCTCGCTTCCCGGAAGCTTCCGGGCATAGTTTGACCGCGCTGGAAGCCGGAGGTGGGTGGCACCAGTGCCCCGAATGGAGGGTGGCCCATGACGGCGCGGCATCCCAAGTGAGCCTGCACTATTAATATTATAAATAGGGCGCGCGTCTCTCTTATATTAATATTGCACGGGTCTTTGGGGGAGAGAGCGGTTAACCTTCACCATTGCCGCTCTATTACGCAGAGCGCCGCCAGTTCAACCAATTGAATTAGCTCGGTCGTTGCACGACATCGCAGATTGTGAAGCACACGATGCACAGCGAAGCGTAACAGCAGAGGACCTGGAGTCGGCTGCCGCGCTGGAAGTGCTGCCTGACGATGCCTGACGCGCCGTTGCCGCAGTGTTGTTGTGTAGGAGCCCGGACGGTTACCTAACAGCGGTGGCACAGTCAGCTTTGCTCGAATCGTATGCTAGCGCTCGTGGCGCCGCCGCAGCGCGAGCCATCGCGGACAACGCGCGCCGCGCCCAGCACACGGACCTTTGCCGAGGGGCCCAAGGGCGAGCCCTCGCGCAGCTCGCCGTTGACGCCACCATCGTCAGCCCCGTCACAGGAGCGTAAGTGACAGCAAACGTACCCCGAGCTCGCGCGCGCAGGTCTGAGTGCAGCGGGGACACCGTTGGCCCGGTGCCGGGCCAAGAGGCGGACGAAGCGGGCGGCCTCGGCTCCAAGCGGCCACCAACTTCGACCCCGACGACCACCAAGCGGCAGCGCGCAAGTGGCCTGGGTCGCGGTTTTTTGGCGCCCAGCCCATCCAAACTTGGACCAGCTGCCGTGGCAGCAGCGTTGCGGGAAGCACGGCGAGGAGGCGCTGCGGGGCTGTCGGGCATGCGCGCGGAGCATCTGCGGACATCGTCCCGGCCTTGGCCTTGGCACGCACTCACGGCGCTCCGCAAGCCGGACGGCGGTGTACGCGGCATCGCAACGGGCGACGTGTTCCGCCGCCTCGTTTCCCGAGCTCTCGCCAAGGTTGGGTGACGGTTTTGTTCAGGCGACGTGACGATACCAGTTCGCTTTGCAGGCACGTGCCGGCCCGGACGCGCTCGCAGCCTGTGTGCGGACGGCACTGGAGCTGCGCGATGATACCATGTTGATTTCGCTCGACGGGCGGAGAGCCTACGACCATGTCGCGGGCGTCGTTCCTCACTGCGCTGCAAACGGCCGCGCCGGAGTTGGTCCCGTGCGTGCATCTCTTCTACAGGAGGCCGTCCACTTACTGTTGGTGGGATGCTCGAGGCCATGGACCCAACATCTGTCAAGGAGAAAGGTGTGAACAAGGCGAGCCGCTTGCCCCAGCGCTTCACACACTGGGACCGCGCCCCTCCGACAGCCTGAGACGACTTGTACGTCCTCACCGCACGCGAGCGAGCAAGAGCTGCCCGCGACACAGTAGTCGAGGTGTTTCACACCGAATGTGGCATTGCTTCCAATGACGGGAGGACGCGTGCACACAGCTGCGACGGAGGCCCGCCCCCTCCAGGTATTGCAGCACTTGGGGTGGACGTTTTGCGTAGGGACAAGCCTCTCCCTGAGCGCGGGCTCGGACGGAATGGGAGCTTATGGTCAGTCATTGCAGATTTGATCACCAATACCACCGCGCGGGTTTTTGTCAATGGTTCATTCTCAGAACCTTGGTCCAGCAAGCGGGTCAGGCAAAGCAGTGTTTTGGGTCCACGCTTGTTCAACCTCCTGTTTGACAGTGTTGCGGATGCCGTTCGTGGTGCTTGTCCTGGCGTTGCACTTGGCAGCGGGCCTTATGCACCTTGCTGACAACCCTTCGGACTTGCAAAATGTCCTCACTGCTTGCAGTGACTGCAGTTCTTGTTGTGGGTTCGCGCTCCTCGAACCTGAGGGTGCCCCTGTGCCGTGCTGGATGCACTGGTAAGTTTCATCAGTGCCTGGCGGAGAACCGAGGTTTGTGTTCTGGTTTTGTCGCTAGCTTCTTCCGCTCATACGTGTTGTCTTCTCTTCTGTACGGCTCTCAATTCCATGCTGGATAACAACTGGCGGCAATTTGGACGCCGTGTACTTATGTGGCCTCGGGGTGCTCCTGGAGCCGCTATCCTAGGTGAGTTGGGATGGCGCCCTCTGTCAGTTGAAGTGCGACGGCTCGAATGATGGTCGCACTTTATTGCCCGATGCCTGTGGGGTGTTGCCAGGGGCGCAAGCGGCACAACTGCAATGGACACGGTTCGTAGTGCGTAGTAGTGCGGCTTCTTGTGCAGCGCGATGCGTCGACGCTTTACCGTGCCTTCCCTACGGCCCTTCCTTGAGTATCAGCCCCATCCTGTGTGCATCGCAAGTACATGGTGGGAGGCTTGCACCACATACTGAGTCGATGTGGTTTAGTAGCCCGCACGCCCAGAAGATAACCCAATCGCTGTGTGCGAAAATCCCCATACTTGGGGCTTACCAGGCTATAGTTTTGTAAGCTTCCTTTGGAACACGAAACGCGAGGGCGCGCTAGCAATAAGGTGCGCCTGCGAGGGCACCATCGCTCGTTGCAGGGTCCAGGGTCGTAATGAAGTCAGAATTCCAGGCCGTGTAACCGCCCCCCCGACGGCCCACAGGCTTTATGACACAAAACGGGACGTCGAACGTAACAAAGGGAGGGGACACCGTGACGTAGCCCCATTCAGACGCGCGGCCATGTCGCACTCATAGGTTCGAGTACATGTTGGCCCGCGCGCTAGTATTGCCAGTGAGTGGACATTGGCTTGGTATGGCTTGGTGCCAGAGGGGGCACGAAGTCGTAATATCGCGCTGCTCGAGCAATCAGGAACGGGGTATTCAATGGATAAAGTGGCATAAATATCAAACGCAGGAAATCCTTGTTATCACTACTACCAGATAATGCCTTTTCGAGGGGGCTCTACGGGGGGTAGGCTAAGGCAATACAAATGCCTTACCACCCGGAAAATGCCTTAGCCACCCCCCTAATGCCTTAGCCACCCCCCCCGAACCAAACAAAGATAAGAAGCTTGGATATCAGAGGACAAAGAAAAAGGATAACAGAAACATGCCATGAGACCAAACGATACAATTCTGTATAATACTATATAATCGGTGGTGCAAAGCTTGAGAGAATGCGAGACATCTGATGACATCTGTTGAGAGACTCGCCCCTTTCAGTTGGTTTTGTGTGCGTGTGTGAAATAATTGAGTGCACCATCGCAGTAGTATACAATAGGGTCCGATGCTCGAGGCCGACATATCTCTTGAGACGTCTTCGACCGCCAGGGTTTGCGTGCCCGGAAGTATTGCCTTACAGACCCCTGCGCTCTCGTCCAAGGGTCCGGAAGGCATTCTCTAGTGCCTGGTTGGTACTGATTGGTAATGCTCATCGGGATATTCAGGGATATTTCAGGGATTTTCAGGGTCAGGGTCTGAGGCGGTCCAAGCTCGGCTCCCAAGAGGTATTGCCTTACCGACCCCTGCGCTGTGGTGCAGGGGTCGGGAAGGCAATACTGCTGTGTGGGACATCTCCCTGTCAAAACCAGACACGGCAATCCTTGTAGAAAACTCATGGGTTTTCTTGGGAGGCCTTGCGGAAATTGGAGCCATGAGGCGGATTGAGGCAGCATGTGAGATTCTGAGCTTAGCTTCTTTGTCAACAAAATGCTTTGAGTCGAAAAAAGCACCTTCACAGATAGGAGACTGACTCTCTAGACAGCAGCAGGGCCGATGTCGCTGTTGAAGGGGTCTAGGGCAGAGATGGGCAGAGAGCTTAGATTTATGTTTAAGTTTTGCTCCATGGTCGTGGTGGTTTTCTATGGTTTTCTGCGGTTTGTTGAGTTTTGGGGACCCGGGTCCAGGGCTCTTCAAGGCATTAGAGATACGACCGAGAATGCCTTAACCGGGGGGGGGGGAGGGATCCATGCTTTATTTGTAGTGATTCCTTGTTTGACAGCTGCGCAATATCGGCAGCACAGCTGCGCATATGAAGTCCAAGTTTGACGTTGCATGTGAAAGCGGGAGCAATGTCGTAACCCGTGTAAAAGGCTCCAACTTGGAGTGCCACACAGACACGATGGCTGCACGCCATGAGGATCAGCAGAAGCACGGTGGCGCGCATTTCGCCTCCTCCCGATAGCCTCGCCGGTTGGTGCCATGGCCTTGGCGACCATCGTTGTGGCCGCCCTACGATGGAACCTGCACGCGGCTCGGGAAGCGATCCCAACGGCAATATGCCACGGGCTGCAGCTGCCTTAGTGGCCGCGGAGTGGCAGGCGACTCGGCCTGCGGCGTCAGCAAGGTCAAAGTACCCGATCCAGCTCCGGGCCCTGTTGCTGGTGGGCATGAGGTGGTGTTGGCCACCGCACGGCTGGCGGTCCGCACGGCTGGCGGGGCTCGCTGAGCGCGAACCCGCACGAGGTCACGGAGCAACTGTCACTGTCGCGCGCCAGCATTCCACCGCCCACAGCTCCCCGCAGCATGCTGCGAAGTTGCCATATGCACGCCGCGCTGACGAAACCATCGAAACCATATGAAACCCGCCCTCGCCCCCTTAGCGGACGGCGACTGGCCACACGGTTGGCAAAGCCACGTGTCGCGAACCCGGATCTTTCACTTGAGCCCGCCATGACTTTGGAACCCCAGGCCATGCAGGCGCCGACGTCTCCGCCTCGCACCCTCGCTCCACTCCGACCGCTGCGGGCCCTTTCCAGGATGCGTCGCGCAAGTGGATGCTTTCGGGGACCACCTCCTCGCCCGCCGTGCCAAGATAGTGGAACGGGCCTGGGTGCGGGTGGCTCGGGAAGCCGTTGGGGCAGACGGGCAAGTCGTCCCGCAGCAGCGGCTGGCCCACACCACGGCCCCCACTTGGACCCCTCCGACATAATTACACCGCTTGGACCTGGCAATCTCCCCCGGACGGGCTTGCCGCAGCCCGGCGCCGTTGCGACGGTCGGCGCAGTCCTGCGGGTAGCGTGGCAAGCGCGACGCGTGCCCGGAACTGAGCGCGGAAGGCCGATACTGGTGGTTCTCGGATCCGAGGTGGGTGAACGGTGGAGCCAGGGCGCGCTCCAACTCGTGCGCGACCTGGTCCGATCCGTGCGCAGCGCGCGCCGCCCGCGCTGCGACAAGCAGCCGCTCCGGCGTGGGCGCTCCCACCCCAGGCAGCGTCGCTGAAGCGCCGGGCCCCAGCCGGCTGCCGCTGTGCTGACGGCGCGGCCGCGCCGCCGGCGACTGCGGCTCTTAGCCGCCCGGGACACACCCATCGCAGCGGAGGATAAAGCGTGCATTCCGTAGCTTCTGTGTGTCACATGCAGCGCTGGCTACTCCAAGGTTGCTAAGCCCAGGGCTTCTCTGATGCTTGTCGCCAGAAGCGCGATGCGTTTGTTCTTAGGTCCAATTCTCTCTCTCGCTTCCCAGGCGCATGTCCGCTTAGAAATGCAGGCGAAAGCAGGTGTGGAACGCGGGCGGGCCATGTGCCCAGTCTTCCCGCCGCACCAGACGGTCACCGGATTTGGGTCGGTGACCCGGCCCTCCGATCTCCAAGGCATCCGCGCTCTCGGCACACGCCTAGGTGCAGCTTGGCAAAAAAAAAGAGCTTGTCCAGCTCGCTGCGAAGCATGAGGTCCTGCTTCACCAGCTCCCTTTCCTGCAGGACCTTCAGGTTTCGTGGTTGCTGCTGTCCCGTTGCAGTCCGCCCAGTGCTCAGTACTTGCTCCGGGATGCTCCGGGTTTTGGCGCCCGCTGCCACCGTCACCTTGCGGCTCACCGCGATGCATCGGTCCAACGGCCTCTTCCGATCTTCTACAGCTCCGCCGCCCGCAGGGCGAGGCGCCCCTTCCTCATGGGGGCGAAGGTAGACACGCTGCGCGTCATCGCTGCGCAGGATGGTGTGCTTTATGATAGCCACCCGACACCGCCCCAGGCGTAACCGACCTCCTGTTTTGGCCGCCCCCGTCGGCTGGGGCGCCCAAGTCGCGGTGGACGCGACAATTTTCAGCCCAATGATGGCAGTGCCCGACCGGGAGCCGACGGGGCCGGGAACACCGTATGCCAAACATCGCATCGTGTTAGGTCTAGAGCTGGGGGGACGCGTTAGGCGCAACACACCGACGTTCCTCCGTTTTGTCAGGAGGGTAAGGGCGTGCCAGCGGGCACGTTGGCGCGTCCCGGGGACAGCAGGCGCTAGTACGGCGATGGACACGCCGGCCAAGGATGCACACCGATGGAGTGCGGCGTCCGGTCCGTAGATCGTTCGAGACGGTGGAAGTGGCGGACAAAGGAGCGACAAAAAACATCAACAACACCTTGCCCTCAGGCGACGCCTCCGCCTGCCGCTACCATTGACCGCCCTGCATTGTGGAGGCGACGGAACTCCCGGCTGCCATGGACAGGCCGATGCATTACGTGACCACTTCGTCGCCTGCCCGCATACTGGCTTGCTGCCGCGCCGAGGCTTTGTCCTTGAGCGCGCGTGGGTGCAGGTCGCGCGCGAGGCGGTCGGGGCGGAGGGCCGAGTAGTGCCACAGCAGTGGCTGGCCCGGACCACGGCACCTGGCGTTGCGCCGGCGGACCTTCGCCTCTTGGACTTGGTGGTGTACGGGGCCACGCCGGGCGGTGAGGCACTCTGTTGTGACGCGACGCTTGTCTCGGCCCTGACGCGAGCGGGTCGCCCAGTCCCAGGTGCCGACGTGCGAGACGGGGCCGCGTTGGCGGCCGCGCGCCGCCGCAAGCACGCGCGATATCCCGAGCTCCTGCGGGGAGGTCCGCAACGGCTCGTCGTGCTCGCGGCGGAGGTGGGCGGCAGGTGGGGCGAGGAGTGCCAGCGCTTCGTTCGCCAGCTCCTGCGCCTCCGCGTTCAGAGGGCCCCTGCAGCCCTGCGTGCCGCGGCGGCCCAGGGGTGGGCAAGGCGATGGTGGGGCCTGCTTTCGGTCGCCGTGCAGAGGGCAGTTGCCAGCACGGCCCTGGGTGTCTGGACGATGCCGGCGCTGCCGAGCTCGCCGGACGGGGTCCCCCTCGCTGATGTCTTTGAGCTCGCCGATTTCGTGCGGCCCAGCCGCCTGCCGCTTCGGTGAGACGTGTGTACATAGGGGGGGTGTCCTGGATCACGAGCCGCGAGAGGAGAAAAAACAAAAAAAAACATGGCAAAGGCAAACAGCAGCGAAAACGGGGCCAGAACATTTTAATAGGTATGAGATGGGATATGTGTTCCCTGGTGGCAGCATTCTCGCGTGGCGGCAGGGGGGTGATGTCGTGGTCTTCTGGGAAATCAGAATCGTGCGAGGAGGTGTCATGTCCGGATGCCTTGTGGTTCGCAACGGCGAAGTCGCACGTATTCGCACAAATGGAAGGGATGTTGCACCACGACGAGCAAAGCAGTTTCACATTTAGATTAAGGAACACAAACGCTATCGAACCAACATCATGGTGTTGACATCTTCGGAATTGCCGGCGGCAAACGGAGCTTTGGCGAGATTTCAGCATTTGGCAGATGGTGTGTGTGTGTGTGTGTGTGCACCTTGACGGTTGCATGCTCACCAGTCAGCATGCAAATCCGCAACAAGGTCCAACGGAAAGTGGCGAGCGACCGGTGCCGCTCAGCCAAGATCATTGGCAGCAGGCGCGTGAAAACCTGCATTTGTTGACTGACATGGTTTTGGTGCTTGTGTGTGTGTGTGTGTGACTTCATGGAGTAAATGCCCCATGGGCCAGAGCAAAATACGACCGAACATCTGGTAGGTTGATGAAACCCTCGACGTGTTGGTTGGCGTTCTGCAAGCAGGACAAGCCAAGGCTGGCACCACCAGTTCCTCGAACGAACACAATAATTTCACTAGAAACCAACTCTTGGTGATCAGGCCGAGGTGTTGAGCTCTAGATACAAGTGTCAGAGCTTGCGCACGTGTTCTTTGCCATGATGTTCGGTGAAGAGGAGGCCAACATGTTGGCCGCGGAGCTTCGACACCACTTGCTGTCGTTGCAGCGCAATGCCGCACAGTTGCATTACTCGACTAACGCATTGTGTAACATCCATGTCGTGCCTCAAACAACGGGGCAATTTTAACAACAACAAAGACAGCTCCTCTTACCACCTCCCACCTTCCACCTACCACTTACCACCTACCACGTAATACTACCTACTACCTACGGCCTACTTCCAATACCTACTGCCTACTGCCTTATACTACCGACTGCTCATCCATCCTACTTCCTACTTCCTGCTTCCTGCTTCCTGCTTCCTGCTTCCTGCTTCCTGCTTCTTGCTTCCTGCTTCCTGCTTCCTGCTTCCTGCTTCCTGCTTCCTGCTTCCTGCTTCCTGCTTCCTGCTTCCTGCTTCCTGCTTCCTGCTTCCTGCTTCCTGCTTCCTACTTCCTTGCCCCAATCCCCCAAGCACTCCCCCCCCCCCTCCCCCGTCACCACATCCAGATTTTTGTTTTCTGCCAACTCTTTACCAACCTTTGGCCCAAAAAACGTGAATATAAAGTGTATACATATGTATGTATTATCATTTATATATCAACATACGAGAGAGAGATATATATATATATATACATATATGTATGTATGTATGCATGTATGTATACATGTATGTACACTTGCCTATGTGTATATAAAGAGAGTGCAAAAGGCCATAAAGGAGCACCATAAAATGTCATTGGCCAAACGGGAAAAGGTGTGGAGAGGCCATAAAATGCGAAGCACCCATGATATCCATAGAGTATCTATGCATGTAAGATATCAATGGTTTTAATGGCACTGTGGGATATGGAATCTTGGGTCTATTTTTGGCACTCTGAAGTTAGAATGTCTCAGAAACCTTCGAATATTGACATGTGGAATGCTGGCTCTAAACTCGAAACGTTTCGAACTGGTGGGTTGGGAGGTTCCTTTCTACACGCACAGTTCTAGGGTAAAAAGGACATACAAATTGTAAGCATGCCCATGCTTGTTGTGCCAGCAGGACCAGCTTTGGAAGGCCGGGGGGCGGCACTACGAAGACTGAAAATGTGAGACAGTTTTTTCATGTTTTTTCTTTCGCGCGCTTTGCTTTTGCTTGCGACGCGTGCCAGGGCAAAGTCTCGGATGCCAAGAAGAGCGCGGACAGTTGGCGCCAGGCGCCATCTGCGCAGTTGCTGCTAAGTTCCACCTGGCAGCTGTTTCTGGGAAGCGGATGGCAACTAACAGCGTCGCATCGTGAGGAGCTGCAAGACACCAGGTGCAAGTTGGATGAGGCAGGGTCCCACATGAGTAAGCCCAGGCTGACTGATGTCAAGCAGCATCAAATGCCAATGAAGGAGTGCCCCCTCCGCAGGTCTATCAAGATCTCAAAGATGCAGCAGCGGAGCGGGCCCATACGGAAGTTGAGCTGAAGAGCTTCCAACGGCACGGAGTGGGGAAGAAATTTTGCCAACCAGCATCCCGTCCTTGCACGTGTTCGGCTTATGTTTTGCACCAAGGAGCGTCTCACAGAAAGTGGTTGACATCAAGGACACGGTTTTGTTCATGTTGACTTACTTCGGCAAACGTTAGCGGTTTAATAGGACCGTTGGTCCTCCTTGCGGTGGGAAGCAAATCTCAGCGGCCAGGTGACAGAGACATTCAGCCAGACCGCTTGAAGAGCAATCGCAACTTGCAGGACGAAGAGGCGCACTTGCAGACGCAGCTGCAAAATCTACGCGCGGAGCAGCAGCGTCTTGAGACACAGCGCTTGCTAGAAGAGGAACTGGGGAACATATGGGTGCAGCTGTGCAATCTTCTCGAAAAGTTCCATGGACGGGGTCTGAAGTCGAAGATACGTTGTTTGGTTTGTCCGAGCAGCCATGCAGGGCGCAACACACTTCTGTCAATCGAACCCGCGATGCTGCAGGAGCAGAATCGCAAGCGCGAGGAGGCGCGGTATCAACAGAGACGGCTGTTCGTCAGGATGCACCACGTGTCGGAAACCGCTAGGAAAAAAACCCTGACAAACGGACCTCCTGGCATGAGCTGACATTCGTAGCTTCTAGCAGCAGGCAATGTTGCCCCATCATTGAATCATGCATGAAAGATCGGGGTGCAAGCCAAACAAATTCATCTGACGTGGCCCCCATCCTCCAGGAGATGTGCCAACAAGCAGCGGCAGAGGAGCAGCGACGGCAGGAAGCAGCCCTTCAAGAGGCTGAGAGGCAACGACTCGCGGAGGAGCAGCGACGGCAGGAAGCAGCCCTTCAAGAGGCTGAGAGGCAAAGACTTGCGGAGGAGCAGCGACGGCAGGAAGCAGCCTTTCAAGAGGCTGAGAGGCAAAGACTTGCGGAGGAGCAGCGACGCCAGGAAGCAGCCCTTCAAGAGGCTGAGAGGCAAAGACTTGCGGAGGAGCAGCGACGGCAGGAAGCAGCCCTTCAAGAGGCTGAGAAGCAAAGACTTGTGGAGGAGCAGCGACGGCAGGAAGCAGCCCTTCAAGAGGCTGAGAGGCAAAGACTCGCGGAGGAGCAGCGACGCCAGGAAGCAGCCCTTCAAGAGGCTGAGAGGCAAAGACTTGCGGAGGAGCAGCGACGGCAGGAAGCAGCCCTTCAAGAGGCTGAGAAGCAAAGACTTGTGGAGGAGCAGCGACGGCAGGAAGCAGCCCTTCAAGAGGCTGAGAGGCAAAGACTCGCGGAGGAGCAGCGACGGCAGGAAGCAGCCCTTCAAGAGGCTGAGAGGCAAAGACTTGCGGAGGAGCAACGACGGCAGGAAGCAGCCCTTCAAGAGGCTGAGAAGCAAAGACTTGTGGAGGAGCAGCGACGGCAGGAAGCAGCCCTTCAAGAGGCTGAGAAGCAAAGACTTGTGGAGGAGCAGCGACGGCAGGAAGCAGCCCTTCAAGAGGCTGAGAGGCAAAGACTCGCGGAGGAGCAGCGACGGCAGGAAGCAGCCCTTCAAGAGACTGAGAGGCAAAGACTTGCAGAGCTGCAGCACTGCGAAACAGCAGCAGCAGAAGAAGAAGGACAAAACTTGCGCAAAGAGGAGCTGCAGCAATGTCAGGTGGCTAAGCATTTACGGTCACTAGTATGTGTGGGCTACTGCAGGGTCTCAAAATCAGGCCTGGCTAACTGAGGCTTTGGTCCATCTGGGGGTACGGCTGTGAAGAGCTGTGGATGGACAGAGGAAAAAGGGACAGGAAAGTAGAAGGTACAGTATGTGCTCAAGGATAGGGCCCCCTCTCTCAGGCTGAAAAAGCATGTTCATGCACCTTTGCAAGCCTCCAAACGCAAAACTGCAAATTATTTTACCACTCCGGGGACACTCTGGGGTTGGGCACTCCAGGGAGACTCTGGGGTTGGGCACAGGGAGAGTCTGGGGCTGCGCACTGCTGGCGCTCCACTCTGGGGTTGGGCGGTCCAGGGAGACTCTGGGGCTGGGACTCCAGGGATGAGCGAGGAGTAGACCGGGCGAGGAGAGTTCAGGGCGAGGAGAAGAGTTGAGTTTAAAAACTAACAACCCCACACCGAGGGTGGGGAAAAACATCCTCGCAGCGGCTTTTGCGTTTGGTTGGGGCGGGGGTGTTTGATCGCCAGCCTCACTCCGGAAATGTTTCGCCCACCTTTTCCTGTCATATCCTCTTGTTTCTAGCTCCTATTAGCACCCTGTCTTGGAACCAAACACAAACACGAAGAAGACTGTACCACCATTGATGTTTCTCTCTAGGCTTCGGCTATCTCAGCCTTGGAGACCACCCCTATGTGAAACATGCGTGACCGTTTTCGGTATTCCAACATGTGAGGTGCGGATTTTTCCAGAATGTCAGGCAGTCAGCGCTAGTGATCTTGTGCAACAAGAAACATTTGCCATCCAACATTTGATGGGAGTGGAACTTGCCTAGGTCTCCTCTGTGAATCTATGTGCTTCCAACAGGCTGATAGCAAGTTGTTCATTTTTCGAGAAGATCCTTTAAAGTCTTTGGGTGGCCGTGCCCGGGACTTTCAAAGCTGGGGTGGGCTTGTGAGTTTGGTCGATTGCACAGAGAAGCTCTCCCAAAAACAGATGGTGATGGTGGTGATCGGTGATTTGTCGGTTGTGAACATGACTTGTTTAAAGCTCTTAGGTTTGGGACCAGAATTTCTTCCAACATCGCTGACGATGGTGCTTCCAAACATGTCGAGCGGACGGTTCTTGCAATTTGAATGTTGCGAATGGACAACTCTTTGGGTGACTGACAGTGCTTGCGAGTAGTCGTTTCTTAAGGAGGGGAGGCTTGCTTTTGCAAAAAACATTTTGCCACTATCTCAGGGATGGTGCTTGCGGTTTGTCTTTAGATGGCCGGTGCTGGCGTTTGTCTCAAGGAGTGGGGGGGGGGGGGGGGCAGCGAATTGATTATTGCGCAGATATGTTAGGGGGACGGTGCTGGCAGTGTGTTTTGTTATGCAGGTAGAGGCGGGCCGAGGCCTGTCTGGAGAAAACCTGTTATTACGGTAGGAGCAACCATGGGCAAGTTGTGCTTTCAACGTTAAGAAGGCTTTAGCTGATGTTACTCGAGGTGTCCCATCCATGAAGTTCATGATCAGCTTCAAGCAGGTAATACAAGCAATGAAGCAAGTCAAACGACCTATCAGATGAAACATTGACATAGCACAATAAGCTTTGAAAGGGCTATCTTTCAGAAGCAACATCTATACATTGCACTTTGGTGATGTTTCGGGCCAACTGTGCAGGAGGCTGTCGAGTTGCCGCGGGTGGCCCTCCATGGGTTTGATCGCTCGAACTTTTCCAAGAATGAGGTCGGCTTTGAGAAGCCGCTGGAACACATGGAAGCCGTTTCGCCTCAATGCTCCGACGTCACAGAACTTGATGCGGCAACGGAGCCTTTGCATTCAGACGAGAGCCAGAGCCAAACCGAGGAGCCCGCAAGAGAGCCCGAGATTGGACCGGAGAAGCAGCCGCCACAACCACAGCAGCCGCAGCCGCAGCAGCCGTCCCTTTTGACGTCATGCTCGTCACCCCAGGCGTTTTCCGTGAATGCGCGGGAGCGACAGTGCGGAGAACGGTTCCTTGAACTTGGCAAGCGGCTCGGGCGTGCCAATGAGGATGTCCAGGATGTGTGGCAGAGATGTATGAGCCTGCGAGCGGTAAGGGGTAGCCTCTTGCCTAGCTCTTCATTGTCTGCTTTGCAGGACAAGCAGCCTTTGGGAGAGGCAGGCCTTGCATGGATGTGTAGAAGTCTTGGTTTTGCCATGTTTTGCCATGAAGCCCAAGCTGAACAATGCCAAGGGCTACTCGGCCACACAGGTCTGCTGCTTTCGACAGGAACGAAACTGACGGTTCCACAACCCTTCCTCAAGAGGGCCCTCTTCAGATCTCGCGACTGCAAAGCTGAACCCATGAGAGGCCCCAGCAGCCTGCGCAGCCCGCGCAGCCTGCGCAGCCGGCTCCGCATCGACCTCGCTGAGGGCAGCAGAGGTGCAGCGTGAACACGTTCCACGCGGCACCTTCGTCCACTTTGGATTGCCGAGTTGTGGTTTTCATTTGTGTTCCCCACCTTTGGTGCCCGAGGTTGTTAGATTTTAAGTCAGCTCCTCGCTTCGCCTCCTCGCTCGGTGTCCTGCTGGGCCTCAGGACAGCCCAGCCCCAAAAGGAGCCCGCAGGGAGTTGCCAGGACTTCCTATAAGAAGACCAGGATGTTGACCTAGCGACCGGCACAGTTGGGACACCTTCCGCGTGACAATCGCAAATATGACCGAGACACTTGCCGAGCCGGCGGCGCCCCCCAAATTTCGGATTCTGCACCCGACCGTTATCATGTGACTGTGTGTTCGATTTCTCGGCTTGTTGGCCCGACATTCGGCCCGACATGTGACCATGATCGGCGAGTTTCTTGGCAGGCAGCGCTGCGTGCTGCCGCTGCACAGCGCATGGCCTGCCAGCTGAAGTTTGCGAAGTGACAAACAAGTACTGTAGCACTGCAGGTAGTTGGTGGTATGCGGGTTTCTAGCACAGATGTTGTTCCGCACTGAGCGACGTTTCAGTTGCTCGGGTTGCATTGAGTGATTGGGGGGGGGGGGGCGTAAAACGGCATCCGCCCACTAGTAATGTGGAGTTTGAGATGGGGCTCCGGAGTTGAAGTTTGTTGCCCAACCGTGCCCTTGCCGAGAGCACATACTTCGGCATGGCGGGAGAGGGCGGTGAGCACCTTCATCTAAGGCGAGGTGGCTCTGCATAAGCTTTGTCGTGAAGCTTCCCCACTGTTGCTGAGGCAAGTGCCCAACAACTTATTGGAGCAACTCGGCCATAGACAGCATGCTCTAGTTTCGCCTTTTCATTGTTGTTGTCGGAGATTTGGAGTTGGAGAGAACGCTTGTTAGACCCAAGCGCAGGGAGCCGCATCTGCACAGTCGCTGTTCGCGCCCGGTCCTTGTCGGGGCATCCGGGACACGCTGAGTCTTTGATTCAGCTTCGTGACTCGGGAATGGGCAGAATGGGCCGTGCGTTGAGCATCGCGTTCTTGTAAGACATTCGCTGATGATGAGTCATTGTGTTGTGAACTGCCTGTGCTGACGCGGCATGTGCACACTCTATCCCTCTCGCTCTGTCTCTCTCTCTCTCTCACTGCGTGTCCTTTGCAATCCTCTTATCCAAGCTTTTTTAATACAAGAAGCAAGTTGCAAGACCAGGATGAACATGCTTCATGACACTTTGGGTATATAAGTGCTGGGTTGGCAGACGGATGCAGGCAGCTTTCTTGGCAGCCTCAGGTTTTCAGGAAGCATCCCTCAACCTAAACTGGACTTGCAGACCCTCCCCCAAACACCATCAAGCACCCATAGCCCAAACAGAGATTCCCACCCATCTCTCGGCATTCTCGGCATGACGGGCTGGCCGCTGCGATGTTGGGAGGGCCTTTGCAAGCGGCTCCAGTCGAACAGGGTCGAGGAACCTCTTGCTGGGCAGTTTTCCAGACTTCTGCAGAAGCCCCGTGCCCTTTCTCCTCTCAATATGGTGACTACCGAACCTTCTCGTGATCCCCAGCTTGAGATTTGTCCTCTGACTGACAGTTAGACCGTATCATACCTAGGGCCCTTGTCGCGCCAGGACTTCTACCAGCTCGAGACAGCCTTGGGAAGCGGTGCCTTCTGCCGCTTCGGCTCCATAATGAGTCAAGACGGTCCCAGCCGACCAACGTCGGGAACGTCGGCAAGTTATAAACCGGGCATTTCACGTGTCACATGTGTCACTGTCAACAAAAACACCTGGCCTGCCGTGACAAACAGCTGCTGTTTCTGTGGTGCGGGATTGGTCGTTTGACACGTCGGTGGAGGGGCAAGCTGGCACACAGGCGCAGCGAAAAAAGCAGTTCGGTGTGGAGGTTTGCCGCTGCGCGCAAAGGGTTGCTGGTCAGAACAGGGCGGCGTGCCGAAGAACGTAGCCCCTCCTCGCAAACAACGAGAAATACATGGGTACTCGTAGCTCCCTGAGCAGATTTTGAAAGTCGGTGGCAGAACAAACCTTTTTGTATCTGCATGCAGCCCCTGCGCAAGTGCTGGCCTGCAGATCCTGCAGGTCCCCTACCCTGGCAGTTGCGAGGTCGGGGTGGATCAATTCAATGCGTCCGCTCAACAGCCACAGGCAACCCAGGAAGTCCCATAATAAATGTGAGCAGGAAGCACAAGTCCTCTACCTCCAGTACTGCAGTTGCAAATCCACTGCAACCCTAGGCACTGTCTACCTGGCAAGCTGCAAAAAGACGGGCGACAAAGCGGCCGCCCCTTGGACACAGGAAGCATTCAGAAGTCAGTGGTGGTCAGGCGTGTACTTGGTGCATCCGAGCTGTCGACAAACTGCGTCGTTGTACACTATCTTCAGTGCATATATGTTCCGAAACGGCTCGTTGCATCGGCTGCATGGGGCCTTTTGCCGGGGTCCTTCTGTGACTAAGTCGCTAAGTCGGTGGGTTAGGCTGGATCCATGCCAACCTCCCAGTTACCTCATGCTTTCTTGACCATGGCCAACAAGGTCAAGATTTTTAAGCGAATCAGCGTGAGCCAGGACAATGGGACGCAACCTGACCAGTGATCAGCACCACATTCTCTTTTGACAGGCCATATTTGTTTGTTCAGACCATGGGGTGCTGAGGCGACAGGCATGGTGACATTGTAGTTTTGGGCCTTTCTCTGAGCTGAGCCTTATTCAAGTTCCTTCGCAATGCGATACCTAGGCTTTCCATTAGCAGAACATCAATGTGTCTGCACACTGTTGGCAGTCACTTGTTTCATCGTTTTGCTGGGAATATGTGCTCCGACTTAGAGCCTGCATGTAGGTAAGCCAGATCCTTCTGTCGTTGCTTTCCACTGCGCAGCTCAGGCGAGAGGCCTTTGAGACTGAGCGAAACATGCTCGAGCACCTTTGCAGAGATGGATGTTGTTTTGCACTCCCTGAGACTACCAATGCGCGTACAGACAAAGAACTTGACAACTACATGCTTACGCAGCTGGGCTCATGACTGCAAGTGGATGCAGGCAAATGCGTCAGGCGCCCGTCAGTCACAACAAACTAGTCGGTCTTTGTTTGACGCGCCTTCCAGAATGCCACCCCTGCCCCCTTTGTCAGTGACAACAGTAGCTCCATGGTCTTAGGTGTCACGTATTGTCGTCCACACACACATGAAGCAACTCCGGTTTCCTTGGCAATCTCACCGGACCTTACACAGTATCAAGTTCAACCCTTGCTGCGTTGCATGGCATGTGTTACTGCAAGGACCGTGCGGCACCCAAATGTCATTGAGCCCTGGCTGATGACATCAGGCATGGTGAATGTGAGGGGTGGCACATGGTGGCACCATAGCGTGAGTGCGGCAGGAAAGGGCTTATAGCGCGTCCGGCACTTTAGTGATCTGTGGTGTGATCTTAGCCGGTGCTGTGCAGTGATGATGCGACCCACCTTTTCCCACAGGAGGAAGTGCCACGGGCAGGTAGAAGAACTGAAAAAAAAATTGAAGCTTGTGCAGCAACTGGTGCAGAAGCCTTATATTGAGGAGCTCCTGAATTGGTTCTTGGACGAGAGCGCCTGGCACCTTGTAGTGGAGGCAACTGGGGCATGGCGGGTGCATCGTGATGAAACTAGGCATTTGGGACCATGATGTGTCTTGCCAACGATAGGGACTGAAGGCATCAAGAGAGATCACAGGCTTTTTTCGGGAAGTGTGAAGCATAAACCAGATACATCAGTTGCAGTTGCAATGCAACCTTGATTCCTTGATGCTTGTTGCGAGCCATGGACAGCGGTGGGTATAGGGGATCACGATGGACACCATCCCTCCTGACCAGCCGTTCTGCTTGCAGGTCTGTTCGGGAGGGGAGCTGTTCGACAAGGCGATGTGGGTTCACTTGTCACTCTGGTCCGTACATCGCTGTAAGAAGAATCCTGTTGCCGGGGCACGAGGATTTGCAGGGCTCGCAATGACAAGGAACGAGGTGAGCATGCGAATTCTGCTGGATTCCACGAGTCGGTCAACTGATGTCCAAACCGCAGCCTTCGGTCAAAGAAACGAACATGGCACATGCGTTCTACAAGATCAAGTTGAGGCGTCCCCAAGGAAATGGCAGTCCTCAAAAGCCTCCCACTTCCAGTGAAGCACAGACCGCCCAAGCTGATCACAGTTCTTCGGCTTTCTTTCGGCTTGTTTAAGTCCTCAGGGGCTTCTCCCCCCTGCGTTCCATCACGTGCTTTCGAGAGTGGAAGCTCGCAGGTCGTAGAATCCGGAAGCCTCACGGAAAGGCAGGCGTCGATCTTGATGAAGCAGCCGCTCGGCTTCCGGACTCACAATGTGTTCGCAGGGCCCTTGTGGCTCGAACCACGTTGCTGCATCAGCCCAGGATTTGTGATCCGTTAGCTTTCCTGCCCCTCGGCGAGTTTGCCGGAAGCTTGTTGCAAAGAACCGTTGCGTCGCAAGGCTACTTCCAGTGCCCAAGCAACCAAGGCACCGGCAGCATGTTTGCCACCGAGATCTGAAGCCAGAACACTTCCTCTTCGCCCGCCCAGGGCCCTTGGAGCAAGTGCCATTGCCACCTGGCATTCCTCAGGGGAGTGTAAGGTCAGATGGCTGAAAACATGTTTGATTCAGAGAGGCCGCGATGATTCTCGCGGAAAGGTACGGGCCCAAAGGTACGGGCCCGAGTAGAGAAGGCGGTGCAATTTGGTACCGAGGAAGATCATCGACTTCGGTCTTGCCTGTCGCTTCGAGACTGGCCAGATCTTCCACGACTCGCCAGGTGCTTTGTTCGCGACGGATAGGAATTAATATGCCACGTTTCGAGGCGTTGGATTGTACCCCTTTGGTCATTGCATGGCTACGTGCCCCAGAGGTGTCTCACCTTGCTAATCTCCAACATATGCGAACGGTATCGAAGGGTGACACGCGCCTCTCCCTGCAGGGACAGTGATGTACGTGGCGCCAGACACTTGGATTAACCGTGCAGGCATGGGAGGCCGAGACGTCACGAAAAGACATGGCCAGCATGTGCGATGCGATTCCGAGGAGCTGTTTCCCTTTGAGGCATGATGCTGCAGAAAAGGGCGTCTGCAGCTGTTATGATCTCTTATGGTTGTTTTGGCAGCCCAGGAGATCTTGTCCAAGGGATACCAGGCGCCCTTCTGCGATCTTTGGAGCTACGGGGTCGTGGCGTGACCCGGTGGAACCAAGAGGTGGATGTAAGTGACTGCTAGATGCATTGAACTAGTGGCTACTAGTGCACTGCGTTCTGGCTTGGACCAAAAGCAAGAAAACATGGGCCATGTCACCATGCCCATGTCACCATTCATGTCGTTGCTGTCCACTGTCAGGTATCTCACCATGAGCGGCATCAGCCCCTTTGCAACTTGGCTTTGCCTCACGGGGTATCACATGGCTGCGCTATGCAGTTTAGGCCGGTGTCGAAGCGTAGCCATGCTGGAGCTATGCGGGAAAATGTTGTGAAGCAGTGCCGGGAGATTCCGAAGACACTCGTTTTGTGTATTGTTATCTGACAGGCGATGCTGGCTTCGCTTCTTGTGTTGCAGCTGAGGATGCTGACACCGCTAAGCAGGTGGCGAGGAATGTCAGGAAGGCCAACTATAACTTTGATGCACACACGGCTGCACCATCAACTCGCGTTGATTGCGATCAGAATCCGTGTACATGCTGACAGGGAAGTTTGCCGAACCTTCTTTCGTACTGTATCCAAGGCACCTTGCTGGGGCCACGTCTCTGCCGACGGTAAAGACTTCCTAAGCCAGTTGCTGCAGTTCCCTTGGCTTGTATGTGGCACGCATGTAAAAAGGAATCAGCATTCTTGCTGAAATAGTGTGTCAGGCGCATGGAGTTCTAACATGCTTTAGCATGGTTGGGTTGCTGCGAAGTTGTGTTTTCAAATTTGGGCCACCGGTCATGAATGCCCCCTTGTGAAGTGCAGAACTGCCATCGCTTTGGGGTCCGGATCGTATGGTGATTGACTCGCGATGTGCCTGCTTTTCTCTCACAGGAGGCAAAGGGAGGAGAAAGGAAAGGAAAGGAAAGGAAAGGGAAGGGAAGGGAAGGGAAGGGAAGGGAAGGGAAGGAAAGGGAAGGGAAGGGAAGGGAAGGGAAGGGAAGGGAAGGAAGGGAAAGAGCATCGCAGCTACAAGGACATGCGCGAGATTTTCGAGGCAAGAACGCAAGGAGCGGAGCATCCCAGGATGTGGCACCCAGATTGCCATAGCAAAGCAATACGCAAGCCCAGCTCTCCGAGCAGCTAGCTGCGACGGAGGAACTCTCAAAATTTGGTTCTAGTTTCGCCAATTTGCTACCCTGTCCAAGCCCACAGCGCACGAGACCGCGGGATGCACAAGTTCCTTTGTAGGCTTTTTGCAGTCCTTAGTCTTCGTCCCTGTCATTCTTGTATCTTGCTTTTTGGTGGCATGTGGCCATGAGTTTTGGCAGAAGGGCTGACAGACGCAAACCATCTGTAAGGAAGGATGTCGAGCGGCGGCTCACGGCAGAGTGCGCCCAGAAACATCGCTGGATATCTGAAGCAGCACCGGATGCCACGGTGCCTGGGGATTGTTGCGGAGAGGAGTTTTTTGTTGCCAGAGGGGGGGTGAGGTAGAAAGTGAGGCCTATCCGTAGTTGCGTGACCACATGTTGGAGTGTTGTGCTCCGTGTCGTTTTGTTATGGAATGTTGTGGAGTGGGCCTTCACTATCTTGTATTTTCACATGGTGTTGAGGCCGAGGCGCTGCCCATGATGGACCAGCTGGAGCAGTGGATCAAGGACAGCACCACAGTGCCATACAGTGCCATACAGTGCCCCAAGACTTCCCAAGAGCTTCTGCCGACGACAAGTCCAGGAGAACCGGAGATCCAGAGAGCTATACAAGCTGCACTACTCCTGATCGCAGATCTCGAAGCCGTGCGGAAACTGGAGGTGCAAGCGGCTATTCAGCGAGTGGCCAGTGGCCAGTGTAGATGCCCACTGTATAGGAGCAGGTGGGGTTTGCTGGGGTTTGGCTTCTGTCTTTCCAGGTGTTGGGAGACGAGAGTTCCTCCTGCGTCGCCTTCTGAAGGCTGCAACGCAGCGCAACGCTAATTTTTTTCTCCGAGAGGGAGAGAGAGCATTGTCAAAACAGAAGTGAGGCCTTGGGCTGGAGCTTCTGCAAGCCTCCTCATGAGCCCTCCCTTGCGTGCACTTGCAGGCTCTCGTTGCGCTCAGCAGGGGTAATATCATCACACTGCAGAGCGTGCTGAGCCTCACGTCGCCTGGAAAATCCTCGGGCAGCCGTGCACACGCTCTGAATGCGAAGCGGGGCTTATATTCGGCGCTTGATGAACCAGGATCAGCGCGCAGTGTCGTTGGTCAGAAGTCTTTTGGGTGGCTATGTGGTGAATTGGAGAGGTGCCGTGAATTCTTATGAAGGCAACAAGGAGCCCTCTTCCAGCGGCAGCAATGCTCTCACCTCTTTATGCTTTCAATGTTTTCAGTTCCGCTGCCAGCGTCCAGGCACAACCAGAGGTGTGCGAGGCTAGGGCGGCTAGGGAGGGGTAAACTTGGTAAAGCGATGCAAAGGTTGAAGCTTCAAAGGTTGTGACCACCTGCGCTGCCGGCCAGTTTCAAAGCTAGAGCAACAATCACGAAGTGGTTGCGAGTAGGTTTCACAGCTTGCAGTTCTGGGTTCTGCCATCCGTTGAAGAGCAGGTCCTACTGTTCTCGCTGTTGAAAACATCCTCGAAGCCCTTGAATGGTGGGCGACGTTGTGTGTAAGTAGACGAAGAGTGGTGGCAGCAGCTACGTCACATAGAGAAGCCCGGACCTGCGATGATCCTGTTGACACACATCAGCAGTTTCTTCTCGCCGTTGTAGCCTGGTCTATGCAAGGGGGTTGCGATGAGTGAAGACCGGCGCAGGGACCATTGACAGAGGCCGCCAGCAAGGCAATCGCATATCACTGGGCCTGACTGAGCCTGACCACCAAACGGGATGTTGAGTTTGGCAGATTCACGTGATGGTTAGATCCGAGCGCTTTGGTCTTTTGCTCTCCCTTCAACCTTGCCGCAAGCCAGCGAAACCCGAAAAGATGCTCCATGGAAAACCTGACCGCTGCAAGTGCTGGTTGGCGATTGGAGTTGGTGCACCTGTTGAAAGAAATGACAATTTGACTTCATGACTACGCCGCATGCACTGCAGGCCGGTGCCCCACCCACACCATCGGGAGGACGATGCAGATATGTCGAAACACTGGGCATATCTGGGCATTGCTTCCATCAGCCGTTGTTATTGGAAGATGGGTTCGGAAGGGAAACGGTTGCGGCAGAAAACCTCACAATAGTCAAAGGCACAAGGTGGAACAACTACGAAGGACCTGATGCCTCATTGCACTCATAGTGGTCAGGCTGTCCGAAGTGTTTTGTCACTAGAATGCAAGCCCACAGCCCAAAAACAGGCTGGGTGGCGTGTCGCTGCCTGCTCAGAAGAACGTAAGCTCTTTAGCCTGTAGACACGATGATAGTGAGAACCTTGGAACCTTGCGCTTTGTCTCTAAGTTGCAGCACGACGAGTCTGGCAACACGGCCTCCGCGTATGACCCGCCCAATTTCCGCTGTGAGCGCAGGCATATGCCACTGCTGCGCCGGTATCAGTGACCAAGGCCTTTTCGCATTGTTCGTGATTCGTGCCGCCTGTGGAAAGAGAGTGTCTCTGTATCTCTGTATCTCTGAATCTCCATGTCTCCTGGTCTCCGTGTCTCCACGTCTCTGTGTCTCTAGCCCCACTTTGCATTCAGCAGCGCCAGAACAGAAACCCGTGGTCCAGCGTTCAGGCTCGGGGTCGTATGGGCAGTTGTTTGAAGTCAGCCCTCTTTGCGGTGTGCAGGGCACTGTTATTGCTCGATCGCTGTCTCCAGCATGGGACTCAGCAGAAGGAAGTGCGAGTGCATCGTTTTGTCGCTCTGTTTTCGGCAGGATGTGGCGCAGGCGAGTTCACCACACCATGCTCCCATGCTCCCTCGTATCTGCAGTCTCAGCTTCCCAGTAACCCAGACACATGTGCGCCAAAAGGGATCAGTGGACTGCATTGGTTATGGTGATGAAGTTTTTCAGAACCATAAACAGATGGATGCAGCTGAAGTCCGTGAGGGTCAAGATGCTAGGCGAAATGTGCTTGCAGATATCTAGAGACCCGGTACATAGAACGCGTATGCTCCGTTTGAGCTAACGCCGCACAATACGGCGCCGATGGTTTTGCACGTTTAAGGGCCTGGGGGGAGGGCGACCTTGCCCAAAACATTGGTATTACAGCGTTCTTGCCAAAGATGTTCACGTTTATGAAACCCGAGTAGTCGGTGATTTTGAGCATAGACAAGACACGCCCAGCGAGTGCGACGCACAAAAACCTCAAGTTTTCCACGTTTTCCGGCGTCCAACTCCAAAATGACACGCGCAACACAGGCGGGGCTGCAACGAGTGGCATTGCCCCGCTTGGTGGCAGTTCTCGGGAAAAGGATTATTATCGAGAAGAATAGACCTGTTTACAGCCATCGCCTTCAAAAGCAACCGTCTCAGTTTAGACTTGAGGAGTTCTGCAGAACGGCTTGATTGTTGACAATCACAATCCGCTAAAGCCTTAAAAAGATGAGAAGGTTAAAGTTGGACTCGTCTGTTGTACAAACTCCGATAGGAGAAACAAAAGGAAGACACCATTGAATAGGGCTTTTCGGCTTCCCCGAGCATGGGATCCTTCGATCAAGAGCATGTGTGGAAAAACTCGCTTTGAAAGCCGCTGCTAGATCGTGGGGGGAAACTGAGAAAATTGGGACGAATGCGTTTGTGTGTGTGTGAGGTTCGCCTGGAAGTTTCAACATTTCGTTTTAGATGAACCCACAAACGCCCATAATTTTAGAGCTTGAAATGCAGCACCGCGATAGTAGTGCCCGCCGAGCATGGGGTGAGGTCAGAGCCGCTTCCCCAACCAGGCTCTTTCCGAAGAGTGTCAAGTCGGCAAAGGGCTGGTGCTGTTGCGTACTTGACCGCACCGGCGTGCTTGGTGCGTCCACAGTCCTACTGAAGCGTCTGCCGCAGGTTAGAGAGAGTTGCTGGCATGGCATGAGAAGAGTCGTCGCAACTTCTTGGCTTTAGCACATTTGGAGGCGAGGAGGAGGTAAAGTCTACCCTCCCGTGCGCGTTCCTGTGTGCATGCAAAGCCCCAGATCCTTAACGTACACAATCTCCCTAGTCTGTGACCCTCACGCGCCACATCTTTTGCACTGCAGAACCGCTCCTGTTGCAGAGTTCCTTAGCAAGTAGCGCTACGTCGCCTCCTGCATTTCCATCTGCCGGAAGCTGAGTGCTCGCTGCTTGAGTGGGATGTGTGAGGGAATGCGTGTCAGTTCGCTTAGCTTGGGCAGGATGAGCTTGGGCAGGATGGTTTTTCAAGAGCGGCAGCGCAGAAACGCGCCCCCACAACATTTGACGTATGTCGCCCCAAGCATTGCAGAGCATTCTAGAGAGATGTATATATATATATATACACATGCAGACATGCCAGTGCATGTTGCGTAGTAGGGGCTTGCTGAGCTCCAGATTCAGGATTTCCTTCTGTGGCAGTGGCAAGATCCAGGTCGGCAAGTTGACCATTTTGAAACTGGGCTGCAGAAATTGACCATCGGATCAAGTAAACCAGGGTTATCATCTGGGCCTAGTCGTGGGCTCGGTCCTTCCGATACCTTTCGCCGTACCTTCGGCGTCTGAAAGTCCTCGACTAGCCTTGCAAGCCTCGCCGCTGCACCGAGCACGCGGATGCGCGGGCGCGCGTTGTTTTCTTGCATGTGAACCCACCACCGCATGAGTCACGGGCTTACAGACGCATGTGGAGCCAGCCTCGTCACCTGGCTCGTGGGTTCCCCTTAAAATAGTCTCTGAGATGCTCCAGTGCGATTGGGAAGTCCACGTGACCCGCAGACGAGCAGAGAATTCCACAGAGTGTTTGCTGGCGTGATCCAACCTTACGTTGCAGGATGTTACACCAGCATACATCAGCCGCTCGCGCGGCTAGATTATATGGTATAGTTCAGGACAGCAAGCAACCAAGCTTTAACAGCAGTGCACTTGACCAGATCTGTAGTGCCATGTGTATTTATGTCTGAAACAATGCACATATGCAGGAGGCTCTCAAATACTAATCTCGTGGACGGTGTCTCAGGCAATGGTCACCCTTTTCCGTACAGAAGCTTTGCTGGAATGGTTTGTTGGAATAGTAGGTGCACCAGGCTTTGCTTGGCAGGATGGAGCTGGAGTATTGTCGGAATTCTGATGCAGAGGTGATTGTTGAGAGCTGCGTGTGGAACCAGTTGAACCGCCTGCATGTGTTTTGTCAGTCTGTGCCACGCTTGCTTGCAAGGTGCCGATCAGCAGGGCGTGGGCGCATGGAGCCCTTGTTCGTAGGATCAGGCCTGAATTTTCAGAGATGTGTGTGCGCAAGATTGCGCAAGCTTGGATATCGGCGGTTGCGACTTTGCGGAGTGCAATCCTTGTCTGCGAGCTGTATCGGCGATGGGTTTAATTATGTTTAGTTGTCAACTTAATTTGCCTCCATGCGTCAACACCCGTCCTTCGACTTGTTACTCAGTGAGGTGCAACTTCACGTCGGAATTAGTCGCTAGTCGCTAGTCGCAAGTGACTCTGCGTTGTGCAATAGGTTTTGGTCGGTGGCTTTGCTGTTGAGAATCTCGGCCGCAACTCATGTGAATCGCTGGCGACACTGTCTTGGAGACAACTTGCAGAGCACTTTACTGTATGTCCGGCATGTCGGCGGCGTGTCCGCTGGCCGAGGCCTTGGAGCATTCACTGCGCCTGCTGTTGTGGATGGCAGTGTAGGCAAAGATCAGCAGGGTTTCCTGAGCCGTAGTCGCGCCTCTGTCCATGTACATCACGCATCTGTCCATGGGAGCTGTGGTTGAATCTGGAAGATGCTCCAAAGTGGAGGTACAAACGTAAAGGAAACAGCCGAGTTCCGGCACTCACCGCTGGCTTGTTCTGCAAGTTGACAGGCGCCAGCCAGCAGCGAGTCCGCCCCAGTTCCTTTTCCAAGCACCTAGGCTTTACAGGGAGTTTGCCTGCATTCGTATGCGGCACCAAAGCAACTTCTTGCATGCTGTAAGTTCGGGGGCATATATATATATATATATGTATGTACACACATATTGTGAGTGAACAGGCGTCGTAACAAGAGCCCAGCACCACACAATGAGAGCTGCGAGAATCCTCGTCAGGCATCTTGGTGTAGGATCATCTGTCGCTATGCGCTGCTGAATGGCAAGTTGCCTGGGCAGTCGTAGCAATCCAGACTGGACATCTCATGGTCTTAGTCTTACGTAGTCGTTACTGGTTACGTCTGCAGGTGGTGCTTCACTTCTTTTTCGGTCGGCGCTTCGAGTTGCCGACTTAGTGTTGCCATGTCAGGGTTATTTTTGCATTTCTCCGTTCCAGCACTGTTCCAGCTGTCCGTGCCGGGAAGCGACGAAGCGCTTGCCCAGGTCCCCGACACATTGTGGCCTCCGGGCCTGCGGACCGTGACTTTGAGAAGGACATTCGACATGATGTGAGAAGACACTTGCAAGTGTTCCGGTTTGCAGGTCGGGGGTCGAAAGTTGGTGCCTTCCTTGCTTTTGTTGTTGTGTGAGGCGGCCGAAGTGGGCAATGATGAAGGTGGGCTCCGCATTAAGGGAGGTGGTGCTGTTTCCTTGGTTTGAAGCCGATGCTGGTCGCCAGAGTTCGCCAGAGTTCGCCGGACCCCATCCCATGCAAGCCTTCAATTCCTTGCCAATTCACGCTACGTGGCTCGCCTCGGCCGGGGGACTCCTTTGCAGAAGAAGGGCAAGCGGGGCGCCCGTTCGAGGCGAAAAGGCGGTGAGGTGGTGGGTAGCTGAGAATGCTGCAGTGCCAGTGCTCCTACGGCCCGAGGCCTCGGCAGACTATCAGTTGTTGTGAGTTACCCATTCGGTTGGTATGCGCCGAATCCGAAGCAGCGTGAGAGAAGTTTGGGAGCGTCTCGTACCCCTGCAGACAATGATCTCAGTGGCGGCCCCACAGGGCCTTCCGTGCTGGACTCAGTTTTCAAGCGTTGTGCCGCATGGTAGGTGATGCGGCCGGTGTAGTGTGGTAGCTGTCGAGGAGGTCTTCAGAAATCAGACGACGAATAGAAAGGGAAAGCGGGGCTGCTTTCCATCCTGCTGCTCGTGCTGGAGGTGGTGCTGGTGTTGCTGCTTGTAGAGGTTCCTTGGGTGGGGGTGGGGGGGAGATTAACCCCCTTTACAACCAGAACCCCCACTTTACAACCAGAACCCCCGCTTTACAACCACGAACGCCATGTTTAACATGAGAATCCCTACTTTACAACTCGACAACATGAGAACCCCTAGTTCACAACTGCACAGACAACTCTGTCTTTCTCTGTGCTCTGCTTGCCCATGGGCTCTTGGAGTCTCTGTCTGGCTTTCGTCCTTACCCAAGCAGGTGGTTACCTGCGGCAGCATCAGGCCCCTGTAGCGAGGGGTGCTGCCTGATGCTTGCCAATGAGCCCCTGGAGATTCTTCTCCCTTGTCTGGCGTCTGCTTGGGCTCTTTTTTGTTTTTGCTTTTCTTTCTGCCTGCTTGTCTGTCTTTCCGTTTAGTGCAGTTCAGGGTTTAGTATTGCAGGTTTCGGGTTTAAGGAGCTGTGCGAGGCCTAGCAGGAACCAAGGATATCAGAAGTCCAGAAGTCCGAAGATATACTAGCCTACACGATGCTGCAAGAACATAGTGGTTCGATTTGATACGTACTACGTGACACAGTCTACTTGTATAGTACAGCGTAGTACAGTAGCATAACACGGCCAGCTGCACATGGAGCTTCCGGCACAGCGACGTTCGTGGCTTCAGAATACATCGTGTGGAAACAGACCTACTCGGTCGCCTCTCATCGTCTCAGAAGAAATGCCTGAACCCTCAGGGAATTCAATAAATAACTTGCGTTTACGATATTTTACTTTTTGCTTTATTGTAAACCCCAAAACACAAGAAACCCAAAACTCTTTTTAATATTTCGAAGCACAACCCCAAAAAATCTGCGTCGAAATACCCTGAGAATCCCATACAAGCAACCATTATATGTTATATAGTATTATATTATAGTATATTATATTATATTATTTTTTTTTCATTATATTAATATTATATTATATTATATTAATATTATATTATATTATATTATATTATATTATATTATATTATATTATATTATATTATATTATATTATATTATATTATATTATATTATATTATATACATCAATATATCATGATATCTAAGACGTATTATACAATATTGAGTTATTGGCATAAGAAGGCCCGCATTGCAACCATCACCACTTTCAAAAGTGCATGGGTGCTCTAAAGGGTGATGGTGGGAGTTTCAGGTCTTGACACTTTACGTATAAAGACTTGTCAAGCAGCTTGCCCATTCGGTTGCAAAGTGGGCGTTCCGGAAAGGCTCAAGGGTTGCAAAGTGGGGGTTCTGGTTGTAAAGTAGGGATTCTGGTTGTAAAGCGGGGTGCACGCGGGTGGGGGGGGGGGGGGGGGGGGGGGGGGGGGACCACTGTGTGTAAGGGTCCTCAAAAGCGGCTATGACCCCCCCACCCCCCCCCCAAGATGCATTGCAGCATGTGTACCTAGCTTGGAAGCTGGATCCGACCTTGGTGCCGTTCGTGTGCGCGTGTTGCGCATGTTGCGAATCCTGCATGCGACCTGACACTGTGTTATGGAATACAGAAAACAGAAATCACGATGCTATGAATCATTATGAATCTGATGCTGTCTCCCGAAAGGAAGCAGGCAGAATGAATGGCCCTTCCGCCTTACCCCTGGCCAAGAAGGGCTCCCAAAACCTTCTTCCCAAAGGTGGTCTTTCCCTGACAACTCGTGTAGTTAATCATCATCCCCCAGTCCCCCTCAATCCATAACAAGTGATGGGGGCACTTCAGCCTATGCAGTGACAAATGTTCCAATCCGACCAGGACCATGGGTCCTTTACTTTCAGACCGAATTGACCGAACAACACAGACATGCACAGACTGATGCGTGCACTTGTAAAGTCCCAAGATTCTCTCTGGCCTCAAGTGGCCGAGGCCTTCACGTCGGCTTTCGTCGCAGGGGCGGCTGTCGCCTTCATTTCTCGCCGCTGGGAAACAAACTCCTTCACCCCGCTGGTTCTACTGTGTTCCACCTGAAGCAATTGAAGCAAGCGCACTTAGTCTCAGGAGCCCGTCGGCATGGCGTGAGACGAGCTGTCCGCTGCTGTGCTGAAACCAGCTGCGGTGCAAGTTCCGGGCATCGGCGGGCTCCTTTCCCCACAGGACCATAAAACATTGCACAGGAGACTGCTCGATAGAAAGACCAGTGTCCTTGACTGGACGCAGCGCTTCTTGGCGCATGCGCTGTGCTGTGCGGCAAGCCATCATGTCTGAGATGCTTTGAGCGCCGTTCGGCCGTTGAAACGAGGCTGGGTTTACTGCTGCGCTTGCCGGGCTGCAGCAGCTTTCCCGCAAGAACCTGTTGGGGGTATCGAGCGCAAGCAAAGCATGCTGCTGGTGGCAGCGTGTCTACTTGAGTTGTCAGGGCGACAGCTTCGGGTTAATGCATGATGTCGGGAAATTCGGATGCTGGCGGTCCAGTGATGTGCCGGCACACCGCTTGAATCAATAGCATGTGCCACCAGGCATGCAGGAACTGCGACACGTACCGAGCTACGTCAGGCCGGACTGGCACCACGAGCTGTCCGTCAACATTTTTGCTCTGCACGGCCACTTGGACGTTGGCTTTTCCTGAGTACAATCTTGAGTTCCGCCAAGGGGCTTCTAGGTCCGATTCCTGTCTGCTTGGCCCGAAAGTGGCCTGCAAACCCGAGGCTTGTTGCCTCCACTGAAATCCTTGGGTGGGGATCGGAGGGTTCAGGGGCACAACCAAGAGCAGGGCACAGTGTGGTGGGGTCAGAGTGTGGGGGTTACTGCTTCGGCAAGGCGTGCGGTGTGAAAGCACCAAAGTAGTCAGTTGTGAGTGGTGAGTGCAAGGGCATGAGAGGTCCGTGAGATCAGGCACGTGAGCGAAGGCCCCAACGCTGCTTGACGCTTGAGTCGCTTGACCAGTGGGTTCCTGACAGTCGGCCGCGCCTTCCGTCGGATTCCACCCCCTGCCAGCCGGTATGTGCGATATGGTGGGAAGCTGAATCCAAGTCTCTGCACAGGTCGGCTGTGGCTCTTTCCTCAGCACCCGTGGAGCACGCGGAGGTTGTGACAGCGACGAGGTGGCTAGGCATTTGAACAATCCATTCGCTGCCAAGAAAGACTCAATTGGCAATTGGGTCATTCCTCACGGTTTGAGCTTGAAGGTTCAAACGCTAAATGTCGCCAGACTTATTCAGCTGCTCCACGCAAGTGAGGCCAAGCCTCAAATTTCTGAAGCGCGACTCTACCTCCCTTCTCAGTGAGGCTGGGATGTGTGCCACCATGACAGAACTTTGGGAGAGTTTGGCACCAGGGTGTGTGTGTGTGTGTGGGTGGGGGCAGACCCGATGACACGGGATGTAAGATTAAAAGGAAGGGGTCTCAGGGCCGCGGCTTTTGCTTCAACAACCATGCGCAGCGTCAACTTTGCTAGTGAACCAGGAACTCATGCTGCGGAGAAATGGCAAAAACTTGGCCTTGATGGCTCACTGTGTGTGGGCAACCCTGATAACACTGGATGGAAGACTAACAAGCAGGGGAGTGCGGCATACTGCTGGAATGTGATAGTTTCAGCGTACTGATGATCTTCGCTGTTGCGACTAACTTCATGGAGTATTGGAACAGTTGGAGTTGCTGGTAGGGTTGAGAACTCTCACGAAGTTTACCCTGTTGCTTGTTCTCATGTGTGTCTGTGTGTGTGTGTCTCTGTGCATTTGCGTGCTTGCGTGTCTGAGAAGCTTATCTGCGCAACTTCCGCCATGTTCAGTATGTGGACGCCAGACACATGGAGCAGCGACGAACTTGTGTTCCGTTGAGCGCCTCCTTGTTGTTTGCAATTTTCACACTGAGCGGCCATCTGCCAGCAGCGATCAGCAACATGTCTGCATTGTTTGTTCTGCCCCCCAAACGCAGCCAGGATTCCGAAGAGTCCCCGGACAACATCACCCGGTTCCGTCGTCATCGAATGGCTCGCATCCGCACGATGCCAGAGATGAGGCCCGAACACAGTTTGAGGCAGCATGCGTTTATACCTTGTGGGTTTAGATTTTGAGTGAGTCCATCAGCACCAGGTTGTCCTTGGCGCCGACACTGCTGTCCAGCCGGTCAGGTCAGAGCTGCAAATCTGGAGGCAGAATGTCCATTGGCTTCTCATCTTGTGCATGCGCGATGTTGGAGCTCAAGAAGCGTAACCCTATGGAGCGTCTGAAGAAAGCAGCCGGTGCAGGGCAGGGTGATTGCGAAGCTGACCTTTCATCTCCCACTGCAGCCTCGCCCTGCAAGAGGCAAAGTCCACAATTCTGGCGAGCAAAACTGTAAGGGGAGGCCAAGGTTTCTCGGATCGCTTGGATTTCTTCGAGGGCTTCAAAATGGGCAAAGGCAGTTCCAGCTTGTAACGCAGCACGTCATGTTGCGCAAGTCGCAAGCTGCACATTTGAGACGAGACCACCTGGGTTCCAGCGCTCAGCAAGTGGAGGATTGATGTGGTGAAAGTCCCGGGCATTGCCGAACTGGCCAGGCAGCTGCAGCTCGCAGATTCCAGATGTTGGCATGAGTCAAAAATCTCATGGGGCTTCATGGCTTTGTTAGCATGATTCAATTGCTGAAGGCTTTATGATAGCCTTTCCCAGCCTTCAGCGGGCCGCTTGGCTGAAGCGGACACAGCAACTTCAGCTGTCCGGACGGCACGATCTTCCTATGAACCCATGAGCAGCATTGGCTTCGGGGTTGCTTGTTCTGTTTGGCGAGGCACAAGCTTCACAACCGTGCAGGAGGCTGCCTGCCTGGACTTGGCACTTAGTTTGCTCCCGACAGTCCCTACTAACTTGACCTTGGCCCAGACAGTAGTGGGCTTCGCATCAAAAGAACGTGGCATTGGCTGATGCGTTGCAGGCTTGTTTACATGTTTGCTCCCAACCCTCGGTGTGATGCTGGTCAGCTTTCTCTTTGCCCAGCTCTCCCGCACACAGAGTCCCCCAAGCAATTCCCGCAGATTGTCCCTGCAGTTCCTCGATGCCCGCGCTAGAAAACTCCCGCGGCAGAGAATCGAACCCACTCCGAGAATCCAGCCAGGAACCATAATCCTGAAAGTGCCCACGCGATCCCACAGAGTGTGCCTGGAGTGCTCTTTCACGCAGAACGTCCCCGCCGGCAGCCCTACACAGCAATGTTTAGGTTGTCTTAAAATGAAGAATGGACGCAGGTTCAGAAAGGCTTCCCCAACACAGGTAGGATACAGAGCTTTCCGACACATATGATCAAGGAGCAATGGCTGCTCACCTGTTGGTGTTCATGGCATCTGCTGCCAAAACGTTCTCTCACGAACATGAAACTTTAGCGGATCTCGGCTTGAGCTCATTGTTTTAGCAGGTAGGCTCGGGAAGGTCCGGAAAGCTGCGAGCTACTGCTTCTGTCATTGGATTAGTGGGGGGGGTGTCAATATTGACAGTCGTCATTTGTGTGTGTGTGGGGGGGGGCGGGGGGCGGGGGGCGGGGGGCGCGGGGTGGGGATGGGGTCAATAGCAGGAGGGCGGGGGGGGGGATCCATAGTGACCCAACCAAGAAACAAGAACAGCAGCGCATGCGCGTGCGTGTTTTGGGGTCTTGAGAGTTGAGCTTGAGGGTATTCAGCTAAACCGGGTTCTAGGTTAGGGTGGGTATTCAAGGCTTTGGGAATTGAGGATTTTCGGTTATCGAGGATTTAGGGCATTTAGGGTGATGAGGGTTTTGTGCTTGGTTTCGGGTGGGTTCTCAGCCGTCTAGGGCTTGTAGGGTTTTGCCTGGAGGGTTTAGGGTTAAGGCAAGGGTTTAGGGAATTCGGGGTTTCTGGTATTTAGGGCTTGGTTTCACGGTGTTGGGTTTAAGGTATTGTTGGCGTGGGTCTTCCCGCATTTGGGATAGTTTTGAGCTGCACATGAATACGTTTTCTTCGGGCCATGCCTTGCGAAAGCCAACGAAAGCTCGGTTCATGTGTGCCCCGTACCGAGTGTACCGAGTGGGGGGGGGGGTAAGCGAGCTGCGGCTGAGATTTTCAGGTGACAGAACGTTTCGGCTTGACTGCAGCCGCTCCGACATCCGAGGCTGTGGAGGAACTGAATCGCAGATATGGCGTGACTTCGCAGCACAACTAGGATACATAGTCGCTGTTGGGTGCTTGGGGACGAGACTCATCCAGTTGTGCCGCCGTTGTATGTTCGAATTCGGCATCGCTGCTGGCAGGTTGGCTTTTTGGAAGCTTGTCTGCAACAAGACACATGCTGACGAGCTTTAGCAGGAAGGGTTTCTCTTCGGTTGAGCAAAGGCCAGCGACGCAGAGCACTTGCACGCGATGCTGACAGAGAGCGGCAAGGAACTGCGTCTGCGCAGATCGGGGACTTGTCAAGATTAACCTCGTGTGCTAAGTTCGGGCCGCAGATAGCATGTCATGCCGAATTGACACATATCTGCCATATTGCAGGTCAGCGCCCATGTATCTCCGGGTGTGTTGTTGTGAGGTTATGTAGTGCCTGCAATACTCCTGTAATGGTCAATGGATCTGGAGCCTAATGCCAGCATCAATGCACCCCTGATGCCCTGGAGGACAGTCTGAACCGTCAGTCCTTCGCTGTGGCTTCACGGGGAAATCAGACCAGGGGAGGGATTCCCTTGAATGTTCTCCTGAAACTCGGAAAGCGCGGAATGGAACTCTCAAAGCCCAGCAGGACAGGATGACTAGGAGGGCACATGTTCGCGAGAGAGCCGGGCCAGTCTATGCTGCTATGCCGGGCAGTTTCTCAGAAAGCATTCTCCGCTGGTAAGGTGGGCCTATCGCGCACAAACAACTAGCCAGTTGTAGACTGGTTTGGAACGAGGTGGGCACTCGGGATCTTCTACTGGCGCTGTGTGGGACGCAGCACCAGCTGACCCTGGCGCAGCTCCGAGCCTTCGCCGGAGTTCAGGGTGTTTAGGGCCTACCGCATCTACCAAATCTACCTTCTACTTCTACTGTCGCATGAGGGTGCAGTTCTGTTGCCTTTGCAGACGCAAACGAAGGGAAGAGGCCCGTGCAGCACATGTAGTTTGGTATTCCAGCATGTTGCGCATATAGGCTCGTCCGGGCAGGGGTCAGTCGGGACTTGCATGCGCTGCGGAAGCATCTGAAGGCGTCGTCATGGCCACGGCCTTCGAACGCTTCGACCTTGATGGAGATGGCCCGGGCCGCAATCAGTGCCAGCTTGCCCCACAAAGCTGAATTCAAGCAGAGCTTGCGGGCTTGTGCGAGATAATTTCGCGCCCTGCTGAGCTCGGAAGGCATTCTTTCCGTGGAAGAGTTCTCCGCCGTGTCTTCGCAGCAGTTGGCATATGCTGTGGCGCTGAGTAGAGGCCAAAACCCAAGCCAAGCCGCCAAGCCTCCAAGCCCCACATTCCGGCAAGGCTTTGCGCAGTTTCAACATCACCCTCGGTGCTGCAGAGTGGCTCGGCTCGTGCAAAGAATCTCACAGACTCACAACGGCAAATGAGCTGTCTGAGTAATGTGGACACTTGACAGGTTGCTACATGCATTACATGCTGCCAGCCGGTGGAGCCACACCTCCATTCATGGAACGTGGAGAGTTTGTCAGTCAAAGCTCAAACAGTCTTTCAAATCGTTTACACAAGAATGACATGACGCCTCTATCGCCTCTCGGAAGCTTTGAGCTGGACAACGCTCCATCATCGTAGTGAAGATCTGTATGGAATGTATGGAAAGCCCCGGAAATCTGTCCCAGCCAAACGGCTTGGTGCAGGTCGAAAGCACTTCTGCGCTTTTTGGCTCCGCCACTTGGCGATCGAACTGACTTCAAAAGGACCACCGGACACCTTTCCGATCGTTGCGAGTGTAGAAGGCTCCTGGAAACGTGTGCCTACCCAGGCGCAGTGGACATTCGCCGTGCCTAGAGCGCAAGGACTGTTGTGATGTTTCTGCTGGATTTTCAGCTTCCGCTACGCCGGTCACAAGAAGCCTCTTGAAAACCTCAATGATCACGAACCGTGAACCGGTTGACTCGGCTTGATAGCATGACAAACGCGCCCGGGCGCGGGCCTGCGCGGGCTTGCGTGAGGGGTGCGGGGCATGCGTGTGGGATGGGCAGGGTTGTGGGTGTGGGTGCGGGGCGGGTGCGGGTGTGGGTGTGGTGTGGGTGTGGTGTGGGTGTGTGGGTGTGTGGGTGTGTGTGGGTGTGTGGGTGTGTGGGTGTGTGTGGGTGTGTGGGTGTGCGGGTGTGAGAGCGCGGGCGCGCTTTTTTGTTTGCACGCGTGTGTGGCTGTGAGCGGGCGCGGGCGCGGGCGCGTGTTCGTGCATTCATGCGTTCGTGCGCGCGATTGCGTGCCTGCGCGTGCGAAAGTTCGTGCGTGCGTGTGTTTTTGCATGCGTGCCAGCACGCATGCATGCGTGCGCGTGCGTGTGCGTCGTGTGTGCGCGTGTGTGCGTGTGCGTGCATGGGCGTGGGCGAGTGCGTGCGTGCGTGCGTGCGTGCGTGCGTGCGTGCGTGCGTGCGTGCGTGCGTGCGTGCGTGCGTGCGGGCGTGCGTGCGTGCGTGCGTGCGTGCGTGCGTGCGTGCGTGCGTGCGTGCGTGCGTGCGTGCGTGCGTGCGTGCGTGCGTGCGTGCGTGCGTGCGTGGTGCGTGCGTGCGTGGTGGGTGCGGTGGGTGGGTGGGTGGGTGGGTGGGTGGGTGGGTTGTGGGTGTGTGTGTGTGTGTGTGTGTGTGTGTGTGTGTGGTGTGTGTGTGTGTGTGTGTGTGTGGTGTGTGTGGGTGTGTGTGTGTGTGTGTGTGTGGGGTGTGTGTGGTGTGTGTGTGTGTGTGTGGTGTGGAGCACGCACGCGCATGTGCGTGTGTGTGCGCACGCGCCTGTGCGTGGTGTGCGCACGCGCATGTGCGTGCGTGCGTTGCGGGCATGCGTGGGTGGGTGGGTGGGTGGCTGGGTGTGTGTGCGTGCGTGCGTGTGCGTGTGCGTGTGCGTGTGCGTGTGCGTGTGCGTGTGCGTGTGCGTGTGCGTGTGCGTGTGCGTGTGCGTGTGCGTGTGCGTGTGCGTGTGCGTGTGCGTGTGCGTGTGCGTGTGCGTGTGCGTGTGCGTGTGCGTGTGCGGGTGCGGGTGCGTGTGCGTGTGCGTGTGCGTGTGCGTGTGCGTGTGCGTGTGCGTGTGCGTGTGCGTGTGCGTGTGCGTG